>CM035166.1:28905400-29228688 GCA_020205615.1 Panax quinquefolius
TAAATGTTTTTCAAACTTCTATTTTTCGCTTCCGCTTTTAATCGCCTCGACTTCCGGCTTCAGAACCACCCAAGATCGCCTCAAGTCCCAATAATAATGTCAGTTTTGTAAGTCTCAATTGGGAGCAAAGTAAGGCTAAAGGGAATCTTTAGATCTACTTGCATGTGTTCAAGGCAAGAAGGCTACAGTCTAAAGGACCTTCAAGAAAAGAATTTTTGTTTAAACAGCTAACATGTAAGTCTTCTGCTTAGACGATTTATCGACAGATCGTGACCAATCGAAAGGATCCTTTGTTTCGGCATTTTAGTCTCGATTTGTTTTTAAACAAAATATTTTTACAAAATCTAAGAAATTTGAAGATTTTTACCAATTTTCGTAGAAAATTTTTTCCTCCCTTCTTTATAAACCAAATTTTTTGGGGTGAAAGGGTTATTTCTCGGCGATAAAAATAAGATGGTGGATAGATCCGGAAGATGATCAATAGATGATCAAGACACCATCCGCATTCAGAGATGTCAACAATCTACACGCCGACATCTTCATCACATCATGTTGTACCGCCATTCATCTAGCGAGTAAGAAAGATAGCCACTTTTGGCTTTCAAAGTTCATTAACTTAGTAACTAGCAGTAAAGATCAACTTTGCTTTGCTTTACTCTATTAAATGTTTTTAACTTTTTAAGTGTTCTCATCTAAGTTTTAACGTAAATTTATTGTGTTTTCACGCTTTTTACTGTTTTCTTCAGCTTTCTTTTACTTTACGGATTTGCTGTTCAGAATTCTCTTCCTTCTCTATTTCTCGATATAAAGAAGTCTTCAATACTTTTCTTCTTCTTAAAACATTTAGTCTAGAATTAATGTAATCCCTTCCTCAAATGTTTATAAATAAAAAAAGAGATTATTTTACCGATTCATCTAATATCTCTTTAATCTTTTTTTTTTCTGCCTAAGTTTTCGAATAAAACTTATCCCAAGCCGTTATATGGTATCAACGCCACACGTTGGTTCTTGATGCTATCGATGGTTTCGATTAAAATGCTTTTGATTTGTTTACTTAAATGTTTTTTTCAAACTTTATATTTTTCGCTCCGCTTTTAATCGCCTCTCAATTATCGCCATTAAACACCCAAGATCGCCTCAAGTCCCGATTAATGTCGCTAGAAGTCTCTAATCGGGAGCAGCAGTAAGGCTAAAGGGAATCTTTAGATCTACTTGTATGTGTTCATGGCAAGTAAGGTTCGAGTCTAAGTGGACCTTCAAGAGAAAGAATTTTGTTTAAACAGCTTAACAAAGAAGTCTTCTCGCTTAGATCGATTTCACCGATGTATCAGACAAATCGAAGATCCTTTGTTTTAGATTTCACCGATTTGTTTTAAACAAAATCTTTTTTACAAAAATCTAAGAAATTTTAAGAGATTTCACCAATTTTCTAGAGATTTTTTTCCTCCTTCTTTATAAACCAAATTTTTGGGGTGAAAGGGTTATTTCGGATAAAATTTAAGGTGGAAATGTATGGGATGGTGACTCATTTGACAAAGATGATCAACAATATTTTAAGAGTTTCATAGAGACGGACCAAGAAGAAGCTGAGTTAGAGGTTTTCACAATGACAAAGATTCATCTATCATCTCTTTTGCTTTCTCAAATTAAAAGTCTTTTACTTTAAGAATGTAGTAGTAAAGAATGACTTCTTGCTTTTAACTTTGTTAATGTTTTAATTTTTAATGCTTACATACTAATATAGTAATGAAAATCGCTTCACGCTTTACTTTTACTTTAGTAATGTAAAGTAAAGTAAACTTCTTAAATGTTTTAACTTTAATTTGCTTACCATTTTCCCAACTTTTAGTAATTATTTTTTCACATTTGCTTTAAAATGTTTCACACGCAGCAGCTTTCTTTTTCTTCTTTCTGTTAAACATCTGCTTAAATGAATGCCTCTCTCTTCTTTTCTTTTTAGTTCAGCAAATGTTTTACTTGTTTCCTGGTCATCTTCAAACCTTCACGCCTCAAGTCTTCCCTTGCAGAATCAAACACCCAGTGCTCAGTCCCATTCGACTGTTTTAAATTTTTTTTCAAACTTTAGAAATCAACCTTCTGTTTTCGGCAAACATTCCATTTTCACATTAATGCAGAAGCATTAAAACGGCCATTTACAATAGTAAAGTAAAGTAAAGTAATAAGATCTGCTTATTTTGTTGTAATGTTTTTAACTTTAGTTAAATGTTTCATATATTACTAATGTAAAAGTAATGTTTCAATGTTTCATTTTACTTGTAACTTGATTACACTCATTACCATTCACTTGATTCAAGGCTCAACAGTCTTTTTACTAAAACTTTGATTTTGCTTTAAGTCTCAGTCTTTCAGCTTTCTAATGTAGCTCATACTTCTCTCCGAGGTCCGCCGAGGTCCTTCTCTTCTTGAGTTAAAGAGATTTCAGTCTTCAGGAAGATGAAGATTAAAGAAGTTTCATTTCTCTTCTTTAAACATTTAGTTTCAGAATTATTGTAAACCTTTCTCAAATGTTTATAACAAAGAATGATATTTATCGATTCACTACCATCTTAATCTTTTTTCTTTTCCTCGCCTCGAGTTTTCTAATAAAATTTCTATCCTCACTGCTTACAAAAAAATTTAAGTAAACAAATCAAACTATTTTAATCGAAATTCCTAATGTAATCAAGAACCAACCGTGGGGCTCGATACCATATATAACAAAATGGATAAGTTTTTAAAAGAAAACTTAGATGTAAGAAAGAAAAGATTAAAAGACGAACTTTAATCCAGAAAGTAATCTCTTTATTTTATTTATAAACATTTAAGGAAGGGATTACATCAATTCCAGACTAAATGATTAAGAGGGAAGATCGAAGTATTAAGGACTTCGCCTTTCATCTTCTAATCTAAGAAGATCGGTCGGGGAAAGCTTCATCTCCCGCCAACTAAGAGACGGGAGAGACCCTGACGCAGCTTTCTAGAGAGAAGCTCCCGAGGCTACATCGAATAAGCTTCAAAGAAACTCTAACACTTGAGTTTCTTTAAATAGAAAACCGAAAAGTAAATTACTATTTGATTCACGCAGAATCACTATTACATTAATCAAGTAAAAGTAATTTACTAAAGTAAAAGTAAAACGTAAGAAACATTTTACATTTACTTTTACATCGTAAATGTAAGAAATATTTAACTAAAGTTGAAAATATTTAACTTAAGTAAAAGCAAAAGTTATTCTTTACTTTTACTTTTACTTTACATTTACTAAAGAAAAGACTTTTGCTTTACTGAAAGCAAAAAGTCGGGACGATGGATGGGCCATCACCGTTTGGCCGACTAAAGACGCCTCTGGCGCCTTCTTCGCTTACATCGGTCCGCTCTCAGAAGGCCGGAAGGTGTGGTGCTGATCATCTTCTCGTATGAAAGTCACCATCCCCATACATTTCCACCTTAAATTTTATTATCCAGAAATAACCCTTTCACCCCAAAAATTTGGTTTATAAAGAAGGAGGAAAAAAAATTCTATCAAAATTCGTCAAAATCTTAAAATTTCATAGATTTTGTAAAAAGTTTGTTTAAAAACAAATCGACCGAAATCAAATAAAGGATCACTCGATTGGTCCCGATCTATCGCTGAAATCGATCTAAACAGTAAGACTTTTGTTAACTGCTTAAACAAAAATTCTTTTTTCAAGGTCCACTTTTACTCTAACCTTACTGCGCTTGAAACACACAAAGTAGATCTAAAAGATTCCCTTTAGCCTTACACCGCTCCCAATTGAGACTTACAAACGGCATTATTCTCGGGACTTAAGGCGATCTTGGGTGTTCACTACCAAGGCTCCAAGCATTAGCGAAAAAATGAGCAAGAAAAATAAAAGTTTGAAAAAACATTTAAGTAAATAAATCAAACTGTTTTAATCAAAACCACCGATAAAGATCAAGAACCAACCGTGGCTCGACAACTATATATCACGGATAAGTTTTTAAAATAAAACTTAAAAAAAAAAGAAAAGATTAAGAAGATGGACCGGTGAATCCAGAAAGTAATCTCTTTCTTTTATTTATAAACATTTGAGGAAGTGATTACATTATTTCCAAACTAAATGTTTAAGAGGAAGATCAAGTATTAAGGACTTCGTTTTCATCTTCTAATTAAGAAGATCGAAGTTGAAAGCTTCGCTCCTGGCCAACCAAGAAGAGAAGGGTTAGACCCCCAAGAGCTTTTAGAGAGAAGCCCGAGGCTACATCAATTAAGTTCAAAAAGAAACTCTAACACTTAAGTTTTTTAAATAAAAACCTAAAAGAATTACTATTCGATTCACGCAGAATCACTATTACATTAATCAAGTAAAAATAATTTACTAAAGTAAAAATAAAACCTAAGAAAACATTTTACATTTAATTTTACATCGTAAATGTAAGAAACATTTAACTAAAGTTAAAAACATTTAACTTAAGTAAAAAGCAAAAGTTATTCTTTTACTTTTACTTTTTACATTTACAAAAGTAAAAGTAAAACGTAAGAAACATTTTACATGTACTTTTATATCGGTAATGTAAGAAACATTTAACTAAAGTTAAAACATTTAACTTAAGTAAAAGCAAAAGTTATTCTTTTACATTTACTAAAGTAAAAGACGTTTGCTTACTGAAAAGCAAAAGTCGAGATGATGGTGGGCCATCACCGCTTGGCTGATCAAGATGCCTTTCAAGCGCTTCTTCACATCGGTCCGCTCTCAGTAGGTGCTTAAGATAAGGCGATCTTCAAGTGTTTACTACGAAGGCTCCAAGCATTAAAAGCGGAGAAAGAAAATAAAAGTTTGAAAAAACATTTAAGTAAACAAATCAAACTGCTTTCAATCGAACTACCGACTAATGTAATCAAGAACCAAAAGAATGGCTTTGATACCATATAACAATGGATAAGTTTTTATTCGAAAACTTAGACAAAAAAAGAAAAGATTAAGAAGATGACCAAATGAATCAGAAAGTAATCTCTTTCTTTTATTTATAAACATTGGGAAGCGGATTACATGTGAATCCTAGATCTAAATGTTTAAGGAAGATCAAGTATTAAGGACTTCGCTTTCATCTTCTAACTAAGAAGATCGAAGTCGAAAGATTCGCCTCCAACCAATCAGTAGAGGAGAGAGAGGAAACTCAAGAGCTTTGCAGAGAGAGAAGCTCCGAGGTTACATTGAATTAAGCTTCCAAAGAAACTCTAACACTCGAGTTTCTTTAAATAGAAAACCGAAAAAGTAAATTACTATTCGATTCACGCAGAATCACTATTACATTAATCAAGTAAAAAATAATTTACTAAAGTAAAAAGTAAAACGTAAGAAACATTTTACATTTAATTTTACATTGGTAAATGTAAGAAACATTTAACTAAAGTTAAAAACATTTTACTTAAGTAAAAGCAAAAGTTATTCTTTTACTTTTTACTTTTATATTTACTAAAGTAAAAGTAAAACGTAAGAAACATTTTTTTACATGTACTTTTATATTGGTAAATGTAAAGAAACATTTAACTAAAGTTAAAATATTTAACTTAAGTAAAAGCAAAAGTTATTCTTTTACATTTACTAAAGTAAAAGACTTTTTGCTTTTACTAAAGCAAAAAGTCGAGATGATGGTCAGCCATCACCGCTTGGCCGATTGACTAAAGATGCCTTTGCAAGGCCTTCTTCGTTCACATCGTCCGCTCTCAGAAGTGCTAAGATAAGTGCGATTGGGTGTTTACTACAAGGCTCCAAAGATGATAAAAGCGAGAAAGAAAATAAAAGTTTGAAAAACATTTAAGTAAACAAATCAAACTGCTTTTCAATCGAAACTACCGATGTAATCAAGAACCAAAAGAATGGATTTGATACCATATAACAAATGGATAAGTTTATATTCGTAAAACTTAGATGTAAAAAGAAAAGATTAAGACGACCGTGAATTCCAAAGTAATCTCTTTCTTTTATTTATAAACATTTGGGAAGGGATTATATGTGAATCCTAGATCTAAATGTTTAAGGAAGATCAAGTATTAAGGACTTCGCCTTCTTCATCTTCTAATCAAGAAGATCGAAGTTTAAAGCTTCGCCTCCGCCTAACTGAGAGAAGGGAGAGAGGACCCCAAGAGCTTTCTGCAGAGAAGCCCGAGGCTACATTGAATTAAACCTAAAGAAACTCTAACACTGAAGTTTTTTTAAATAGAAAACCTAAAAGTAATTACTATTTGATTCACGCAGAATCACTATTACATTAATCAAGTAAAATAATTTACTAAAGTAAAAGTAAAACGTAAGAAACATTTTACATTTACTTTTACATCGGGTAAATGTAAGAAACATTTAACTAAAGTTAAAAACATTTAACTTAAGTAAAAGCAAAAGTTATTCTTTACTTTTACTTTTACATTTACTAAAGTAAAAGACTTTGCTTTAAATAAAAACAAAAGTCGATGACGGTCGGGGCCATCACAAATTGGCCGATCAAGACGCCTTCCTGCCTTCTTCTTCTCGATTGGTCCGTCTCTTGTGGATGCTTAAGGTTCTATCGATCATCTTCTCGGATGAGTCACCATCCCCATACATTTCCACAATAAAATTTTTATCCAGAAATAACCTTTTCACCCCAAAAATTTGGTTTATAAAAAAGGAGGAAAAAAATTTCATCAAAATTGGTCAAAATCTTCAAAATTTCTTAGATTTTGTAAAAAAATTTATTTAAAACAAATCGATGAAATCAAACAAAGGATCACTCGATTGGTCCCCGATCTATCAATGAAATCGATCTAAAGAGAAGACTTCTTTCATAACCGCTTAAACAAAATTCCTTTCTTGAAGGTCCACTTGACTCTAACCTTACTTGCTCGAACACATACCCGTAGATCTAAAGATTCCCTTTAGCCTTGTTAACCGCTCCCAATCGAGACTTACAAACCATATTATTCTAACTTAAAGCGATCTTGGGTGGTTTACTGAAGGCTCAAGCATTAAAAAGTTTGAGCAAGAAAATAAAAGTTTGAAAAACATTTAAGTAAACAAATCAAACTGTTTTAATCGAAACTACTGACGTAATCAAGAACCAAAAGAATGGCTCGATACCATATAACAAATGGCAATTGAGGTTAAAGATTTATCGAGAGAAGGAACTCCGAGTCTTTCTAAGTCTTTTATTTTTCTCGAACTCTCATATCTTAAGTTGTTCTTCAACTTGTTGATACCTAACTTCTTCTTTAAGAAAACTTAGGTGGGTAACTTCACAGCTTTATCAGATTCAAAGATTTAGAAATCGATTCTTCTCGAATAAATTTTAAATCTCTTCTTTTCGTTTAATAAGAAATTTAAAGGTAATTTTCTTTCCTAAATGTTCACAACTTAGACCTTTATTACTAGTGGTAAATGGATATAATAAATATATAAATGGAAAACCTAAAATGATTTTGTCAAGAAGATTATGTAACTAAAGCATAAATGCGGCCTTAAAACACATACCGCCTCGACAAATATGTACATTAGGTAATTTATATTTTATTTCCATTTGATCACCAAGTTAGATGAATTTAGTTTTCACTAGTTTTCTTATAATATCATTTTGCACGCATCTAATACTTAGAAAGTTTCATTATAATCAAGGGATAATACCTTCTTAAATATAGTTCAAGTGATGCGTGGATCATCAAAGATCAACCAAATCAATTCTTAAGCTTTGAAATGAATTTTGGTTGCTTCGAGAAAGTTTTATCAATAACTAAATTAATAGAGATATACCATTTTGAAAGTAGTAATATCTTTACTTTTATCTTGATTATATCTTTTCTTACTACGTTTATGACTTTTATGTGACTCGATATGTTTATTCTTATATTCTGCTTTTCGCCTGTAGGGAGCAACCGACTCTTATAAGAAACCATACTGCTCACAAAATGTTCTAACTCAGATTTCGCTTTATTATTTTTATTTCTATCTTTACTAGCTTGTTTAGATAATTTAAAATCAATACACATTTTTAATCCTAACTAATAATATCACTATAAGTTAAATTATCATAATCAATATTTCCTAAATTTTTACTTAATTCTTCTTTAACTTTGTGAGCAAATAAAGATGGTAAACCATTAACTAATTCTCTTTCCAAAATGGTTTATTACTATCATTTCTCATCATAACTCTAGAAGTAAATACATCTTTGTACCATCTAAAATCACTTAGAGTGAGACACGTAAGATTACTTAATCGATCATGAATTCTTCTCAGTAATATTACTAGGGTTTCCAACAAAATGTTTAATTATAGTAAATATTAAAGTATTAACTCCATCAGAAGACCAATACCAAAGATCTTCATCAAAGATGGGATTGCCTTCATTATCTCTTTCGATAAGATGAACTATAGATATTCTAATGTCTTCTCGTGAGATGTTTTTCCCACCAAGACCCGAGAATACCAAGAAATCCACTAGCTAATAATTCAACTATATCTCCGAGATAAAGTGTTGAATTTGGTGATATAGCCGGCTACCATGTATATATGATTAAGTTTATTAAGAATTTCTTGTTCACTAAATCCATCTATATTCCATTCATAAATTTTATTAGAGGACACAGTAAAACCTGCTTATCTAGATTTTCTCTTCAATTGTAGATCCTGAGGAGTTGGTCTAGAAAGTACCAATTTTTGGTAATACTTGTGTTATCGATGAGCTAATTTATTTATTTGCTCATTAAGGTTTGAAATAGATGAGTGATTAGAGTGATCAAGAACTTTCGTTATCATCATCGATTCCACTTGATCAATAATGTTAATAGTTCCACTTGGACCGGTTCGCTTTTAAATTTTTAAATAATTTTCAATAGATTGGACCAATTCACTTTCTTTATTAGGTAAACCTAAATTATATCTCGTTCTCCCGTAAGTTAATTAGAGGTTGTTCAATCTTTGAATCGTGTTTTTATTAATACTTTCTTCGTGTAATAAAAGACTACAATTTTCAGATTCTTTGTTAATCGCATAAACTCTTTCAACTGCTTTTGAAATTATAGTCAGTTTTGAATTTATCTGAAAAGGTTGACTGATAAATATCTTTTGGAGATACTCTAGGTATGTTCTAATTGTGTAGAACTTGATTAATGTTTTCATAACTATGTTCTTCTTGGTTAACTATGTCCGGGACAGAGGCAAAGTCGACTTGTTACTAACCAAAATTTGGATCTCAATAATCTACTCATCTTGACTGTTTCAAAATAAAATCTTACTCAAGGTTCATTCATACATACCCTGCTTACCCAAAGACGATAAAGATATATGTTTTAAGACCTCATTTGTCTTAGTTCGCAATCTTATCGACAAAATCATTTTAGGTTTACCATTTATATATTTATTATATCCTTTTACCATTAGTAATAAAGGTCTAAGTTATGAACATTTAGAAAGAAAATTACCTTTAAATTTCTTATTAAACCAAAAGAAAGAGATTTAAAATTTATTCAAGTAGAATCAATTTCTAAATTTTGAATCATAAACCAGAAAGTTACCCACCTAAGTTTTCTTAAAGAAGAAGTTAGGTATCAACAAGTTCAAGAACAACTTAAGAGTAATAGAGTTTAAGAAAAAATAAAAGAGTTAAAAGATTATTTAATAAAAACTTATGTTCTCGATTCTCCCAATTCTTTTCTAAGATAGGAAGAAGCACACGCTAGATTACCCTATGCTAAAGAATTTAAAGAACATTTAATTCCCACCAAAGCTAGGCCTATTCAATTGAAAGTTATGAATGAGATGGAGTTATGTAAAAGTGAAATTAATGATCTCTTAGTAAGGGTTTAATTAGACATAGTAAGTCACCATGGTCTTGCCCAAATTTTCTTCTATGTTAATAACGGTCGAGAGAAAGAAAGAGGTGTCCCTAGGTTAGTCATTAATTATAAACCATTAAACAAAGTACTAGAATGGATTAGGTACCCTTTGCCCAACAAGGATGATCTCCTTGGTAGGTTAAGTGTCTCCACAATCTTTAGTAAATTTGACCTCAAGTCAGGATTCTGGCAAGTTGCTATTCATCCAGATGATAGGTACAAAATCGCATTCACCAATTCGCTCGGACATTACTTAATGGAATGTTCAATATTTGGACTTAAAATGCACCTAGTGAATTTCGTAATATTCTTAATAATATTTTGAATCCTTTTCACCATTTTATTATTGTATACATCGATTTATATCCTCAGTATTCTCCAAGACTATTGAAGAGCATATTAAACATTTGAATTCGTTCTTCAAAACAGCTTAAAACCAATGGTCTTGTTCTTTCTCCTTCCAAATGTAGTCTGATTCTGACTAAAGTCATATTTCTCGATTAATCCTCTATCATAGACTCACGCAGCCCAATTGATGAGCTATTCAATTCATGACCGGGTTCTCAGATAAGATTACCGACAAAACTCATTTCTGAGAGGTTTCTCGCTCGCCAATTATATTGGCAAGTTTTATAAGAACCTCCTAAGATTTGTAAGCCTCTTCGCCGCCACAATGTAATCCACCTCCATGGACTGACATTCATACTTCTGTAGTCCAAAAAATTAAAAAATATGTTAAGGTTTTGCCCTGCCTTGGCATCTCTAAAGATTCAGCTTTCAAAATAGTTGAAACCGATGCTTCTGACATTGGATTCGGTGGCATACACAAACAAAAGTTAATTCCTACCTCTGATGAACAAATTGTTCATTTCCATTTTAGCGCATGGAACCCTACACAGTTAAAATACAGTACTATTAAAAAAAGAGATTTTATCATTAGTTTTATGTATTAAAAAAATTTCAGAGAGATTTATTGAACCAAAAATTCCTAGTTAGAATAGATTGCAAGTCAGCAAAATTTATTCTTGAAAAAGATGTTGAGAATGTCGCCTCTAAGCATTCATTCGCTAAATGGCAAGTAATTTTAAGTATTTTTGATTTTGATATTTAATATATTAAAGGTAGTAACAACTCAGTTCCAGATTTTCTCACTCGTGAGTTTATTAACACAGGTACTATTGCAGCAACATGAGTGTACGAGGAGGTTCATCTTCTCGTGGTCATGGCCGCTCTGCCGATCCAGTTAATCAGTCAAAAGGAACTGTTGTTCCTCATCCAGTTACCCAAACCCATAATAAATTTTAGGTGCTTGGTACAGTTCCCAAACCCTACTCTTCAGTTCTTGCTAGTCAGCCCAAACCATTTGATATTTTTGCTAGTCAAACCAAGTCTACCTCATCACAATCCAGTCACCAGTTTCAGACTATCGTCAAATTTTTGATCAGCACTTATTCCATATTGAGTTACCAATGAAACCCAAGAATGACCCGATTCAATTAGCTGCCCAGAATTTTCCTACTAGATGGTATTTTCTTCCATTAGTTCCTTATAAATAACTTTAGTTAATGTAATAGTGATTCCTGCGTGAATCAATAGTAATTTACTTTTCAGTTTTCTATTTAAAGAAACTCAAGTGTTAGAGTTTCTTTAGGCTTAATTCAATGTAGCCTCGGAGCTTCTCTCTAGAAAGCTCTTCCGAGGTCCTCTCCTCTCTCTTAGTTACTGGAGACGAAGCTTTCAACTTCGATCTTCATAGTTAAAAGATGAAGACTTAAGTCCTTAATACTTGATCTTCCTCTTAAACATTTAGTCTAGGAATTAATGTAATCCCTTCCCAAATGTTTATAAGTAAAAGAAAGAGATTACTTTACCGATTCACCCGGCCATCTTCTTTAATTTTTTTTTCTTTCTTTAAAGTTTTTCTTTTAAAACTTATCCCATTGTTATATGGTATCAAAGCCACACGGTTGGTTCTTGATGCTACTCGGTGGTTTCGATTAAAAATAGTTTTTTAAAGTAAAAGACTTTTGCTTTAAGTAAAAGCAAAAGTGATGATGGTTGGGCCCATCATCGTTTGGCCGATCAAGATGCCTCGGCGCCTTCTTCTCGACTTCGTCCGTCTCCGTGGATGGATAAGGAAGGTCGCCGTTGATAATCTTCTCGGATAAGCCACCATCCCCATACATTTCCACCTTAAAATTTTATCCAGAAATAACCCTTTCACCCCAAAAATTTGGTTTATAAAGAAGGAGGAAAAAAATTTCTCTGTAAAATTGGTCAAAATCTTCAAAATTTCTTAGATTTTATAAAAAATTTGTTTAAAACAAATCGATGAAATCAAACAAAGGATCACTCGATTGGTCCTGGTCTATCAGTGAAATCGATCTAAATGTAAGACTAATTTGTTAACTCGCTTAAACAAAAATCTTTTTCTTGAAGGTCCACTTAGACTCTAACCTTACTTGCCTTGAACACATACCCGTAGATCTAAAAGATTCCCTTTAGCCTTACATCGCCTCCCAATTCGAGACTTACAAACGGCATTAGTCGGGACTTAAGGCGATCTTCGGGTGTTTACCTACGAAGGTCAGGCGATTAAAAGCTTGGAAAAGAAAAATAAAAGTTTGAAAAACATTTAAGTAAACAAATCAAACTGCTTTTTAATCGAAACCACCGATAAGATCAAGAACCAACCATGTGGTTCGATACCATATATCAAATGGATAAGTTTTTATTCAAAAAACTTAGGCGTAAAAAAGAAAAGATTAAGAAGATGACCGGTGAATCGGTAAAGTAATCTCTTTCTTTTATTTATAAACATTTGGGAAGGGATTACATGTGAATCCTAGATCTAAATGTTTAAGGGAAGATCGAAGTATTAAGGACTTCGTCTTCATCTTCTAACTAAGAAGATCGAAGTTTGAAAGCTTCGTCTCCTGGCCAACTAGAGAGAAGGGAGAGGACCCCAAGAGCTTTCTAGAGAGAAGCTCGAGGCTACATTGAATTAAGCCTAAAGAAACTCTAACACTCGAGTTTCTTTAAATAGAAAAAGCGAAAAGTAAATTACTATTTGATTCACGCAGAATCACTATTACATTAACTAAAGTAAAAGTAATTTACTAAAGTAAAAGTAAAACGTAAGAAACATTTTACATTTACTTTTACATTGGTAAATTTAAGAAACATTTAACTAAAGTTAAAAATATTTAACTTAAGTAAAAGCAAAAGTTATTCTTTTACATTTACTTTTACATTTAGTAAAGTAAAAGACTTTCGCTTTACAGAAAGCAAAAGCTGAGATGATGGATGGGCCATCACCTGTCTGTGACTTGAAGATGTCTCTGGCGTCTTCTTTGTTGACTGGTCCGTCTCTGTCGGTGCCGGAAGGTGCTGTTGATCATCTTCTCAGATGAGTCACCATCCCCATACATTTCCACCTTAAAATTTTTATCTAGGAAATAACCCTTTCACCCCCAAAAATTTGGTTTATAAAGAAGGAGGAAAAAATTTTCTACAAAAAATTGGTCAAAATCTTCAAAATTTCTTAGATTTTGTAAAAAAAAATTGTTTAAAAATAAATCAGATGAAATCTGAAACAAAGGATCACTCGATTGGTCCTGATCTATCAGTGAAATCGATCTAAACAGAAGACTTCTTTGTTAACTGTTTAAACAAAAATTCCTTTTCTTGAAGGTCCACTTACACTCTAACCTTACTTGCCTTGAACACATACCGTAGATCTAAAGATTCCCTTTAGCCTTTTAATCGCTCCCAATTGAGACTTATAAACAAAGATTAATCGGGACTTAAGGCGCGATCTTGGGTGTTTCTACCAAGAAAAGGTCAAAGCGATTAAAAGCGAGCAAGAAAAATAAAAGTTTAAAAAACATTTAAGTAAACAAATCAAACTGCTTTTAATCAAAACCACCGATAAAGCATCAAGAACCAAACCGTGTGGCTCGATACCATATAATAAGCGGGATAAGTTTTTATTCGTAAAACATGTATGCAGAAAAAGAAAAGATTAAGAAGATGACAGGGTGAATCCAGAAAGTAATCTCTTTCTTTTATTTATAAACATTTGAGGAAGGATTACATTAATTCTAGACTAAATGTTTAAGGAAGAAGAGAAGTATGAAGACTTCTTCTTCATCTTTAACTAAGAAGATCAAGTTTGAAAGCTTCGTCTCCGCTAACCAAGAGAGAAGGAGAGGACCTGGAAGAGCTTTCAGAGAGAGAAGCTCGAGGCTACATCAATTAAGCCTCAAAGAAACTCTAACACTTGAGTTTTTTAAATAGAAACCGTAAAAGTAAATTTCTATTTGATTCACGTAGAATCACTATTACATTAATCAAGTAAAAGTAATTTACTAAAGTAAAAATAAAACGAAGAAACATTTTACATTTACTTTTACATTGGTAAATGTAAGAAACATTTAACTTAAGTTAAAAACATTTAACTTAAGTAAAAGCAAAAGTTATTCTTTTACTTTTTTACTTTTATATTTTAACTAAAGCAAAAGAGATGATGGCGTGGGCCGTCACCTGTCGGTGACTGAAGACTCCTCTGGTGTCTTCTTGGATGACTGGTCCGTCTCCTGTGGATGCCGGAAGGTGCTATTGATCATCTTCTCAGATGAGTCACCATCCCCATACATTTCCACCTTAAAATTTTTCTCCAGGAAATAACCCTTTCACCCCAAAAATTTGGTTTATAAAGAAGGAGGAAAAAAATTTGGTTTAAAAATCTTCAAAATTTCTTAGATTTTGTAAAAAAAATTTGTTTAAAACAAATCGATGAAATCAAAACAAAGGATCACTCGATTGGTCCCGATCTATCAAATTGAAATCGATCTAAGCAGAAGACTAATTTGTTAACTGTTTAAACAAAAATTCTTTCTCTTGAAGGTCCACTTAGACTCTAACCTTACTTGCCTTGAACACATACCCGTAGATCTAAAAGATTCCCTTTAGCCTTACACTGCTCCCAATTGAGACTTACAAACGCTATTAGTCGAGACTTAAGGCGATCTTGGGTGTTTCACGGCAAAGGTCGGGCGATTAAAAGCGGAGCAAGAAAAATAAAAGTTTGAAAAAGCATTTAAGTAAACAAATCAAACTGTTTATTCTTCGAAATCGCCGAACAGAATCAAGTACCAACCGTGTGGCTCTGATACCATATAACAGCGGCGATTAAGTTTTTAAAATAAAAACTTTAACAGAAGAAAGAAAAGATTAAGAAGATGATCGGTTAATCGGTAAAGTAATCTCTTTCTTTTATTTATAAACATTTGAGGAAGGGATTACATTAATTCATAGACAAAATGTTTAAGGGAAGATCGAAGTATTAAGGAATTCGTCTTCATCTTCTAACTAAGAAGATTGAAGCTGAAAGCTTCATCTCCGGCTAACTAAGAGAGAAGGGAGAGCGGACCTCGGAAGAGCTTTCTAGAGAGAGAAGCTCTGAGGCTACAATTAATTAAGCCTGAAGAAACTCTAACACTTGAGTTTCTTTAAATAGAAAACTGAAAAGTAAATTACTATTTGATTCACGCAGGAATCACTATTACATTAACTGAAATAAAAGTAATTTACTAAAGTAAAAGTAAAACGTAAGAAACATTTTATATTTACTTTTACTTTGGTAAATGTAAGAAACATTTAACTAAGTTAAAAATATTTAACTTAAGTAAAAGCAAAAGTTATTCTTTTACTTTTGCTTTTACATTTTAACTAAAGTAAAAGAGATGATGGCGTGGGTCATCACCTGTCGGTGACTGAAGACTCCTCTGGCGTCTTCTTGGTTTTTAATCGGTCCGTCTCTGTGGATCTTGGGAAGGTCTTTGTTGATCATCTTCTCGGATGAGTCACCATCCCCATAATGGTGACTCATCCGAGAAGATGATCAACAAGACCTTCCTATCTCAAAATATGGGATGGTGACTCATCCGAGAAGATGATCAACAAAGACCTTCCTAAGACCCATCAGGAGATGGACCCAAGAACGAAGAAGACGCCAGAGGCATCTTCAACATCGATGTGATGACGCCCACGCCATCAACTCAGATGGGATGGTGACTCATCCGAGAAGATGATCAACAGTACCTTCGGGCACCTACAGGAGACGGACCAGTAAATGAAGAAGACGTTAGAGGCATCTTTAGTCACCGACAGGTGATGGCCCACGCCATCATCTCTTTTACTTTTATTTTTAAAGAAAACTTAAACAGAAAAAGAAAAGATTAAGAAGATGACCGGTGAATCGGTAAAGCAATCTCTTTCTTTTATTTATAAACATTTGAGGAAGGGATTACATTAATTCCTAGACTAAATGTTTAAGGGAAGAGAGAAGTATTGAAGACTTCTTCTTCATCTTTAACTAAGAAGATCGAAACTGAAAGCTTCGTTTCCGGCTAACTAAGAGAGAAGGGAGAAGACCTCGGAAGAGCTTTCTAGAGAGAGAAGCTCTGAGGCTACATTGAATTAAGCCTAAAGAAACTCTAACACTTGAGTTTCTTTAAATAGAAAACTGAAAAGTAAATTACTATTTGATTCACGCAGGAATCACGATTACATTAACTGAAATAAAAGTAATTTACTAAAGTAAAAATAAAACGTAAGAAACATTTTACATTTACTTTTACATTGGTAAACGTAAGAAACATTTAACTAAAGTTAAAAACATTTAACTTAAGTAAAAGCAAAAGTTATTCTTTTACTTTTACTTTTACATTTACTAAAGTAAAAGACTTTTGCTTTACGGAAAGCAAAAGCTGAGATGATGGATGGGCCATCACCTGTCGGTTGACTGAAGATGCCTCTAGCGTCTTCTCTTTCGTTTCATGGTTCGTCTCGTGTAAGTCTTAGGAAGGTCTTTGTTGATCATCTTCTCAGATGAGTCACCATCCCCATACATACCTTAAAATTTTTATCCAGGAAATAACCCTTTCACCCCCAAAAATTTGGTTTATAAAGAACGAGGAAAAAAAAAATTCTACCGAAAATTGGTCAAAATATTCAAAATTTCTTTGATTTTGTAAAAATAATTGTTTAAAAACAAATCAGACTGAAATCTGAAACAAAGGATCACTCGATTGGTCCTGATCTATCAGTGAAATCGATCTAAATAGAAGACTTCTTTGTTAACTGTTTAAACAAAAATTCTTTCTCTTGAAGGTCCACTTAGACTCTAACCTTACTTGCCTTGAACACATACCCGTAGATCTAAAAGATTCCCTTTAGCCTTACACTGCTCCCAATTGAGACTTACAAACGGCATTAGTCGGGACTTAAGGCGATCTTGGGTGTTTCACGGCGAAGGTCGGGCGATTAAAAGTGGAGCAAGAAAAATAAAAGTTTGAAAAAACATTTAAGTAAACAAATCAAACTGTTTTTAATCGAAACCACCGATAACATCAAGAACCAACCGTGTGGCTTTGATACCATATAACAGCGGTGATTAGTTTTTTAATAGAAAAACTTTAACAGAAAAAGAAAAGATTAAGAAGATGACCGGTTAATTGGTAAAGTAATCTCTTTCTTTTATTTATAAACATTTGAGGAAGGGATTACATTAATTCCTAGATCTAAATGTTTAAGGGGGAAGATCGAAGTATTAAGGACTTCATCTTCATCTTCTAACTAAGAAGATCGAAGCTGAAGCTGAATGCTTCGTCTCCGTCTAACTAAGAGAGAAGGGAGAGGATCTCGGAAGAGCTTTCTAGAGAGAGAAGCTCTGAGGCTACATTGAATTAAGCCTAAAGAAACTCTAACACTTGAGTTTCTTTAAATAGAAAAGCGAAAAGTAAATTACTATTTGATTCACGCAGAATCACTATTACATTAATCAAGTAAAAGTAATTTACTAAAGTAAAAGTAAAACGTAAGAAACATTTTACATTTACTTTTACATTGGTAAATGTAAGAAATATTTAACTAAAGTTAAAAATATTTAACTTAAGTAAAAGCAAAAGTTATTCTTTACATTTACTTTTACATTTACTAACCTTTGTAAGTCTCGAAATTGTGAAAGCAAGGTTAGGGTTATGTAACATAGGTATGATAGTCTACTTTGGGTAAAGCAGGGTATGTATGAATGAACCTTGAGTAATATTTTATTTTGAAACGATCAAGATGAGTAGATTATTCAGATCCAACTCTTCGATTAATGTGTGTTGACTTTGCCTCGTCTGTCCGGACATAGTTAACCAAGAAGAACATAGTTATGAAAACATTAATCAAGTTTTACACAATTGGAACATACCAGTAGTATCTCTGACGCCCCCAAAATAGGTATACATCACCCATTTCGAGTTTGTCAATACATGGTACGTAAACAACTACAACTTTATTATTACAACAAGAAACTCGTGAGTTTAAATACAAATATTATCTTCTGATAATATTTATACTCACATAAATCCTCATCACATTTATTGATACATTATTTTACAAAATGGTGAGGACTACTAAACAATCCTTTTCTAAAACCTTCATTCCATACCCCGACTGCACTCGCTTATATTCTCGCCTCCCCGAGAAGAATGGAACAAAAAGGAAAAGGGTGAGCTCAACTAGCTCAAGAAGAATATTATGACTAAGATAATATACAACAAATTATCGTTAGTCTTCAACAGGAAAAATTTAATAGAATACAATAGACAACAAATTTTCAATCAATATTCGCAATGAAATAATAATTCATTAGAAGAGTTAAGTAGAGAATGCAAACTACTATCTTCTATGTATGAATTTAAAAGTTCATCGCTCATCTTTTATCCCTCGTAACAACAATCAATATACATCTGAATCAAATATTCATCTTTGCACTACAGCCAAAGATATTCATCATTGGTCATGTTCATTTAAACACTGCTCATCTTTGCACTACAGCCAAAGATATTAATCACTTCATCATGTTCATGTTCATCTCAACACTGCTCATCTTTGCACTACTAAAGCCAAAGATATTCTTCAGAAATCATTCATCTTTGCACTACAGCCAAAGATATTCTTGAGAAATCACCATGTGCCAAAGATATTCAATAATATCATCATTTAAGATCGAGGATGATGAAAATATTTAAAAAGAAACTAATCCGGTGAAACAAAATGACAAGGATTAAGGATTAAGGATTCAGACTTTGTTTTATCCATGTCCAACAATACCCCAAAAATAATCACAAAGTGGTGTAAAATTCAAGAATGATCAAAACATGGATACAATCAAAGCTAGTATCCAAAATAGATGTTTTGGACAAAAAGAAGAAATTTTATTTTTTGGTGAATAGTGCCAGATACGTGAATAGTGCCGATAACGTGAATAAAGGTCAGATACGTGAATAGTACCGTGATACATGAATAGTAAATCCGACACCAAAAGATAGAAATTCCACAAAAACATCTTCACGCTTCATTAATAGTACTCGTGAATAAGAAGTAAATCGTGAATAGTAACTCATGAATAGTAACTCGTGAATAAGAACTCATGAATAGTAACCCGACATGAAAAAGTTCCAAATTTGATAAAATATCGATCAATATTTCAAAGATAATGATATCAAGAAATAATATCATTATTTAAAAAAATAATATCCCTTACCTCAAAGAATCAAGATTTCTAAGGAAAGGTCTCAAGTGATGTCGAATGAAACTTCAGATCAACAAAGAACTCTCAAAGTATCTAAATACTCACAAAATACGCCAATAATATAGAGAGAGAAAGAGAGAAAACTTTGTTTCGTGTGATTTTCAATTCTAACTTAGCCCTCTATTTATAGGAAAATGTTAGTCTACCAAGGCATTTCGACCACACCGATGGCTTTTACTCGCTACTATTGCCACCACCACATTTGAAATAAAATTCAGCACATTTCTTCACCAACCACAAGTGGGGCCCACTCAATTCTAGAATTTTCCACCAAAATCAATTATAACCCTAATTTCCTAATCACACACCTCTTAAAATTCATAACAAATCATTCGTACATTTTTAACGGCTCAAAATTTGTGGACATATACTCAACTTATATATGTATAACATATCCAAAAATTACTAACAATCCAACTATCGGATTAAAAATTATAATCCCGCAATATATCTCAAAACCCCGATTTAATTTTTAATACCTCCAATCTGGTAAAATAATCGATAAAACACCTCAACAATAATTTCTTCATTTATAACCACATAAATAAATCCATCATTTATATCCACATAAAATAAATATTTCTTTATCATATGAATCAATAATTAATTATTCACAAATAATATTATGTAATCACAATTATGACAACCAGCCGCTCCTCAGAAAGAGGGCTTTCGATAAGGATTTCTCTCATCGGGCGCGCAATTAGGTGACCAAACCTCTCCTCGATGTAACTTTCTAGACATTGCCAATAATGCTATCTAATAATATTATTCAAATAATATGAATTATTGATCCGATAATGGAGATAATGCAAAAAGTGACAATTATTGAACAACAATAATATAAAATATCAACGCAAAGAATTATGAATCAATAAAATAAAATATTGAACAAGAATTCATCGTGAAAATTATCGAGTAGTGCCTTCACGTAAGGATCAATAATTCAACAATATCTGCAATACCGCAGTGCCATCGGCAACCACCACGCCAGACATCAGATTTTAACCACCGTATTCCAACAATTTTAATTCAGAATAACTACGCCGTTATTTTTAACCAACTTATATTTGTCGCTTTCTTCATCCAATCGCTTTCACATGGGCCCCACACATGGTCGCTACCGTCGCATTTAATATTCCCCGACAAAGATTTAATATTCCACGACCAAACTAATATTCCCGACAAAAATGAATATTTTATAACCACTTGCTTATTTTGAAATATTTATGATTTAACCCTTAACTATCCACATTAATCAAATCAACCCTTACTATTTCAAAATAATAAATAAAGGAAATTCCTTTTTATTTAAAAAATTTCTGGTCTTACAACCTCCCTCCTTATGAAATTTCGTCCTCTAAATCGACGTGACGCACTGGTGTTTCAAAAGGTGAGGATACCTCGCTTTCATTTCCGCTTCCAATTCCCTGTGTCATTTCTATAAAGATGATTCCTCCACAAAACTTTAACTTGTGGTATGACTTTTCAGTACAGTAGGACATGCTCCTTCCTATCCAAGATCTTGACAGTACCTCCTCATACGTTAAGTCTTGGCTATCTCGTCCGGTTCTAACTCAATAACGTGGTTCGGTCTTTCACATATTTATTTAAGCATGATATGTGAAACACATTATGAACATTTAGACATACTTGAGGTAACGCAAGTCTATAGGCTACATTTCCTACTCGGCCAAGAATTTGAAATGGACCAATAAATCGTGGATCGAGCTTTCCTCTCTTCCCAAATCTTGTAACTCCCTTCCATGGAGCAACTCGCAACAATACACGATCCCCTACATTAAATTCCACGCCCTTTCGATGAAGATCCGCATAACTCTTTTTGTCGATCTTGAGCCGCTTTGTATACGTTGTTTAATTATTTGGATCTTTTCAGTAGTCATACGCATTAACTCGGGTCCCAACAATGTTGCTTCACCCACCTCATCCCAACATATCGAGAACGACATTTTCGTCCATATAATGCTTCAATGGAGCCACACCTATACTTGCTCGATAATCGTTGTTGTAGGAGAATTCCACCAATGGTAAATACTTATCCCAACCGCCCCTTGAAGTTCAGGACACAGTAGTCTTAATAAATCTTCAAGAGTTTGAATAGTCCCTCGATCGATTGTCGTCTGCTTGGGGATGGTATGTCAACTAAATCGCAAACTGCGCTCCATAGCTTTTTGCAAGCTAACCCAAAATCTTGAAGTGAATCTTGGGTCACGATCCAAACTATGGATACAGCATGCCATGCAACCTCACAATCTCATTTACGTATATATACTAGCAAGACGCTCAAGTGAATAAGTCTCCAGATTCGCAAAAAAATGAGCAGACTTGGTTAATCTATCAACAATAACCCAAATAGCATTGATGCCTTGAGAAACCGTAGGAAGACCCAGAACGTAAATCCATGGTAATGTGTTCCTACTTCCATTCCGGAATCTCAAGTGGTTGCAACGGACCCTTAGGTACTAGATGCTCCGCCTTTACACGCGCTGGACAAGTTAAACACATCGAGATAAACTTTGCAATCTCTCTCTTCATATTATTCCACCAAAATGTATGTCAAGATCACGATACATTTTAGTACTTCCGTGATGGATTGCAAATGGTGTATTGTGTGCCTCCATCATAATCTTGTACTTCAAATCGTAGTCGTTAGGAACACAAAGTCTAGAGTGGACTCAAGTATTCCTTCTTCATCAATTCTCGCCCTAATAGCTCCTTCTTGTACTTTCTTCTTCATAACGATCGCCCGGTCAAATGGGCTCGAAAGCAACCTTAACTTTTTCTATTAAAGTTGGCTCTATGCAGATACTTGACATCATCGCACTCGCTCCGCAAGATATGATCTTCTACTCAACGCGTCGCCTACCACGCTCGCTTTACCGTGATGGTATCAATAGTGTGGTCGTAGTCTTCAATAGTTCGAGCCAACGTCAGCCGCCAGATGTTGAGTTCTTTTTGAGTGAAGAAATATTTAAGGCTTTTATGATCCGAATATATCTCCACTTTCTCCCCATATAGATAGTGCTCCATATCTTTAAGCGAAAACGATCACGCTAACTCTAGATCATGAGTAGGATAATTCCTCTCATACTCTTTTTAAGTTGTCGCGAGGCATAGGCTATGACTTTCCCACGCTGCATGAGAACACATCCTAACCCTTTGCTCAAGCATCATCAGAGATAACAAATCCATCCGAACCAGATGGTATTGTTAGAACAAGCCAAATAAGTCTCCTCTTAAGCTCTTGGAAACTTTTCTCGATTCTTCACTCCAAACGAATTTTGTATCCTTCCGAAGTTAATCGAAGTTAATGGAGAAGCGATTCGAGAAAACCCTTCCATTTAATCTCCGATAATAACCAACTAAGCCCAAAAAATACGTGATTTCAACCACCGACTTTCTATTGTCCTAACTTCAGATTGCTTCAATCTTCACGGATCAACAGATACTCCATGTTTTGACACCACATGCCCAAGAAATGCTACTTCTCAAGCCGTAACTCGCATTTCTTCAATTTGGCATATAGTTGGTTTTCACGAAGCCTTTCGAGTACCAAATTTCAAATGGTGCTCATGATCTTCACGACTTTTGGAATATATAAGGATGTCATCAATAAAGACAACAACGAATCGATCCAAATATTCCTTGAATACTTTGGCTCATCATATCCATGAAAGCCGCAGGAGCATTAGTTAGTCCGAAAGACATGACTAAGAATTCATAATGCCCATACCGAAGTTTCAAGGCGCCTTTGAATATCCTCGCTTCTAATCTTCACCGATGATATCCGTAAACTAAGATCGATTTTTGAAAAGAATTGTGCCCCTTGTAATCGGTCAAACAAGTCATCAATACGAGGTAGAGGATACCTATTCTTGATGGTGACATGGTTCAATTCCCGATAGTCAATACAAAGTCGATACCCCGCCTTTTCTTTTTTACAAATAAAACAGAGCACCCCAAGGAGATGTACTAGATTTAATGAAACCGATGTCCAACAATTCTCGTAGTTGGACCTTTAACTCCTCAAGTTCAATAGAGCCATTCGACATATGGGGTTTTAGAAATGGGCTTTACATCAGTTCAAGATCAATAAAGAATTCAACTTCACGCTCGGGGTAGACCGGAAGTTCTTCAGAAATACGCCAGAAAGTCAATAACAACAGAATATTATTCAAATTTGACGTGTCTTTATTCAAATCCATAACATGGGCTAAGAAAGCTTGACATCCGCTTTTTCAATAAACGAATAGCTTTATGATTAGATATGATGTTGATTGATTTTAATGGTTTAGTTGCTTGAATTGCATAACAAAGTTGGTTAGAATATGAAAACTAACAACCTTATTTAAAACAATCAATTTTGGCATGATGAGTAGTTAACCAATCAATCCCTAAAATCACATCAAAAGCAAGTATCTTTAAAGAGATAAGGTCAACAGTAAGGTAATGGTGCCAACTGAATCAAACAAGATTTATAAATGTGGATGTGATGAAAGTTTCTCCTAACGGAGTTTCCACAGATAGGTCAAAGTCTAATTTCTCCTGAGTCAAGTTTAAACGTTGAGCACAAGCAGAGAGATAAATGAATGGGTAGCACCAGATCAAGTAAGGTATAAACTTCGCAAGAATTTATAAATACTTACCCGTGATCACCTCGCTTGGGTTCCTCGATTATGACCAACCACAACAAACGCCTTCCCTAATCGTTGACTTTGACTTTTTCGGGATGATTTTTGAGTCACCGTCCCTCATTGAACTAGGTTTCGCTACTCGCATAATCTCGAAAGCGATATGTCCTTCCTTTCCACAACTATAGCATACCTTGAATCGTTGTAGGGCGCTTGATCGATATGTCCTCTTTTCCGTGATTTGTAAAGATATGACCGGTGGTCGTTTCTCTCCCTTAGAACCGCTTGTCGCCAAGACCGCTGCCTTCACATAGTCGTTGTTAAATCTCCTCTTTAAAATCTCCTCCCGACTCGCTTTCTTCGCTTTTCACGACCATGATTACCACCAGAGTGGTTACCATTTTCATCATTGCTTGCTTTTCTCCGCAGTTATCATTATTCGCTGATCGCTATCTCGTACGATCCTCGGTTATGGTCCTCGTTGACCGTGCATCTCGTTATCTCGCCTAATAATTGAGCCCTGCTTACAACATCTCGAATAAAGAGAAAGTTTATGAGAAATGAGATATCGACGTACGCCGGGTTTCAAACCTCTAAGAAACATCCGCCATATACGCTCCTCATTCTCCACCAAATGAGGTGCAAACTGGATAACTCGCAAACTTTGCCTCGCATCGAGACACCGCCATGTTATTTTGCTCTAATCTGATGAACTCCACTTCCTTCATACGATTTAACACTTTCGTGAAAGTATTTGTCATTAAATAGTCTCTCAAACGCTCTCCCAAGACATGCCGAAAAGGGCCGGATGGTACGCTTCACGACTCCCACCAGTAGTCCGCTTCGCCATTTTAACATAAAGGTGGCGAATGGAACCTTCGTTCTCTCCGCATCCCAAGACATCGAATATCTTGGTAATTTGTTTGACCCATGTTTCCGCCATGATCGGATCCGCTTCCCTTAAATTTCGTGGTCCCAACTCTTTGAATCGCTTGGTCGTGATAACCCGTGAATTGCTATCATTTCTCCTCAGATTTTGAACACGAAGTCTCCTCATTCGATTTTTGCATGAATCGCAAAAACTTCTAAACATCCCCTCGCTCATCATCTCGCCGGTGGTGTTGTTCACAGGGAGGAACATTGCCACTGCAGACGCTTCTCCTCACAGTAAAGACAGCATCTCCACGGCCTCATTTACTCCATTGTTAATATTCTCAACGACATTCTCAAACATCGCCATAAAACAAGGGTTAATTAAGGAAATCAATATATCACATAATATCCCTATATATCGACCAACTAACAAATAAGTTAGTAGGACACACTAAATAAGGATTTACTCTGCCTCTCCCTCCTAGTTCTATTCCCCGATCTCCGCCAGAGATCATATCCCTAAGCTCGATACCAACCGTGACGCCCCCAAAATAGGTATACATCACCCATTCGAGGTTGTCAATACATGGTACGTAAACAACTACAACTTTATTATTACAACAACAAGAAACTGTGAGTTTAAATACAAATATTATCTTCTAGACAATATTTATACTCACATAAATCCTCATCACATTTATTGATACATTATTTTACAAAATGGTGAGGACTACTAAACAATCCTTTTCTAAAACCTTCATTCCATACCCCGACTCTGCACTCGCTTATATTCTCGCCTCCCGAGAAGAATGGAACAAAAGGAAAAGGGTGAGCTCAACTAGCTCAAGAAAGAATATTACGACTAAGATAATATACAACAAATTATCGTTAGTCTTCAACAGGAAAAATTTAATAGAATACAATAGACAACAAATTTTCAATCAATATTCGCAATGAAATAATAATTCATTAGAAGAGTTAAGTAGAGAATGCAAACTACTATCTTCTATGTATGAATTTAAAAGTTCATCGCCTATCTTTTATCCCTCAGAATAACAATCAATATACATCCGAATCAAATATTCATCTTTGCACTACACAGCCAAAGATATTCATCATTGGTCATGTTCATTTAAACACTGCTCATCTTTGCACTACAGCCAAAGATATTAATCAATCGGTCATGTTCATCTCAACACTGCTCATCTTTGCACTACAGCCAAAGATATTCTTCAGAAATCATTCATCTTTTTGCACTACAAGCCAAAGATATTCTTCAGAAAGCCAAAGATATTCAAAGCCAAAGATATTCAATAATATCATCATTTAAGATCGAGGATGATGAAAATATTTTAAAAAAACTAATCCAAAGGAAACAAAATGACAAGGATTAAGGATTAAGGATTCAGACTTTGTTTTATCCATGTCCAACAATACCCCAAAAATAATCAAAGTGGTGTAAAATTCAAGAATGATCAAAACATGGATACAATCAAAGCTAGTATCCAAAATAGATGTTTTGGACAAAAGAAGAAATTTATTTTTTGGTGAATAAAGTCAGATACGTGAATAGTGCCAGATACGTGAATAAGGTCAGATACGTGAATAAGACCGTATACATGAATAGTAAATCCGACACCAAAAGATAGAAATTCCACAAAAACATCTTCACGCTTCATGAATAGTACTCGTGAATAAGAATCGTGAATAGTAACTCATGAATAGTAACTCGTGAATAAGAACTCATGAATAGTAACCCGATATGAAAAAGTTCCAAATTTGATAAAAATATCGATCAATATTTCAAAGATAATGATATCAAGAAATAATATCATTACGAAAAAAATAATATCCCTTACCTCAAAGAATCAAGATTTCTAAGGAAAGGCTCAAGTGATGTCGAATGAAACTTCAGACCGAATAAAGAACTCTCAAAGTATCTAAATACTCACAAAATACGCTCAATAATATAGAGAGAGAGAGAGAAAACTTTGTTTTTCGTGTGATTTTCAATTCTAACTTAGCCTCTATTTATAGGAAAATGTTAGCCCTACCAAGCAGACTTCGACCAAGCCACCGATGGCTTTTACCGCTACTATTGCCACCCACCACATTTGAAATAAAATTCAGCACATTTCTTCACCAACCACAAGTGGGGCCCACTCAATTCTAGAATTTTCCACCAAAATCAATTATAACCCTAATTTCCTAATCGGACACCTCTTAAAATTCATAACAAATCATTCAGACATTTTTAACGGCTCAAAATTTGTGGACATATACTCAACTTATATATGTATAACATATCCAAAAATTACTACAATCCAACTATCGGATTAAAAATTATAACTCCCATAATATATCTCAAAACCCCGATTTAATTTTTAATACCTCCAATCTGTAAAATACCGATAAAACACCTCAACAATAATTTCTTCATTTATAACCACATAAATAAATCCATCATTTATATCCACATAAAATAAATATTTTTTATCATATGAATCAATAATTAATTATTCACAAATAATATTACGTAATCACAATTATGACAACCAGCCGCTCCTGTGAAAGAGGGGCTTCCGATAAGGATTTCTCCTCATCGGGCCATGCAATTAGGTGACCAAACCTCTCCTCGATGTAACTTTCTAGACATTGCCAATAATGCTATCTAATAATATTATTCAAATAATATGAATTATTGATCCGATAATGGAGATAATAATCGCAAAGGACAATTATTGAACAACAATAATATAAAATATCAACGCAAAGAATTATTGAATCAATAAAATAAAATATTGAACAAGAATTCATCGTGGAAAATTATTGAGTAAAGGCTTCTTCACGTAAGGATCAATAATTCAACAATAATATGTAATACCGCAGTGCATCAGGCAACCACGCCAGACATCAGATTTTAACCACGGGTATTCCAAATGCCTTTATCCAGAATAACTACGCCGTTATTTTTAACCAACTTATATTTGTCGCTTTTCTTCATCCAATCGCTTCCGTTATGGGGCCCACACATGGTCGCTACCGTCGCATTTAATATTCCCGACAAAGATTTAATATTCCACGCACCAAACGAATATTCCCCGACAAAATGAATATTTTATAACCACTTGTTTATTTTGAAATATTTCATGATTTAACCCTTAACTATCCACATTAATCAAATCAACCCTTACTATTTCAAAATAATAAATAAAGGAAATTCCTTTTTATTTAAAAAAATTTCGGGGTCTTACATAATTCATCTATCCACCTCTGCCTTAGAGATGCTAGATTTTTAAATTATTATCCAAGTATTATTGGTGCCATGGAAGCAAGTTTGCATAATGGACCTATCCATTTCAATTACTTTCCTGATTTCACCTTGAGCCTTAGTGATCAAAACTTATTTAAAGATTTATCATTAAACATTAAAACTTATGGAGAGATTACTCATATGATTGAAGGATCTCAACACATTGCTTTATTCTACAGGATTTATTATAAGACAATGAAATCAAACTTAAACATCCATGCTCTTAATAAAAGTCCAAAAGATCAAACAGTTTTAATTCAAAGTTCAACTAGTGATGCTAATATCCAGATCCCAAAAACAATTCTTTGGAAGGATATTACCTTACCTAATCAATGGACTTTAACAAATGAATTACCACAACAGCCTATAGTTAACAATTTGTTAAATATTGAAAACAACCAACAGTTTTTTGATGGAACTGTTAAAATTAGTTTTGAACGTACTAGAACACCAGTTATCATAGAAGACATTTTCAGTTCTTCGGCCCCTTCAGTTATCCACACTAGAAGAGATACTGAAGTCCTTAGTAATCCTTCGGTTAGAGATATCAAACTTAAAGGTATCCTTAATCAATGACAAGTTAGTCATCCTTGCTATACTCAAAATGATACCGTAGAAGATGAAGGTTCTTCTTTTCCGGCATCCTCAGTATATCCCACACAGTCTGATATTAATGCCCCAATTCATAATCAATTAAGAGTCATTAAAAAGAAGTTCGTTTTAGATTGGGATAACTTAGTAAAAGATTTTAAATCAAAATTTAATAAAGAAAAAAGACATCTATTCAGATCTAATCACCCAATTGAAAACGAAAGAGATAAGATAGTAAATAGATGGAAAAGATTTATTAAAAATGAAGAAATTAATATTACTTTTTACATAATGGTATGAACAATATCAAAGTAAATGTAATGTTATTAGTAAAACTCAATGGATTAAAGAAGATGATCTAAAGTATCGCCTAGTCATCCTCCTTTAGAGACAGCTTCTAATTTTAGTTAAAAACACTTCGATTATTGCTAGTCCTTCAAGATTCTCGATGGAGCTAATGATGATAAAAAAATAATTGAACAATTAAACTTTAGTAATCAATATCTAGCAACAGTAGGAAAACAGCTAGATAATATTGAAGAAAAATTTGAAGAAAGTATTATTAAAAAACCTGATTCAAAGATTGAATAGCCTCTAATTAACTTACCAGAGAACATATATAATTTAGGTTTACCTAATAAAGAAAGTGAATTGGTCCAATCTATTGAAAAATTATTTAAAAAACTTAAAACAGAACCCGGTCCAAGTGGAACTATTGCTGTTATCGATCAAGTGGAATCTGATGATGATAACGAAAGTTCTTCTGATCACTCTAATCACTCATCTATTTCAAACCTTAATGAATAGCTAAATAAATTAACTGTCAATAACACAAGTATTACCAGAAATTGGTACTCTAGACCAACTCCTCCGGATCTACAGTTCGAAGAGAGAAATCTAGATAAACAGTTTTCTGTGTCCTCTAATAAAATTAATCAATGGAATATAGATGAATTTAGTGAACAAGAAATTCTTAATAAACTTAATCATATGTCTATGATAGCCAACAGCTATATCACCAAATTCAACACTTTATCTCAACCAGATATAGTTGAATTATTAGCTAGTGGATTTACTTGTATTCTCAGGTCTTGATGGGAAAAACATCTCACAGAAGACATTAGAATATCCATAGTTCATGCTATCCAAAGAGATAATGAAGGCAATCCCATCTTTGATGAAGATGTTGGTATTGGTCTTCCTGATGGAGTTAATACTTTAATATTTACTATAATTAAACATTTTGTTGGAACCCCTAGTAATATTACAGAAAGAATTCATGATCAATTAAGTAATCTTACTTGTCCCACTCTATGTGATTTTAGATGGTACAAAGATGTATTTACTTCTAGAGTTATGATGAGAAATGACAGTAATAAACCATTTTGGAAAGAGAAATTTGTTAATGGTTTACCATCTTTATTTGCTCACAAAGTTAGAGAAGAATTAAGTAAAAATTTAGGATATATTGACTATGATAATTTAACCTATGGTGATATTATTAGTTATATTCAAAAAAATGGATTAAAAATGTGTATTGATTTTAAATTAGCTAAACAAGCTAGTAAAGATAGAAATAAAGCCAAAACACGAAGTTAGTACATTTTGTGAAACAAAGATGGTTTACCGTCGGTTGCTCCCTCTGTAAGAAAGCACGTGCATAAGAATAAACATATCGAGTCACATAAAAGTCATAAACGTCAGAAGAAAAGATATAATAAAGATAAAAGTAATAATAAAAGTCATAATCAAGATACTTATTACAATAAAACTAAGTCATCTAAGAAAAAGTCATATAAAAATCAAAGAAATATGATAAAAGTAAAATTATTCATCACAATTCAGGCGTAAAGGACATTATAAAAGTGAATGTAGAGTTAAACAAAAATTAGCTCAATTGAATATTTCAAATCGAAGATACGTAATGCTTATTAGAATTAATGAGAATTGATAATAAATAGTAGTAGAAGAATGAAGAAGCTTCGATATCCCGTAATCTTCTAGTAATAACGCATCTAACGATGAATATGATAGTGAAAATGAAGTCACCATATGTACGTAAAATTGCAATAAAAAGCTATTGTAAAAGAGTTAATGTAATTACAAAAGAAGAAGAAGAAAGTTCTTTATTAGTAGATTTAATCAAGAAATCATGAGACTCGAATTAAAAACTCAAAGATTTAAAACAATTAAAAGATTTGTTAACTAAAGATAAGAAAGTAGTGAGGTTCTTAGAGCCAAAGAAAAACCCATTTTCAGTTTAAATAAAACTCTTGAAAGATTTAAGTCTCCGGTAAAAGAAATTACCCTCCCTGAGTTAAATCAAGAAGTTAATAAACTTAAGAAAGAAATTTCTAACTTAAAATTAGATATTTCCAACTTAAGAAAAGAGATTGATGATAAAAAATCAGATCTTCAAGTTCATGATTCCTCTTCTAGTGATGAAAGACACGATGAACCAGAATCATCAGGTGCTAAAGATTCTGATCTCTTTATTCAAGGTCTCTCCCTTAAAATAATAAAAGATATTACTATTCAAAAATGGTATATCTCTATTAATTTAGTTATCGATAAAACTTTCTCTGTACAGCTCCCTGCTCTGGTTGATACTGGTGCAGACTTAAACTGTATTCAAGAAGGTATTATCCCAATGAGGTATTATAAGAAAACTAGTGAAAAACTAAATTCAGCTAACGGTAGTCAAATGGAAATAAAATATAAATTACCTAATGTACATATTTGTCAAGACAGTATGTGTTTTAAGACCTCATTTGTCTTAGTTCGCAATCTTACTGACAAAATCATTTTAGGTTTACCATTTATATATTTATTATATCCATTTACCACTAGTAATAAAGGTCTAAGTTGTGAACATTTAGGAAAGAAAATTACCTTTAAATTTCTTATTAAACCAAAAGAAAGAGATTTAAAATTTATCCAAGAAGAATCAATTTCTAAATCATCAATCTCATTAAAGCGTAAAGTTACCCACCTAAGTTTTCTTAAAGAAGAAGTTAGGTATCAACAAGTTGAAGAACAACTTAAGAGTAAACAGAGTTCAAGAAAAATAAAAGAGTTAAAAGATTATTTAATAAAAACTTATGTTTTGATTCTCCCAATGCTTTTGGCATGGGAAGAAGCACACGATTAGATTACTCTATGCTAAGGAATTTAAAGAACATTTAATTCCCACCAAAGCTAGGCCTATTCAAATGAGTCATGAAATGATGGAGTTATGTAAAAGTGAAATTAATGATCTTCTTAGTAAGGGTTTAATTAGACATAGTAAGTCACCATGGTCTTGCCCAAATTTTCTATGTTAATAATGAAGTCGAGAAAGAAAGAGTAGTCCTCTGTTAGTCATTAATTATAAAGCCATTAAACAAAGTTCTAGAGTGGATTAGGTGCCCTTTGCCCAACAAGGATGATCTCCTTGGTAGGTTAAGTGTCTCCACCATCTTTAGTAAATTTGACCTCAAGTATGGATTCTGGCAAGTTGCTATTCATCCCGATGATAGGTACAAAACTGCATTCACCACTCCGTTCGGACACTACAAATGGAATGTTCAATATTTGGACTTAAAATGCACCCAAAGTGAATTTCGAATATTCTTAATAATATTTTGAATCCTTTCAGTCATTTTATTATTGTATACATCGACGATATCCTTGTATTCTCCAAGACTATTGAAGAGCATATTAAACATTTGAATTCGTTCTTCAAAACAGTTAAAACCAATGGTCTTGTTCTTTCTCCTTCCAAATGTAGTCTGATTTTGACTAAAGTCATGTTTCTCAGATTAATCCTCTATCATAGACTCACGCAGCCAATTGACAGAGCTATTCAATTCGCCGACCAGTTCCCAGATAAGATTACCGACAAAACTCAGCTACAGAGGTTTCTTGGCTCGCTCAATTATATTGGCAAGTTTTACAAGAACCTCCGGAAGATTTGTAAGCCTCTCTTTCAGCGCTTACAATGTAATCCACCTCCATGGACTGACATTCATACTTCTGTAGTCCAAAAAATTAAAAAATATGTTAAGGTTTTGCCCTGCCTTGGCATCTCTAACGATTCAGCTTTCAAAACCGTTGAAACCGATGCTTCTGACATTGGATTTGGTGGCATACTCAAACAAAAGTTAACTCCTACCTCTGATGAACAAATTGTTCATTTCCATTCTGGCGCATGGAACCCTACACAGTTAAAATACAGTACTATTAAAAAAGAGATTTTATCATTAGTTTTATGTATTAAAAAATTTCAGAGAGATTTATTGAACCAAAATTTCCTAGTTAGAATAGATTGCAAGTCAGCAAAATTTATTCTTGAAAAAGATGTTGAGAATGTCGCCTCTAAGCATTCATTTGCTAGATGGCAAGCAATTTTAAGTATTTTTGATTTTGATATTGAATATATTAAAGGTAGTAATAACTCGTTCAGATTTTCTCACTCGTGAGTTTATTAACATAGTACTATTGCAAAGTTAAATATGAGTGTACGAGGAGGTTCATCTTCTCGTGGTGGTGGCTGGCCTCTCTGCCATCCGATTAATCACCAAAAGGAACTGTTGTTCCTCATCCAGTTACCCAAACCCATAATAAATTCCAGGTGCTTGGTACAGTTCCCAAGCCCTACTCCTCAGTTCTTGCTAGTCAGCCCAAACCATTTGATATTTTTGCTAGTCAAACCAAGTCTACCTCATCACAATCCAATCACCCAGTTTCAGACTATCGTCAAATTTTTGATCAACACTTATTCCATATTGAGTTACCAATGAAACCCAAGAATGACCCGATTTAATTAGCTTCCCAGTATTTTCCTACTGGATGGCATTTTCTTCCATTAGCTCCTTATAAATCACTTGTGTATTATAGGGATATCCTTATTGAAACAGATTCAACCTTTATTAAACCAATTTATGCCAACGATGATAAATCCAAGCTTCTTTATCATTCGTTGTATATTAAGCAAGTTCTCAATCTGTCCGATTGGGGTAGTCATCCTTCTGATCTCAAGTCACTTTCTAATCACACTAGCTCTTTTTGCTATTATGATTATATTGAGGCTTGGCATTAAATCATGCTTCATCAAAATGAAGATCATAGTCATTCGTGATTTTTCCAGTTCGACCACAAGTTCAAAAGTCAATTCCCCAAATGGTTTGTCCTTTGGTGGACAAGGTATGGTTTGTGTCATGATATTTTCCCCAAACCTCTCATTACTCAGTTAGAACATTTGTGTCATCACAGTAATTATCATTCCAAATTTGAGGAAATTCCAGTCTTCCTTATATTTTGTAGTAAATACAAAATCCCTTGGATTCTTAAATGGCAATATGTCGTTTTAGCTACCCAAGAAGTCACAGTATTTCAGTCTCCGTCGTCCATAGGTATTAGGACTGCTCAGACTTACTTCTCCCCTATTTCTCATGTCTCTCGCCGTTTTTTCATTAAATGGTGGGATAAATTTGGTGTTGATAGAATAGTTGGCCAAGTTCAGAAAGAATTTCTGCCATCTCCTTTGTTGACTCCTCCAGTAACCACTCCTTCAGTTACCACAGCCCCTGCCGTTGCATCTTCCAGTAAAACGCTCACTTAAACAGTTGACAAGTCAAAAGAAAAATCAGTTGTTCCGCCTGATACTGATGAAGTCACTAATGTTTCTAGTTACTCTAACTCTCAGTTAAGGCGTCTTGCAGATGCTATTCATTTGAGACTTGACCAATTACACGAAGAATCAGATAAAGCTTCTTCTCAGTCCAGAGGAGAAAATTCTAGTCAAGATCTTGACGACGAAGGTGATTGTGATCCCTATGGCATGATCAGCCTTCAGGATGCTCGGGATCCCTTCTCCTGATTCCTGATAATCACCAGGATATGATGACATCATCACCGGACCAAACTGCCCCACCTAATCACTAGTCACCAAAGACTGCCTCTTCGTAGCCTTAATCACCAAATGATTTTTCCACCGAAAGCGATCGAAATGTATATCCGCCCCATGGCCGCATTAGTCAAAAAGAGACGTCGCTTCCACCGAAAAGCGGTTTCTTTACTTTTACTTTAGTAAAATGTTTTTACTTGTACTTTTACTTTAGTAAAATGTTTCTTACTTTTACTTTACCCCGCTTATTGTAATAGTAATCTTGTAATGATTCGTTTCTTTGTTTCTATAAAAGGAAATCGAATTCATTTGGTTTAGCAGACTTAGAAAGACTTGAGTTCCTTCTCGATAAATCTTTAGCCTTAACCATTTGTTTATCCTACTTAAACCCTCTTCATCTAATGTTCTTATTTCAGTAAACTTGTAAGTCATTTTAATTGTTCATCTTGTAAATAGTTTGAGTCATTATTAATAAAATTGTTTTTATTTAGTAATTTAATTGTGTTTGTATGCGCACTTGTTCTTCTCTCTTTATATTCTCCTTCTGCCCTCTAATGGACCGGGCTTTGATACCATATAACAGCAGCGATAAGTTTTTAAAATAAAAACTTAAACAGAAAAAGATATGGCACTATTTGTGTCGGGGTTACTATTCACGTATATGGCACTATTCACGAATACGACACTATTCACAGAAAAATTAAATTTTTTTGTTTTTCATCCAAAATATCTAGTGTGGATACTAGCTTTGATTGTATCCATCTTTTGATCATTCTTGAATTTTACTTCACTATGATTATTTATGAGGTATTTTTGGACATAAAATAGCTGAAATACGAATCCTTAATATTTATTCTTTTTGTTTCACTGGATTCGTTTTCTTTAAAATATTTTTCATCATCCTCAGTCCTAAATGATGATATAATTGAATATCTTTGGCCTGTGGTGCAAATATTAATGATTTTATAATGAATATCTTTGGCCCGTAGTGCAAAGATGTACAGGTGTTGAGATGAACATGACCAACTGATGAATATCTATGGCCTGTAGTGCAAAGATGAAAATTTGATTCAAGATGAATATTGATGGATGTTACAGGGATAAAATAATGATGATGGACTGTTAAATTTATAGATTATAGTAGATTTCATTCTCTACATAACTCTTCTATGAATTATTATTTTCCGCTGCGAATATTGATCTAAAACTTGTTGTTTATTATATTCTCTCAAATTTTTCCCTGTTGAAGACTAACGATAATTTGTTCTATATTATCTTAGTTATAATATTCTTTACTGGGCTAGTTGAGCTCACCCTTTTCCTTTTTGTTCCATTTTTCTTCTCAGGAGGCGAGAATGTAACGAGTACGAGTCGGGGTATGGCATTATGGTTCTAGAGAGTTGTTTAGGAGTCCTCACCATTTTTGTAAAATAATGTATCAATAATTGTGATGAGGATTTATTTGGGTATGTATATTGTCTAGAAGACAATATTTGTATTTAAACTCACAGTTTTTATGTTGTATTAATAAAATTGTAGTTGTTTTCAGACCATGTTATCGATTTGACTCAAAATGGGTGATGTATACCTATTTTGGGGCGCCACGATTTGGTATCGAGCTTAGGGATATGATCTCTGGCGAGAGATGGGGGGGAATAGAAACTAGAGGGAGAGACGAGTAAATCCTTCGCCAGTGTGTCCTACCTAAGCTTATTTGTTGGTCGGTCATAATATAGGGATATTATGTGATATGTTAATTTGTTAAATTAACCCTTGTTTTATGGCAGTATTTGAGAATGTCGACTGAGAATATTAACAATGGAGTAAATGAGACCGTGGAAATGCCTGTACTCACAAACGAGGAGAACGTGCAACAGACTGGCAATGTTCCTCTTGTAAACAACACCACTGAGCAGACGATGAACGATGAGATGTTTAGAAGCTTTTTACGGTTCATACAAAACCAGACGAAGGAGATTCCTATTCAAAATACAAGAAGAAATAATCACAACGCACAGCTGGTCACAGCCAAGTAATTCAAAGAGTTGGGACCACCAGAATTCTGGGGAAAGCCGGATCCGATTAAGGCGGAGACGTGGGTCAAGCAAATTACCAAGATATTCGATGTCTTGGGATGCACGGAGGAACAGAAGGTTCCATTCGCCACTTTTATGTTAAAGTAATGAGGTGATTCTTTGGTGGGAATCATGAAGCGTACTCATCCAATTGCTGCGTTTAGCATGTCTTAGGAGACATTTCAGAAACTGTTCAATGACAAATACTTTCCTGAAAGTGTTTGTCATATGAAGGAGGTAGAGTTTATTAGATTGGAACAAAACAACATGACGGTGTCCCAGTACGAGGCGAAGTTCGCGGAGTTATCCAGGTTTGCACCTCATTTGGTGGAGAATGAGGAACGATGACGCGGATGTTTCGAGAGGTTTGAAACCCCAAGATACGTCAATATCTCATTTCTCATAAATTTTCTCTCTATTCGGATGTTGTCAATAGGGCTCAATTATTAGAGCGAGATAACGAGTACGGTCAATTTGAGGACCACAACCAGATCATCTACGGTGATGATGATCACCGTAACAACGATAACCGGCGGAGAAAGAAGAATACGGACAAGAGAAGCAACCACTCTGGTGGTAATCATGGCCATGAGAATAGAAGAAGTGAGTCAGGGGGAGATTTTAAAAAGAGGAGATTCAACAATGACAATGCGAAGACGTCAAAGACCAAAGAAGAATCGGTTCCGAGGAGGAGAACGACCACCAGTCGTATGCTATAAATGCGAGAAAGAAGGACATATCAGCCCAAACTACCCACAACAGTTCAAGGTATGTTATAATTGTGCAAAGGAAGGACATATCGCTCGAGATTGTACTGTAGCAAAACCAAGTCCAGCGAGGATGGTGACTCAAAAGGCTGTCCCAGAAAAGTCAAAGTTAACGGTTCCTGGAAGAGCGTTTGTCGTGACTGGTCAAAATGCAAGGAACCCAAACTAGGTGATCACGGGTAAGCTAATCGTAAATTCTTGCGAAGTTTATACATTACTAGATACTGGTGCTACCCATTCATTTATCTCTCCTGCTTGTGCTCAACGTTTAAACTTGACTCCTAAGAAATTAGACTTTGACCTATCTGTGGAGACTCCGTTAGGAGAAACTTTCACCACATCCATTGTTTATAAATCTTGTTTGATCCAAGTTGGTTCCATTACATTACCTGTTGACCTTATCTCTTTAAAGAAACTTGCTTTTGATGTGATTTTAGGGATTGATTGGTTAACCACTCATCATGCCAAAATTGATTGTTTTCGTAAAGTTGTTAGTTTTCATATTCCTAACCAACTTGTTGTACGAATTCAAGCAACTAAACCATTCAAATCAATCACAGTCATATCAAATCATAAAGCTATTCGTTTATTGAAAAATAGATGTCAAGCTTTCTTAGCCCATGTTATGGATTTGAATAAAGACACGTCAAATTTGAATAATATTCCTGTTGTTAGTAAGTTTCCTGACGTATTTCCTGAAGAACTTCTCGGTCTACCCCCAGAACGTGAAGTTGAATTCTTTATTGATCTTGAACCTGGTACAAAGCCCATTTCTAAAACCCCATATCGAATGGCTCCTATTGAACTTCAGGAGTTAAAGGTCCAACTACAAGAGTTGTTGGACATCGGTTTCATTCGGCCCAAGTACATCTCCTTGGGGTGCTCCTGTTTTATTTGTAAAGAAGAAAAGACGGGGAGTATGCGACTTTTGTATTGACTATCGGGAATTGAACCATGTCACCATCAAGAATAGGTATCCGCTACCTCGTATTGATGGCTTGTTTGACCATTGCAAGGAGCACAATTCTTTTCAAAAATCGATCTTCGATTCGGATATCATCGGTGAAGATTAGAACTAAGGATATTCCAAAGACGCGCCTTGAGAACTCGATGCGGGCATTATGAATTCTTAGTCATGTCTTTTGGATTGACTAATGCTCCTACGGCTTTCATGGATATGATGAACCGAGTATTCAAGGACTATTTAGATCGGGTTCGTTGTTGTCTTTATTGATGACATTCTCATATATTCCAAAAGTAGTGAAGATCATGAGCACCATTTGAAGTTTGGTACTCCAAAGGCTTCGTGAAAACAAACTATATGCCAAGTTGAAGAAATGCGAGTTCGCTTGAGGTATTAGCATTCCTTGGGCGCGTGGTGTCAAAACATGGAGTATCACATTGACGGTGAAGATTGAAGCAATACAAAGTTAGAGCAAGCCAAGACGGTGGATGAAATCACGTAGCTTTACGGGTTTAAATTTGGTTATTATCGGAGATTTGTGGAAGGATTTTCTCGAATTGCTACTCCGTTAACTCGGTGACTCGGAAAGATACAAAATTCAGATAAAGCAAGGAATGCGAGAAGAGTTTCCAAGAGCTTAAGAGAGACTCATTTCTAAGACTGTTTCTAACAATACCATCCGGTACGGATGGATTTGTTATCTCTGACGATGCTTGTGCAAAGGGTTAGGATGTGTTCTCATGCAACGTGGGAAAGTCATAGCCTATGCCTCGCGACAACTTAAAGAATATAAGAGGAATTATCCTACTCATGATCTAGAGTTGGCAGCAGTCGTTTTCGCGCTTAAAGATCCTGGAGGCACTATCTATACGGGGAAAAAGTGGAGATATATACGCACCATAAAAGCCTCAAATATTTCTTCACCCAAAAGGAACTCAACACATGCAAGCAACGACGTTGGCTCGAGCTGTTAAAAGATTATAACCACACTATTCAATACCATCCTGGAAAAGCAAACGTGGTAGCTGACGCGTTGAGTAGAAGATCATATGCAGGAACGGGTACAATGATGTCAAGTATACGCATAAAGCCAACTTTAATAGAAAAAGTTAAAGTTGCTCAAGCCACCGAACCGGAGCTAATGCGTATGAAGAAGAAAGTACAAGAAGGTGTTATTCTGGAAGCGAGAATCGATGAAGAAGGAATACTTCGAGTCCACTCCAGACTTTGTGTTCCTAACGACTCTGATTTGAAGTACAAGATCATGATGGAGGCACATAATACAGATTTGCAATCCATCCTGGAAGTACCAAAATGTATCGTGATCTTCGACATACATTTTGGTGGAACAACATGAAGAGAGAGATTGCAAAGTTTATCTCGAGGTGTTTAACTTGTCAATGTGTAAAGGCGGAGCATCAAGTACCTAAGGGTCCGTTACAACCACTTGAGATTCCGAAATGGAAGTGGAAACACATTACCATGGATTTCGTTACGGGTCTTCCCACGGTTTCTCAAGGCATAAATGCTATTTGTGTTATTGTTGCTAGATTAACCAAGTCTGCTCATTTCTTACCGATACGGGAGACTTATTCCCTTGAACGTCTTTCTCATATGTATGTAAATGAGATTGTGAGATTGCATGGCATGCCAGTATCCATAGTTTTGGATCATGACCCAAGATTCACTTCAAGATTTTGGGTTAGCTTGCAAAAATCTATGGGCACGGATTTATGGTTTAGTTGGGCATACCATCCTCAAACGGACGGACAATCAGAGAGGACTATTCAAACTCTTGAAGATCTATTAAGACTCTGTGTCCTAGACTTCAAAGGGAGTTGGGATAAGTATTTACCATTGGTGGAATTCTTCTACAACAACAGTTATCAGGCAAGTATAGGTGTGGCTCCATTTGAAGTATTGTATGGAAGAAAGTGTCGCTCTCCAGTATGTTGGGATGAGGTGGGTGAAGCAACATTGTTGGAACCCGAGTTGGTACGTATGACTACGGAAAAGATCCAAATGATTCGATAACGTATACAAACAGCACAGGATCAACAAAAGAGTTATGCGGATCTTCATCGAAAGGATGTGGAATTTAGTATTGGGGATCATATATTGTTGCGTGTGGCTCCATGGAAGGGAGTTACAAGATTTAGGAAGAGAGGAAAGCTCAATCCACGATTTATTGGTCCATTTGATTCTTGACCAGAGTAGGAAATGTAGCCTATAGACTCGCGTTACCTCCAAGTATGTCTCGTGTTCATAATGTTTTTCACATATCGGTGCTTCGTAAATATGTGAAAGACCTGAACCACGTTATTGAGTTAGAACACGACGTGATAGCCGAAGACTTAACGTATGAAGAGGTACCTGTCAAGATCTTGGATAGAAAGGAGCATGTCTTACGTACAAAGGTTATACCACAAGTTAAATTTTGTAGAGAAACCATGCCATTAAGGAAATGACCTGGGAGTTGGAAACGGAAATGAAAGCGAGGTATCCTCACCTTTTCGAAACACCAGGTACGTACGTCAATTTCGAGGACGAAATTTCATAAGGAGGGGAGGTTGTAAGACCCCAACTTATTATTAATGAAATTAAATTTTCTCTATTTATTATTTTAAAATAATAAGGGTTAATTGGATTAATGTGATTAATTATGGGTAAAATGCGCAAATATTTCAAATAAGCAAGTGGTAATAAAATATTATTTTTTATCGGAAAATATCCGTTTGGTCGTGGAATATTCTTACCGCTTCGGGGAATATTTCGACGATGACAAGTAAATGCCTTGTGTGGGGCCCATAACTGAAAGCGATTGGATGAAGAAAACGACAAATATAAGTTGTTTATAAATAACTGGCGTAGTTATTACTGAATTAATCTTGTTGAAATACTCGGTGGTTAAAAACACAAGAAGTTACCTGCGGTATTGCACCAATTATTGATTCTTACGTAAGAAGGCACTACTCAATAATTATTACAAAGAATTATCGCTCAAAGATTTTATTTTATTGATTCAATAATTGTTGCGTTGATATTTTATATTATTGTTGTTTCAATAATTGTCACTACACAAGTATTTTCCATTCTTAGGAGCAATAATTCATATTATCCGAATAATATTATTGGATAGCATTATTGGCAATGTACAGAAAGTTACATCTCAAGGAGAGGTTTGGTCATCTAATCACGCCAAGAAGATGAGAGATCCTTATTGGAAAGCCCTCTCTCTCTGGAGGCTATGCAGTTTGTCGAAGATTGTGATTCGTAATATTATTTGTGAATAATTAATTATTAATTTATATGATGAGGAAAATATTAATTTTATGTGGATATAGATGGAAAAAATTTTAATGTGATAATTGTTGAAAATTAATATTTTATCTTTTTCTAATAAAATAATTCATTTAAATATATTATTTTAATAATATAATAATGGTGATATTTTTACAATGAATGTTGAATATATGAGTATATGAGGAGTAAGAGTATTTTTGTTGCATTAAATGATTAACACATGTTTTGTGTGTCAGTGGACCTCATTTCTTGACTGAAATTTGATTATAGCCTGTAAAATCGCTCGTTTGTGGATTTCGGTCAATTTTTGTTTGGAATTTGGAAAAATTTTCTTCTGTAAAGTTGTAGATAATGAAATTTCCTATGAAATAGACACGTGGTTCGAATTTTTCTAACAAAAGGACTATTTATTATGAATTATTGAAGTTCTGAAGTTCTGAAATAATTGATTTTTGGAAGTTTTAATTATTTTTTTCATGAAAAACGTTTTTGGTGAGTTAAGTGGGTCTAGCATGTGTTATTAATTGCTGAATTCAGATCTTCAAAAATTGGCGTATAGAATTTTAACAAATAATAATAATATTATATTAAATTTTCTGCTTTGGTGTTCTAAGCATTTTCCTATAAATAGGGTGCTTAGGTTAGAATTGAAAATCACACCAGAAACTAAAGTTTTCTCTCTCTTTCTCTCTCTATATTATCGAGCATATTCTTGTGAGTATTTTGGTACTTTGAGTGTTGTTATACGGTGCAAATTCCTTCAAAGACTATATCTAGTAAATTAAAATGTAAATATTATTCTTTTCGAGGTAGTGGATATTATTTTTTTCAAATGATATTATTTCTATCAATATCATTATGCCAAGTATTGATCCGAACTTTTAATCAAATTTAGACTTTTTTGTGTGTGGGGTTACTTATTCACGATGCGCGATTATTCATGAATCATCTGACTTTATTCACGAATACGACACTATTCACAGAAAAATTAATTTTTTTTTGTTTTTCGTCCAAAATATCTAGTGTGGATACTAGCTTTGATTGTATCCATGTTTTGATCATTCTTGAATTTTATTTCACTATGATTATTTATGAGGTATTTTTGGACATAAAATAGCTGAAATACGAATCCTTGATATTTATTCTTTTGTTTCACTGGATTCGTTTTCTTTAAAATATTTTTCATCATCCTCAGTCCTAAATGATGATATAATTGAATATATTTGGCCTGTAGTGCAAATATTAATGATTTTATAATGAATATCTTTGGCCCGTAGTGCAAAGATGTACATGTGTTGAGATGAACATGACTAACTGATGAATATCTTTGGCCTGTAGTGCAAAGATGAAAATTTGATTCAAGATGAATATTGATGGATGTTACAGGGATAAAATAATGATGATGGACTGTTAAATTTATAGATTATAGTAGATTTCATTCTCTACGTAACTCTTCTATGAATTATTATTTTCCGCTGCGAATATTGATCTAAAACTTGTTGTTTATTATATTCTCTCAGATTTTTCCCTGTTGAAGACTAACGATAATTTGTTCTATATTATCTTAGTTATAATATTCTTTACTGGGCTAGTTGAGCTCACCCTTTTCCTTTTTGTTCCATTTTTCTTCTCAGGAGGCGAGAATGTAGCGAGTACGAGTCGGGGTATAGAATTATGGTTCTAGAGAGTTGTTTAGTAGTCCTCACCATTTTTGTAAAATAATGTATCAATAATTATGATGAGGATTTATTTGGGTATGTATATTGTCTAGAAGATAATATTTGTATTTAAACTCACAGTTTTTGTGTTGTATTACTAAAATTGTAGTTGTTTCTGTACCATGTTATTGACGACTCAAAATGGGTGATGTATACCTATTTTGGGGGCGTCGCATATCACCTATTTTGAGTCATCAAATACATGGTACAGAATACAAATACAATCTTTAATATACAACAAGAAAGCTGTGAGTTTTAATACAAATATTGTCTTCTAGACAATATTCACTCTCAGAATAAGTCCTTATTACATTTATTGTCACACTATTTAACAGAATAGTGAGGACTACTAATACTATCATCTGGATCGTCACTCTGGTTCCCCATTAGTCAGAATGCGTTCTCATTTCCTGAAGAGAACAGTGAAAGAAAGGGTGAGCTCAACTAGCCCATTAAGAAATATTATGACTAAGATAATGCAGAATAAATTATCATTAGTCTTCAACAATGTTAAACTGATAAAATATAATAGACATCATGTTTAACTGCAGCGGAACATACGATCCATTAAAAGAGTCAAGTAGAGAATAAAATCTACTATCTTTTATGATTAAAAAGTTTTTCATCACTTTTATCGCTGAGACTCAGCTTATTAAATAATCTGCATCATTTCTGCACTACGGCCAAGGATATTCATCAGGGTCACGATCACAAATTATCCATGCACTACGGACCAAAGATATTTGTGTATTCATCAATGGTCATTATCATGCCAACAACTGTCCATCAATGCACTTCGGGCCAATGAGGACTTTATCACATCATTTGTAACATTACGGCCATGATTACAAGAATAATCCTCGGTCATAATCATACCAAGTCCATCTATGCACCACGTGCCACAGATGACTTTCAAAAATAATATAAACATGAGGATGATGACAATGATATAAGAATTCAATAAAACAAGTTCATGAATTAATTTGTCCAGAACCAATAACGTCCAAATTGTCAACATGATCATTGCTTTGTGAGAGTAAAATTCAAGAATGTTAGAAGAATATTTCCATAAAAGATCTTTGAATGAAGCGCAAATATCAATGATATTCCACTAATTTCATGGAGTATATAAGTCGAAATTTTAACCATTTGAGTATAATAACGAATGGAATAACAAAAGAAATCACCGTGCATGCGGTACTCAGCATGACAAAAGTTATTCCAACGAGAATAATAATAACGGAACCGGTCAAAGGCGTAATACGCATGGCAAGCATGATATTCCAATGAGTAATAAAGAATGAAATAACAATGTAAATCACTATGCATATGGTACTTAGCAAACAAAGTTATTCAACAGAATAATAAATAACGGAATCAGTAAGCAAAAGCGATGAGACAGGATATTCCAAGCAGAATAATAAAAAAGACGAAACCGAATTAAGTGTAAAGCACGCAGCAGGATATTCCAATGAGAATAATAAAGAGGCGGAACCGGTCCGGCGTAAAAGCCTGAACAAGATATTCCAACAGAATAATAAAGAATGGAATACAGAAAAATTTCACCAAGTATAGGGTAGCCCGCGTATACAGGTTATTCCAACAGAATAATAAAGATTAAATAATAGAAGTTCTCTTCATGAATACAAAAGAAATAATACCCCTTACCATATAAAGAAGAACTGGATAAAGAACTAGTGAAGTAGCAGAATACTTTTCTTCTTTCTCTCTATAGTTTCTCTCTCTAGAGTTTTAATGAATTCGTAAGAAATAATGAAGGAATGAGCTTCTATTTATAGAAGAATGGAATGCATAGTAACTAATTCATGAACGGTCCAGATTGATTTACTTTTAATCGGACGGTCCATATTTAAAGCAGAATCTTTTAAATAAAATATAATATATTCTATTTATAAAATATATTTAATAATAATAACACGTAACTCCCTCCGTGACTGCCTCAATTTTCTATCCCCTCCCCACTTTTCTTGCCAACTTGATAACATATATATATATATATATATATTGTAATCCACACATGTTAAATCAATTTACATAATCTATATACTCCTCTTTTTAGACGTTAAGTCCCCCCCCCTCAATTCATTTTCTTCCGGTGGCTCGCATGTTTCCTCCACCAACAAGTCAACATCACAAGTGGATCCCATATAATATATACTGAATAATACCGATTATTTTGAAAAATGAGTAGATAGGGGTCCGAATAATAACATCGAATACTTCATAAAAATCCTCTCAATATTTTTAATAACATTTATCATTATTATTATAATTCATAATATTAATCGACCAGGTCTTTCTCAGGAAAGAGGGGGCTTTCCAATAAGGATTTCTCCCTATTGGCGCGCAATTAGGTGACCAAACCTCTCCTTGGCAGAACTTCTAGACATCGTTAATAATGCAAATAATAATATAAATAACTTCGTCGTCTCAATTATTGATTTAAAAATATAAAATATTGACAATAATTGAACAAAACTAAGTGACTTCTCACGTAAGCATTAATAATCAATACCGTGTGCTACTATGCAACCACGCAGCGTATTCACGTACTTTACTACGAGTAGTTCAACAAGATAACGATAAAACTTCTGCCGTTATTTTTATAAAAATATTTTTGTCGTTTTCTCAATCCGACAATAATTCTGTTGTGGGGTCCACCAATGATTGTGTCGTTGTACGAATATTTCCTGTTAAAACGAATATTCCTCGACCAATCGAATATAATACGACAACTTGCATACTTTGCAAAATTTATAAATATTACCCACAACTATAACATTATATAAAATTCATTCCATAATATTCAAAAATGATATTTATAGAAAAATCATCTTTATTCATAAAAACTGGGGACTTACAATATTCATAAGTATCACAACCACAAATTATCCATGCACTACGGGCCAAGGATATTCGTGTATTCATCAATGGTCATGATCATGCCAACAACTGTCCATCAATGCACTACACGGCCAAAGAGAACTTTTACCACATCATTTGTAACATTACGATTAATGATTACAAGAATAATCCACAGTCATAATCATACCAAGTCCATTTATGCACTACTGAGGCCACAGATGACTTTCAAAAAATATAAACATGAGGATGATGACAATGATATAAGGATTTGATAAAACAAGTTCACGAATTAATTTATTCAGAACTAATAACGCCCAAATTGTCAACATGATACTTCTTTGTAGAGTAAAATTCAAGAATGCTCGAGAAGAATATTTCCATGAAAAGATATCTTTGGATGAAGCGCAAATATCGAGGATATTCCACTAATTTCATGGAGTATAGAAGTCAAAACTTTAACCAACTGAGTATAATAAAGAATGGAATAACAAAAGAAATCACCGTGCATGCGGTACTTTGCATAGACAGGTTATTCCAGCAGAATAATAAATAACGGAACGAGGTTAGGTAAATTTAACGCATGATGAATGTTCCAATGTAATAATAAAGAATGGAATAACAACATAAATTACCATGCATGCAGTACTTGACAGATAAAAGTTATTCAATAAAATAATAAATAACGGAACAGTGTCCGTAAGAAACGCTTGCAGACGGATATTCCAACAAAATAATAAATATGGAACGGTCCCACAGTAAACGCATGAGACAAGATATTCAACAGAATAATAAAGACGGAACCGAGTCGTGTAAAACGCTTATTGACGTGATATTCCAACGAGAATAATAAAGAATGGAATAACAATGAGAATTTCACCATGTATGCGGTGCGATGGCATAGGCGAGTTATTCAATGAGAATAATAAATAATGGAATAATGTAAGAATTTCACCAAGTATAGGGTAATCACAGATACAAGTTATTCCAACAAAATAATAAAGAATGGAATAATAGAAGTTCTCTTCATGAATATGAAAAAAATATATAATACCCCTTACCTTATAAAGAAGAGTACTCCGACAGTAGGGCGGGGATATACTTGAAGAAACTTGCACTACGCTCAAAGCTTTCTTAAACGCTAAAAAAAGACGCTCAAGATTATAAAAGAATATTTCTCTCTACAGTTTATCTATCTAGAGTTTCAGTGAATTCGTAAGAAATAATGAAGGAATGAGCTTCTATTTATAGAAGAATGGACTGAATAGTAACCAATCCATGAACGGTCCAGATTGATTTACTTTAAACGGACGGCCCAGATTGGTTTATAATAAAATATAATATATGTAAGACCCCAGCTTTTATAAATAAAGATGAATTTTTTTTATAAATATTATTTTTGAATATTATGGAATAAATTTGATATAATGTTATAGTTGTGGGTAATATTTATAAATTTTGCAAAGTAAGCCGTCAAAACTGTTGAACTACCCGGTAGTAAAAGTACAGTAATACGCGTAGTTGTATAGTAGCACACAATATTGATTATTGATGCTTATGTGAGAAGTCAACAAATTTATGCTCAATTATTCACACTGAGAATTCTCGCATCATATCTCTTATATTATTGATTCAATTATTATCACAGATATCATCATCGTATAATATGTTATAGTATTAAATTATTAATTGAGACGACAAGTTATAAATGATTAATAATTGTTGAAAGATTAAATATGTGTTGATTAAAAATAAAATGATTTGTGGTAATATTTATTCAATCCTTGATGTATATAAAGAGTCTATTATGAGGCGTTTATGGTAAGTTTGATTATTTTATGGGGGGGCATATGTCATCATCTAAGAGTCCCTTAAATCGATAGTAATTACCTTTGTGAATAGTAATTATCTTTGTGAATAGTAATTACCTTCGTCGATAGTATTTACCTTAAATCGATAGTATTTACCTTCGTCAATAAGTAATTACCTTTGTGAATAGTAATTACCTTTGTGAATAGTAATTACCTTCGTCAATAGTATTTACCTTCGTCGATAGTAATTACCTTCTTCAATAGTAATTACCTTCGCCAATCGATAGTAATTACCTTCGTCAATAGTAATTACCCCTTCGCAAATAGTAGTTGTCTCTTGATATTACCAAGAGTCATTTTGACCCTTCGTTAAGACCAAGAGCCACCCTCGGTTTTTCTATAAATAGAAAGCTCATTCCTTCATTATTTCTTACGAATTCAATTTGAAACTCAGAGAGAGAAACTATAGAGAAAGAAGAAAAGTATTTTCTTACTTCACTTTTCCAATATTCAAATCTTCTTAAGGTAGGGAATATTATTTGTTGTACTCGTAAGGGGTTGTTATTTTTTTATTCATGAAGAGAACGTCATTATTCCATTCTTTATTATACATGTTGGAATAACTTTGTAAAAAGTGGCATACCCTATACATGACTTTGTATATACGCAGAATACCTATACTTGGTGAAATCCTTATATTATTCCATTCTTATTTATTACATTGGAATAACTTTGTATATGCTGAATCCTATACTTGGTGATATTCTTCTATTATTTTATTATTCGGTTGAAACATCCTCGTCATGCTTTACGCTGGACTGGGTTAAAATCTTTATTATTCTCGTCTTTATTATTCTATTGGAATATCATGTATACGTGTGTTTTACACGGACACTGGTTCCGTATTTATTATTACATTAGAATAACTTTGTCTATGCTAAATCCGCATGCATGGTGATTTCTTTTGTTATTTCATTATTTATTATACTCGGTTGGTTAAAATTTTGACTTCTATACTCCATGAATTTAGTGGAATATCCTTGATATTTGCGCTTCATCCGATATTTTTAATGAAAATATTTTTACGAGCATTCTTGAATTTTACTCTACAAAGCGATATCATGTTGACAATTTGGGCGTTATCGGTTCTGAATAAATTAATTCGTGAACTTGTTTTATTGAATTATTATGTCATTGTCATCATCCTCATGTTATATTATGTTATCTTTGGCTTACGTGCATAGATGAACTTAGTATGATTATGACCGAGGATCATTCGGTATAATCGTGGCTTGATATAAATGATGTGACAAAAGTCCTCGATGGCTTCGTAATGCGATGATGGATAGTTTTGGTATGATTATGACCGGGGGTGATTCGGTATAGTCATGACCATTGATAATTTGATGAAAATCCTTGACCGTGTAGTACGGTATGATTAGATATTGTGGTTTATTCATTAAACCGAGTCTTAGTGATAAAATTGATGAAAACCTTTTAAAACATAAAAGATAGTAGACTTTATTTTCTACTTGACTCTTTTAATGGATTGCATATTCAGCTGCTTGATTAAAGCTGGTTGTCTATTGTATTTTATCGGTTTAACATTGTTGAAGACTATTGATAATTTATTCTACATTATCTTAGTTATAATATTTCTTCTTTGGGCTAGTTGAGCTCACCCCTTTCTTTCTTTATTCTCTTGTGAAATGAGAATATATTTGGGACGAGTGAGGGAAAAGAGTGATGGTCCAGAAGATAGCATTAGTAGTCCTCACTATTACATTAAATTGTGTGACAATAAATGTAATGAGGACTCCTTGAGTATGGATATTGTCTAAATGACAATATTCCTATTAGAACTCTCAGTTTATGTATTGTCGTATGTTACACGACAGATGTATAATTAAGTTTGTATTTGAATTTATGTACCATGTAAGTGGCAACCCAAGATGGGTGACGTATACCTAATTTTGGGGGCGTCACAGTTGGTATCAGAGCTTAGGGATATGATCCACTGGCTAAGATGCGAGATAAGAACTAGGAGGGGAGAGACGGGAATTCCTTCGCTAGTATGACCTACCTAAGTTTATTTGTTATTTAATTGGTGGAATTAGGAGTATAGGGATAATATTTGATATATTAATTAACCCTTGTGTTGTGGCGGTGTTTGGAAATGGCATTTGAAAATATTCACAATGGAGTGAATGTGACCAGTTGTGACACCTTTAATCACTAATCGAGTTAATGCGATTGTCGAGACGAGGAACAAATTAGAGATATCCACGTAGTGAATGAAGAACTAATTGTTGCACCCGAGCTAGTTGCTGAGGTAGCGGTGAGAGTGAGGAGGAAGAAGAGGAAGAAGAAGAACACGAGGAGAATTGGTTAGAAGAAATTTATGATCAAAACTTAGAATTACAAAATCGTGTTCGTGAGCTAGAAGAAAAACAGAGTTGAAGAGCGGCAAGCGATTATCGTGGAACAAAGGGATACAACAATTCAAAATTGGGTTACCCGATATGTGATACTCGAACAAAATCACGCTTTGGCGAGGGTGTAAGATATTAAAGTTGGAATTTGAGAATTTAAAATCAAAGATCAATTTGAAAGAAGAAACAACTGAGCGAAGGAGAATAGAGCGATGCATGGGTAAAAAGCTGCATAACGCGTTGATAGTGTAGAAAAAGACGTCGGATCAATAAAGCCAAAATAGATGAAATGGACTTTGCTTTTTGACAAAGAATTGGGAGAACCCAACATCGAATTGAATTACCACATGCATAGCGGTCAACCCGAATTCGATTTGGATCGGAGAATAATGATTCAAATCATGGATCGGGAATGTGAAGAAGCACTTAAGGGTGGTATGTACCTATAGTAAAAGTCAAACTTCGGTAATTTAAGCGAGGCGTTTGTCGAGAAACCCGAACGAAGTTATTACGAGTAAATTAATTATAAATTATTGCGAAGTCTATACTTTATTCAATACAAGTTCTACCTACTCTTTTATTCTACCTAGTTGTGTTCAATGTTTAAATTTGACTCCGGAAAAATTAGACTTTGATTTATCTATTGAAACTTCGTTGGGAGAAACCTTCATTACCTCCACTGTTTATTAATCTTGTTGTTTCAAATAAACACTTTCACGATCTTATCTCTTTGAAAATACTTGCCTTTGAGGTAATTTTTGAAAACGATTGATTAACTACTTATTATTCTTTTTGTAAGGTTGTTAGCTTTCATATTCTAACTTGACTGTTATACGAATTCAAAGTAAACCAAACCCTAAAGTTAATCGGTGTTATATCAAGCCATAAGTAAAGAGCCCCGATCCTTTCATTGTTGACTTCCTTGTGTGGAATGCTGCAACGAAGCCGGACTTTACGTAGGCGGCGTCGTGAATGAGCGATGACAAGTTGATAGGTATCATTGTGAGGTCTTATCTAGGTTAAAGGATAGAAGTCACGGTTGGTATCGATGTAACGTCTTATCCAAGTCTTGGATAAGAGTAGCGATTTTGAATGATATTTCTATCATTAATAAATTTCTTTGACGTATTCTTGAAGATTTCTAGCCTACCCTAGGCGTGAAATCGAATTTTGTATTGACCCCGATCAAAAACCCATTTCTTAAACCCTCAAATATTTCTTCAACTAAAAGGATGCATTTACGAGGATTATGATGAAAGTCATAATAAAAGCATTGGACTAATGAAAATTATGGGTATATGAAGTATTAGTAAGTTTTATGATGAGTTATGTGGTTATTATGTGAAAACATGAAAGTTTCTTAGAAATCACAAAGGGTTGAAAAATCGATTTTGGTAAAAAGCGTAACATGAAATTCAATTGACCATATCTCCTATTATATTTTGAATTTTGAGTGTGGTCAAGTCCTAGAGTTAGATCTATGAGTTTTGTAGCTTATCCAACTGGAATCTTTGGAAAAGGTCTTTGTAGATTTTCGTGTAATTTGAATTTAGCAAAAGAGTCCAAAGCTGCAAATTACAAAACGCTCTTGCCTTGAAACTTTAAGGGGCTGTTTGGCCACTAAATTTATGTGAAAAATTCTGGCCTTTTGGGACATGAAAATATATGTTATAAAGTACCTCCTGTCCAAAAACGAGGCTCATTTCGACTTAAAATGAACAAGTTATGACCATTTCAATATTTAGGTTTTTTGATTGAAAAATGCTATAAGCTTGGAGTTCTATAACTCAGATGACCATGAAATTTAAAGCTGGAGGCCCACATTAACATGTGTAAGGTCCTGCCAAGATTTGGGAATTTTGGAGTTAAACTTGAGGTAGCTAATTTCTTAAGGAATTAATTAGAAATTGATTTTTGAAAAATAGTAAATGAATTTTAAAATTAGAAAAATATATTTTCATCATGGGACTATATTATGCTAAATCCCAGAAAAGAAATATTTTTGGGACTGATTTGGTATTTTTCATGAAAATAGTTTAATTACTGAACATATGAGTTAAATATGTTATGTGAAGTAACAAAGTTGAAAATAGGATTTTATGGCTAGAGAATCCTATATAGAGTATATATGCATATTTTTTGATGAGGATTTGATAATTGGTGATGATATCTTATGAGTATGGCATTTTTGAATGATTAAATGCATTATATGGTAAAGCGTAAACAATTGAGATAAATTGTTTATAAATTTCTGAAGTGATTAAAATATTGTTATAATATTAATGATATTAGATTATGAGATTATTAAGTGATTGATAACATGGGGATATTCTTGAATCTGGATAAATTATATTATAAATGTTTAATATTTATCCTTTATCTCATTTGATTGATTCTTTATATCATTATCCTCATGCTTATATTGTGTTGAAAGTCATCCGTGGCTTACGTGAATAGATGGACTTGGTATGATTATGACCGAGGATTGTTCGGTATAATCATAACCGTAATTGAAAACACGATTATCTTTGGTAGTAGTGCATGGATAATTTGTGGTCGTGATACTAATGAATACACGATTATCTTTGGTAGTAGTGCATGGATAATTTGTGGTCGTGATACTAATGAATACACGATTATCTTTGGTAGTAGTGCATGGAAAATTTATGGTCGTGATCTTAATGAATACACGATTATCTTTGGTAGTAGTGCATGGATAATTCGTGGTCGTGATACTAATGAATATCCTTGGCACGTAGTGCGGGGATGATTCGATGATATGGATTAATTATTGGTGAGTCTCGTGAATGAAATATTGATTCATGGATGTGGTAAAAGTCATCTTTGGTAGTAGTGCATTGATAGACTTGGTATGATTATGACCAAGGATTATTCGGTATAATCATAGTAGTAATTGAAAACACGAATATCCTTGGCCAGTAGTGCATGGATAATTCGTGGTCGTGATACTATTAAGCTGCGTCTCAGCATTATTGGTTTTACAGTTGTATATCTTTGGCCTGTAGTGCAAAGATGAATTGTTAATGAATATCTTTGGACGGATTGCGAAGATGAATTTAATATTTTTAACGATAAAGGTATTCAAGGTATCCTCACCTCTTTATCATATCAGGTACGTAGCCTAATTTCGAGGGCAAAATTTCATAAAAAGGGGAGGTTGTAAGACCCCAGCTTTTATAAATAAAGATGAATTTTTTTTATAAATATTATTTTTGAATATTATGGAATAAATTTGATATAATGTTATAGTTGTGGGTAATATTTATAAATTTTGCAAAGTAAGCAAGTTGTTATAAAATATTCGTTTGGTCGGGGAATATTCGTACGACGGCTCAATCATTGGTGGAACCCACAACGGAAGTATTGTCGTAGTTAGAAAATGACAAAATTATTTTTCTATAAAAATAACTTGGCGGAGGTGTTATTCTAAAGTCAAAGCTGTTGAACTACACGGTAGTAAAAATGCGATGTCTGGCGTAGTTGTATAGTAGCACACGATATTGATTATTGATGCTTACGTGAGAAGTCACTCATTTATGCTCAATTATTGCTCTGATAATTGATGCATCATATCTCTTATATTATTGATTCAATTATTGTCGTAGTATCATCGTATAATATGTTATAATATTAAATTATTAATTGAGGCGACAACTTATAAATGATTAATAATTGTTGAAAGATTAAATATGTGTTGATTAAAAAAAAATGATTTGTGGTAATATTTATTCAATCCTTGATGTATATAAAGAGTACATTATGAGGCGTTTGTGGTAAGTTTGATTATTTTGAATATATGTCATCATCTAAGAGTCCGCCGTCGATAGTAATTACCTTTGTGAATAGTAATTACCTTTGTGAATAGTAATTACCTTAAATCGATAGTAATTACCTTTCGTCGATAGTAATTACCTTTGTGAATAGTAATTACCTTTGTGAATAGTAATTACCTTCGTCGATAGTATTTACCTTCTTCATCGATAGTAATTACCTTCGTCGATAGTAATTACCTTCTTGAAATAGTAATTACCTTTGAATAGTAATTACCTTCATGTGTCGATAGTTAATTACCCCCCTTCATGAAATAGTAGTTGTCTCTTGATATTACGAAGTCATTTTGACCCTTCGTTAAGACCAAGAGCCACCCTCGGTTTTTCTATAAATAGAAAGCTCATTCCTTCATTATTTCTTACGAATTCTTTGAAACTGAGAGAGAAACTATAGAGAAAGAAGAAAAGTATTTGCTTACTTCACTTTTCTAATATTCGATTTCTTCTAAGGTAGGGAATATTATTTGTTGTACTAAGTAAAGGGTGTTATTTTTTTTATTCATGAAGAGAACGTCTGTTATTCCATTCTTTATTATTACATTGGAATAACTTTATAAAAGTGGCATACCCTATACATGACCATATATACGGAATACCTATACTTGGTGAAATCCTTATATTATTCCATTCTTATTTATTACATTGGAATAACACGTATATGCGGAATCCCCTATACTTGGTGATATTCTTATTATTATTTTATTATTCCTTGGAACATCACTGTCTTTATTATTCTATTGGAATGGGACGTGGTTTTACGGAAATCTTTATTATTGGTCTTTATTATTCTATTGGAATATCACATGCATGTGTTTTACAGGACAATTCGGTTCCGTATTTATTATTACATTGGAATAACTTTATACATCTGAAATACCGCATGCATGGTGATTTCTTTTGTTATTTCATTATTTATTATACTCGGTTGGTTAAAATTTTGACTTTATACTCCATGAATTTAGTGGAATATCCTTGATATTTGCGCTTCATCCGATATTTTAATGAAAATATTTTTACGAGCATTCTTGAATTTTACTCTACAAAAAGTAGTATCATGTTGACAATTTGGGCGTTATTAGTTCTGAATAAATTAATTAAGTGAACTTGTTTTATTGAATTATTATGTCATTGTCATCATCCTCATGTTATATTATGTTATCTTTGGCTTACGTGCATAGATGAACTTAGTATGATTATGACCGAGGATCATTCGGTATAATCATGGCTTGATATAAATGATGTGACAAAAGTCCTCGGTGGCTGTAATGCGTTGATGGATAGTTTTTGGTATGATTATGACCGGGGTGATTCGGTATAGTCATGACCATTAATAATTTGATGAAAATCCTTGATTGTGAATACGGGGATGATTAGATATTGTGGTTTATTCATTAAAGCTGAGTCTTAGTGATAAAATTGATGAAAACCTTTTAAAACCTAAAAGATAGTAGACTTTATTTTTATTGACTCTTTTAGTGGATTGCATATTCGGCGCAGATTAAACCTGGTTGTCTATTGTATTTTATCGGTTTAACATTGTTGAAGACTATTGATAATTTATTCTACATTATCTTAGTTATAATATTTCTTCTTTGGGCTAGTTGAGTTCACCCTTTCTTTCCTTTATTCTCTTGAAGGCGAGAATATAGTTTGGGACGAGTCGGGGAAAAGAGTGATGGTCTCGAAGATAGCATTAGTAGTCCTCATTATTACATTAAATAGTGTGATGATAAATGTAATGAGGACTCCTTGAGTATGGATATTGTCTAAATGACAATATTCTATTAGAACTCTCGGTTTATGTATTGTCGTATGTTATGTTACGCAGACGATGTATAATAAGTTTGTATTTGAATTTATGTACCGTGTAAGTGGCGACCCAAGATGGGTGGCGTATACCTAATTTTGGGGGCGTCACGGTTGGTATCAAAGCTTAGGGATATGATCCTGGCTAAGATCTTGAGATAAGAACTAGGAGGGAGAGGGGAATTCCTTCGCTAGTATGGCCTACCTAAGTTTATTTGTTATTTAATTGGTCGAATTAGGAGTATAGGGATAATATTTGATATATTAATTAACCCTTGTGTTGTGGCGGTGTTTGGAAATGGGCGGTGAAAATATTCACTGATGGAGTGAATGTGGTAGTTGTGACACCTTTAATCACTAATCGAGTTAATGCGATTGTCGAGACGAGGAACAAATTAGAGGTATCCACGTAGTGAATGAAGAACTAATTGTTGCACCCGAGCTAGTTGCAGAGGTAGCAGCTGAGAGTGAGGAGGAAGAAGAGGAAGAAGAGGAAGAAGAGGAACCTGAGGAGAATTGGTTAGAAGAAATTTATGATCAAAACTTAGAATTACAAAATCGTGTTCGTGAGCTAGAAGAAACGAGGTTGAAGAGCGGCAAGCAGTCGTGGAACAAAGGGATACAACAATTCAAAATTGGGTTACCCGATATGTGATGCTCGAACAAAATCACGCTTTGGCGAGGGTGTAAGATATTAAAGTTGGAATCGAGAATTTAAAAATCAAAGATCAATTTGAAAGAAGAAACAAGCTGAGCGAAGGAGAATAGGCGATGCATGGGTAAAAGGCGCACTGCGTTGATGATAGTGTAGAAAAAGGCGTCCGATCAATAAAGCCAAAATAGATGAAATGGACTTTGCTTTTTGGATGACAATTGGGAGAACCCAACATCGAATTCGGAATTACCACATGCATGCATAGCGGTCAACTGAATTCGATATGGATCGGAGAATAATGATTCAAATCATGGATCGGGAATGTGAAGAAGCACTTAAGGGTGGAATGTACCCTATAGTAAAAGTCAAACTTCGGTAATTTAAGCGAGGCGTTTGTCGAGAAACCCGAGCGAAGTTATTACGGGTAAATTAATTATAAATTATTGCGAAGTCTATACTTTATTCAATACAAGTTCTACCCACTCTTTTATTCTACCTAGTTGTGTTCAATGTTTAAATTTTACTCAGGAAAAATTAGACTTTGATTTATCTATTGAAACCGTTGGGAGAAAACTTCATTACCTCCTTTGTTTATTAATCTTGTTGTTTCAAATAAACACTTTCACGATCTTATCTCTTTGAAAATACTTGCCTTTGAGGTAATTTTTGAAAGCGATTGATTAACTACTTATTATTCTTTTGTAAGGTTGTTAGCTTTCATATTCTAACCAACTTTGTTATACTGAATTCAAAGTAACCAAACCCTAAAGTTAATCGGTGTTATATCAAGCCATAAGTAAAGAGCCCGATCCTTTCGTTGTTGACTTCCTTGTGTGGAAATGCGAAGCGGACTTTACGTGGCGACGTCGTGAATAGCGATGACAAGTTGATAGGTATCATTGTGAGGTCTTATCTAGGTTAAAGGATAGAAGTCATGAGTTGGTATCGATGTAACGTCTTATCAAGTCTTGGATAAGAGTGGCGATTTTGAATGATATTTCTATCATTAATAAATTTCTTGGACGTATTCTTGAAGATTTCCTAGCCTACCTAGGCGTGAAATCGAATTTTGTATTGATTGAAGTCAAAAACCCATTTCTTAAACCCTCAAATATTTCTTCAACTAAAAGGATGCATTTACGAGGATTATGATGAAAGTCATAATAAAAGCATTGGACTAATGAAAATTATGGGTATATGAAGTATTAGTAAGTGTTATGATGAGTTATGTGGTTATTATGTGAAAACATGAAAGTTTCTTAGAAATCACAAAGGGTTGAAAAATCGATTTTGGTAAAAAGCGTAACATGAAATTCAATTGACCATATCTCCTATTATATTTTGAATTTTTGAGTGTGGTCAAGTCCTAGAGTTAGATCTATGAGTTTTGTAGCTTATCCAAGTGGAATCCTTTGGAAAAGGTCTTTGTAGATTTTTCGTGGATTTGAATTTAGCAAAAGAGTCCAAAGCTGCAAATTACAAAAGCGCTCTTTGCCCAGAAACTTTAAGGGGCTGTTTCGGCCACTAAATTTATGTGAAAAATTCTGGCCTTTTGGGACATGAAAATATATGTTATAAAGTACCTCCTGTCCAAAAATGAGCTCATTCGACTTAAAATGAACAAGTTATGACCATTTCAATATTTAGGTTTTTTTGACGAAAAATGCTATAGCTTTGGAGTTCTATAACTCAGATGACCATGAAATTTAAGCTGGAGGCCCACATTAACATGTGTAAAGGTCCTGCCAAGATTTGGGAATTTTGGAGTTAAACTTGAGGTAGCTAATTTCTTAAGGAATTAATTAGAAATTGATTTTTGAAAAATAGTAAATGAATTTTAAAATTCGAGAAAAATATATTTTCATCATGGGACTATATTATGCTAAATCCCAGAAAAGAAATATTTTTGGGACTGATTTGGTATTTTTCATGAAAATAGTTTAATTACTGAACATATGAGTTAAATATGTTATGTGAAGTAACAAAGTTGAAAATAGGATTTTATGGCTAGAGAATCCTATATAGAGTATATGCATATTTTTGATGAGGATTTGATAATTGGTGATGATATCTTATGAGTATGGCATTTTGAATGATTAAATGCATTATATGGTAAAGCGTAAACAATTGAGATAAATTGTTTATAAATTCTGAAGTGATTAAAATATTGTTATAATATTAATGATATTAGATTATGAGATTATTAAGTGATTGATAACATGGGGATATTCTTGAATCTGGATAAATTATATTATAAATGTTTAATATTTATCCTTTATCTCATTTGATTGATTCTTTATATCATTATCCTCATGCTTATATTGTGTTGAAAGTCATACATGGCTTACGTGAATAGATGGACTTGGTAATTTTATAAATAAAGATGAATTTTTTATAAATATTATTTTTGAATATTATGGAATAATTTTTGATATAATGTTAATAGTTGTATGTAATATTTATAAATTTTGCAAAGTAAGCAAGTTGTTAAAAATATCTTTTGGTAGTGCAAAGGAATGAATGAATTCTTTTTGGGAAATCACCTCTTTTATACGGCTAATTTCGAGGGATAAAAAGGGAGGTTGCTCGAATTTTTTTTATAAATTATATTGGATTTGATATAATGTTATAGTTGTGGCGCAAAGTAAAGTTGTTATAAAATATTCGTTTGGTCGAGGAATATTCTTTTTCGAGCGGAAGTAATGCGTAGTTAGAAAGCGACAAAATTATTTTCTATAAAAAAACGGCGGCGGAGGTATTCCGAAATCAAAAGCTGTTGAACTACCCGGTAGTAAAAAAATGCGATGTCTGGCGTAGTTGTATAGTAGCACGATATTGATTATTGATGCTTACGTGAGAAGTCACTCATCTATGCTCGATTATTGCTTCTGATAATTCTTTGCATCATATCTCTTATATTATTGATTCAATTATTGTCGCATTATCATACGTATAATATGTTATAGTATTAAATTATTAATTGAGGCGACAAGTTATAAATGATTAATAATTGTTGAAAGATTAAATATGTGTTGATTAAAAATAAAATGATTTGTGGTAATATTTATTGATCCTTGATGTATATAAAAAGTACATTTATGAGGCGTTTGTGGTAAGTTTGATTATTTTATGGGGGCCCATATGTCATCATCTAAGAGTCCTTACTTCGTCGATAGTAATTACCTTTGTGAATAGTAATTACCTTTGTGAATAGTAATTACCTTTGTGAATAGTAATTACCTTCGTCGATAATAGTATTTACCTTTGTGAATAGTAATTACCTTTGTGAATAGTAATTACCTTTGTGAATAGTAATTACCTTCGTCGATAGTAATTACCTTTCGATAGTAATTACCTTCGTCGATAGTAATTACCTTCGTCGATAGTAATTACCCCTTCATGAATAGTAGTTGTCCTTGATATTACGAGAGTTGCTTTGCCTCTTGATTGTTCGAGGGTTAATTACCCCTCATGAATAGTAGTTGTCTCTTGATATTACAAAGTCATTTTGACCGCCGTTAAGACCAAGAGCCACCCTCGGTTTTTCTATAAATAGAAAGCTCATTCCTTCATTATTTCTTCTGAATTCTTTGAAACTCAGAGAGAAAACTATAGAGAGAAAGAAGAAAAGTATTTTGCTACTTCACTTTTCAATATTGAGTTCTTCTAAGGTAGGGAATATTATTTGTTGTACTCGTAAGGGGTGTTATTTTTTTTATTCATGAAGAGAAGAACTTACATTATTCCATTCTTTATTATTACATTGGAATAACTTTGTAAAAGTGGCATACCTACTATACATGACTTTATATATATACGGAATACCTATACTTGGTGAAATCCTTATATTATTCCATTCTTATTTATTACATTGGAATAACTTTTATATATACGGAATCCCTATACTTGGTGACATTCTTCTATTATTTTATTATTAGTTGGAACATCACATACATGCTTTCTTTAGGGGAGGACTGTTTATTAATCTTTATTATTACATCTTTATTATTACATTGGAATATCACATCATTTTTTATTGGGACTGGTTAAAATCTTTATTATTACTGTCTTTATTATTGGATTGGAATATCACATGCGTGTGTTTTTAGGACACTGGTTAAAATCTTTATTATTACGTATTTATTATTACATTGGAATACTTTTGTCATCACAATCTATCGCATGCATGGTGATTTCTTTTGTTATTTCATTATTTATTATACTCGGTTGGTTAAAATTTTGACTTATACTCCATGAATTTAGTGGAATATCCTTGATATTTGCGCTTCATCGATATTTTTAATGAAAATATTTTTACGAGCATTCTTGAATTTTACTCTACAAAGCGATATCATGTTGACAATTTGGGCGTTATTAGTTCTGAATAAATTAATTAAGTGAACTTGTTTTATTGAATTATTATGTCATTGTCATCATCCTCATGTTATATTATGTTATCTTTGGCTTACGTGCATAGATGAACTTAGTATGATTATGACCGAGGATCATTCGGTATAATCATGGCTTGCTTGATATAAATGATGTGACAAAAAGTCCTCGGTGGCTTTTGTAATGCGATGATGGATAGTTTTGGTATGATTATGACCGGGGTGATTCGGTATAGTCATGACCATTGATAATTTGATGAAAATCCTTGATGGTAGTGATGCGAGGGATGATTAGATATTGTGGTTTATTCATTAAGCTGAGTCTTAGTGATAAAAATTGATGAAAACCTTTTAAAACCTAAAAGATAGTAGACTTTATTTTCTCTTGACTCTTTTAATGGATTGCATATTCATTGCTTGATTAAGCTGGTTGTCTATTGTATTTTATCGGTTTAACATTGTTGAAGACTATTGATAATTTATTACGCATTATCTTAGTTATAATATTTCTTCTTGGGCTAGTTGAGCTCACCTTTCTTTTTTTTTCTTTGTTCTCTTGAAATGAGAATATAAATTTGGGACGAGTCGGGGAAAAGAGTGATGGTCCGAAGATAGCATTAGTAGTCCTCACTATTACATTAAATAGTGTGACAATAAATGTAATGAGGACTCCTTGAGTATGGATATTGTCTAAATGACAATATTCTATTAGAACTCTCGGTTTATGTATTGTCGTATGTTCTGCGACGGATGTATAATTAAGTTTGTATTTGAATTTATGTACCGTATAAGTGGCGACCCAAGATGGGTGGCGTATACCTAATTTGGGGGGCGTCGCGGTTGGTATCGAGCTTAGGGATATGATCCTGGCTAAGATCTTGAGATAAGAACTAGGAGGAGAGGCGGGGAATTCCGCCCGCTAGTATGACCTACCTAAGTTTATTTGTTATTTAATTGGTGAATTAGGAGTATAGGGATAATATTTGATATATTAATTAACCCTTGTGTTGTGGCGGTGTTTGGAAATGGCGGTGAAAATATTCACTGATGGAGTGAATGTGTAGTTGTGACACCTTTAATCACTAATCGAGGTTAATGCGATTGTCGAGACGAGGAACAAATTAGAGATATCCACGTAGTGAATGAAAGAACTAATTGTTGCTTTTAGAGCTAGTTGAGAGGTAGCGGTGAGAGTGAGAGAAGAAGAGGAAGAAGAAGAAGAGAACTGAGGAGAATTGGTTAGAAGAAGTTTATGATCAAAACTTAGAATTACAAAATCGTGTTCGTGAGCTAGAAGAAACGAGGTTGAAGAGCAGCAAGCGGTCGTGGAACAAAGGGATCAACAATTCAAAATTGGGTTACCGATATGTGATGCTCGAACAAAATCACGCTTTGGCGAGGGTGTAAGATATTAAAGTTGGAATCGAGAATTTAAAAATCAAAGATCAAATTTGAAAGAAGAAACAATGAGCGAAGGAGAATAGGCGATGCATGGGTAAAAAGCTGCTGCGCGTTGATAGTGTAGAAAAAGGCGTCCAGATCGATAAAGCGAAAATAGATGAAATGGACTTTGCTTTTTGAATGACAATTGGGAGAACCGACATCGAATTGAATTACCACATGCATAGCGGTCGAACCGAATTCGATATGGATCGGAGAATAATGATTCAAATCATGGATCGGGAATGTGAAGAAGCACTTAAGGGTGGAATGTACCCTATAGTAAAGTCGAACTTCGGTAATTTAAAGCGAGGCGTTTTGTCGAAAACGAGCGAAGTTATTACGGGTAAATTAATTATAAATTATTGCGAAGTCTATACTTTATTCAATACAAGTTCTACCCACTCTTTTATTCTACCTAGTTGTGTTCGATGTTTAAATTTGACTCAGGAAAAATTAGACTTTGATTTATCTATTGAAACCGTTGGGAGAAACCCGTTACCTCCTTTGTTTATTAATCTTGTTGTTTCAAATAAACAACACTTTCACGATCTTATCTCTTTGAAAATACTTGCCTTTGAGGTAATTTTTGAAAAGCGATTGATTAACTACTTATTATTCTTTTTGTAAGGTTGTTAGCTTTCATATTCTAACCAACTTTGTTATCTGAATTCAAAGTAACCAAAACCTAAAGTTAATCAACTTTGTTATATCAAGCCATAAGTAAAGAGCCCCGATCCTTTCGTTGTTGACTTCCTTGTGTGGAATGCTGCAAGAAGCGGACTTTTACGTAGGCGGCGTCGTGAATAGCGATGACAAGTTGATAGGTATCATTGTGAGGTCTTATCTAGGTTAAAGGATAGAAGTCACGGTTGGTATCGATGTAACGTCTTATCAAGTCTTGGATAAGAGTAGCGATTTTGAATGATATTTCTATCATTAATAAATTTCTTGGCGTATTCTTGAAGATTTCCTAGCCTACCCTAGGCGTGAAATCGAATTTTGTATTGACCCGATCTGAAAACCCATTTCTTAAACCCTCGAATATTTCTTGACTAAAAGGATGCATTTACGAGGATTATGATGAAAGTCATAATAAAAGCATTGGACTAATGAAAATCATGGGTATATGAAGTATTAGTAAGTGTTATGATGAGTTATGTGGTTATTATGTGAAAACATGAAAGTTTCTTAGAAATCACAAAGGGTTGAAAAATCAGATTTTGGTAAAAAGGTAACATGAAATTCAATTGACCATATCTCCTATTATATTTTGAATTTTTGAGTGTGGTCAAGTCCTAGAGTTAGATCTATGAGTTTTGTAGCTTATCAAGTGGAATCCTTTGGAAAAGGTCTTTGTAGATTTTCGTGTAATTTGAATTTAGCAAAAGAGTCCAAAGCTGCAAATTACAAAGCTTCTTGCCTTGAAACTTTAAAGGGGCTGTTTTGGCCACTAAATTTATGTGAAAAATTCTGGCCTTTTGGGACATGAAAATATATGTTATAAAGTACCTCCTGTCCAAAAATGAGCTCATTACGACTTAAAATGAACAAGTTATGACCATTTCAATATTTAGGTTTTTTGACGAAAAATGCTATATTTGGAGTTCTATAACTCAGATGACCATGAAATTTAAGCTGGAGGCTCACATTAACATGTGTAAGGTCCTGCCAAGATTTGGGAATTTTGGAGTTAAACTTGAGGTAGCTAATTTCTTAAGGAATTAATTAGAAATTGATTTTTGAAAAATAGTAAATGAATTTTAAAAATTAGAGAGAAAATATATTTTCATTATGGGACTATATTATGCTAAATCCCAGAAAAGAAATATTTTTGGGACTGATTTGGTATTTTTCATGAAAATAGTTTAATTCTGAACATATGAGTTAAATATGTTATGTGAAGTAACAAAAAGTTGAAAATAGGATTTTATGGCTAGAGAATCTATATAGAGTATATATATGCATTTTTTGATGAGGATTTGATAATTGGTGATGATATCTTATGAGTATGGCATTTTGAATGATTAAATGCATTATATGGTAAAAGCGTAAACAATTGAGATAAATTGTTTATAAATTTAAGAAGTGATTAAAATATTGTTATAATATTAATGATATTAGATTATGAGATTATTAAGTGATTGATAACATGGGGATATTCTTGAATCTGGATAAATTATATTATAAATGTTTAATATTTATCCTTTATCTCATTTGATTGATTCTTTATATCATTATCCTCATTGCTTATATTGTGTTGAAAGTAAATACGTGGCTTACGTGAATAGATGGACTTGGTATGATTATGACCGAGGATTGTTGGGTATAATCATCATAGTAATAAGCTACGATTATCTTTGGTAGTAGTGCATGGATAATTTGTGTCGTGATCTTAATGAATACACGATTATCTTTGGTAGTAGTGCATGGATAATTTGTGGTCGTGATCTTAATGAATACGATTAGTAGTATGCATGGATAATTTGTGGTCGTGATCTTAATGAATACACGATTATCTTTTAGTGTGCATGGATATTTAATGGTCGTGATCTTAATGAATACGATTATCTTTGGTAGTAGTGCATGGATAATTCGTGGTCGTGATCTTAATGAATATCCTTGGCACGTAGTGCGGGGATGATTCGATGATATGGATTAATTATTGGTGAGTCTCGTGATGAAATATTAATTCATGGATGTGGTAAAAAGTCGTCTTTGGTAGTAGTGCATTGATAGACTTGGTATGATTATGACGAGGATTATTCGGTATAATCATGGTAGTAATTGAAAACACGAATATCCTTGGCGATAGTGCATGGATAATTCGTGGTCGTGATCTATTAAATTGCGTCTCGGCATTATTGGTTTCTGATTTATATATCTTTGGCTGTAGTGCAAAGATGAATTGTTAATGAATATCTTTGGTAGGATTGCGAAGATGAATTTAATATTTTTAACGATAAAGGTATCAAAGGTATCCTCACCTCTTTATCATATCAGTCGTACCCTAATTTAGAGGGAGAAATTTCATAAGAAGGGAGGTTGTAAGACCCGACTTTTATAAATAAAGATGAATTTTTTATAAATATTATTTTTGAATATTATGGAATAAATTTGATATAATGTTATAGTTGTGGGTAATATTTATAAATTTTGCAAAGTAAGCAAGTTGTTATAAAATATTCGTTTTGGTGGGGAATATTCTTTTTTGTGGGGAATATTAAATGCGATGGCTCGATCATTAGTGGACCCCCAGCGGAAGTATTGTCGTAGTTAGAAAAGCGACAAAATTATTTTTCTATAAAAATAATGGCGGAGGTATTATTCAAGTCAAAAATGTTGTTGAACTACCGGTAGTAAAAAAATGCGATGTCTGGCGTAGTTGTATAGTAGCACACGATATTGATTATTGATGCTTACGTGAGAAGTCACTCATTTATGCTCGATTATTACTACGATAATTCTTTGCATCATATCTCTTATATTATTGATTCAATTATTGTCACAGTATCATACGTATAATATGTTATAGTATTAAATTATTAATTGAGGCGACAAGTTATAAATGATTAATAATTGTTGAAAGATTAAATATGTGTTGATTAAAAATAAAATGATTTGTGGTAATATTTATTCGATCCTTGATGTATATAAAAGTGCATTATGAGGCGTTTGTGGTAAGTTTGATTATTTTATGGGGGGCCCATATATGTCATCATCTAAGAGTCCTTCGTCGATAGTAATTACCTTTGTGAATAGTAATTACCTTTGTGAATAGTAATTACCTTACCGTGAATAGTATTTACCTTTCGTCGATAGTAATTACCTTTGTGAATAGTAATTAATAGTAATTACCTTTGTGAATAGTAATTACCTTTGTGAATAGTAATTACCTTTGTGAATAGTAATTACCTACCGTCGATAGTAATTACCTTCGTGATAGTAATTATCGATAGTAATTACCTTCGATAGTAATTATCGATAGTAATTACCCCTTCATGCAAATAGTAGTTGTCCCTTGATATTACCAAGAGTTAAGCGCCTCTTGATTGTTCGAGGTTAATTACCCCTTCATGAATAGTAGTTGTCTCTTGATATTACGAAAGTCATTTTGACCCTTCGTTAAGACCAAGAGCCACCCTCGGTTTTTCTATAAATAGAAAGCTCATTCCTTCATTATTTCTTACGAATTCTTTGAAACTAGAGAGAAACTATAGAGAGAAGAAGAAAAGTATTTTTGCTACTTCACTTTTCAATATTGGTTCTTCTAAGGTAGGGAATATTATTTGTTGTACTTTCGTAAGGGGTGTTATTTTTTTTATTCATGAAGAGAGAACTTACATTATTCCATTCTTTATTATTACATTGGAATAACTTTTGTAAAAGTGGCATACCTATACATGACTTTGTATATACGGAATACCTATACTTGGTGAAATCCTTATATTATTCCATTCTTATTTATTACATTGGAATAACTTTGTATATCTATGAATCCCCTATACTTGGTGACATTCTTCTATTATTTTATTATTACATTGGAACATCACATATGTGCTTTACTAGGACTGGTGAAAATCTTTATTATTCTTTATTATTCTATTGGAATATCATGCATGTGTGTTTTTACAGGACTGGTTAAAATCTTTATTATTACTGTCTTTATTATTCTATTGGAATATCACATGCATGTGTGTTTTTTTACAGGGGACTGGTTAAAATCTTTATTATTATTGTATTTATTATTACATTGGAATAACTTTTATACATGAAATACCGCATGCATGGTGATTTCTTTTGTTATTTCATTATTTATTATACTCGGTTGGTTAAAATTTTGACTTCTATACTCCATGAATTTAGTGGAATATCCTTGATATTTGCGCTTCATCGATATTTTTAATGAAAATATTTTTACGAGCATTCTTGAATTTTTACTCTACAAAGCGATATCATGTTGACAATTTGGGCGTTATTAGTTCTGAATAAATTAATTCGTGAACTTGTTTTATTGAATTATTATGTCATTGTCATCATCCTCATGTTATATTATGTTATCTTTGGCTTACGTGCATAGATGAACTTAGTATGATTATGACCGAGGGATCATTCGGTATAATCATGGCTTGATATAAATGATGTGATAAAAAGTCCTCGGTGGCACATGTAATGCGATGATGGATAGTTTTGGTATGATTATGACCGGGGTGATTCGGTATAGTCATGACCATTGATAATTTGATGAAAATCCTTGGTAGTAATGCGGGGATGATTAGATATTGTGGTTTATTCATTAAAGCTGAGTCTTAGTGATAAAATTGATGAAAACCTTTTAAAACCTAAAAGATAGTAGACTTTATTTTCTACTTGACTCTTTTAATGGATTGCATATTCAGCTGTGATTAAAGCTGGTTGTCTATTGTATTTTATCGGTTTAACATTGTTGAAGACTATTGATAATTTATTACGCATTATCTTAGTTATAATATTTCTTCTTTGGGCTAGTTGAGCTCACCCTTTCTTTCTTTGTTCTCTTGAGGAAATGAGAATATAAATTTGGGACGAGTCGGGGAAAAGAGTGATGGTCCGAAGATAGCATTAGTAGTCCTCACTATTACATTAAATAGTGTGATGATAAATGTAATGAGGACTCCTTGAGTATGGATATTGTCTAAATGACAATATTCTATTAGAACTCTCGGTTTTATGTATTGTCGTATGTTTACTGACGGATGTATAATTAAGTTTGTATTTGAATTTATGTACCGTGTAAGTGGCGACCCGAGATGGGTGGCGTATACCTAATTTTGGGGGCGTCGGTTGGTATGGTATCGAGCTTAGGGATATGATCCTGGCTAAGATCTTGAGATAAGAACTAGGAGGGGAGAGGCGGGGAATTCCTTCGCTAGTATGACCTACCTAAGTTTATTTGTTATTTAATTGGTCGAATTCGGAGTATAGGGATAATATTTGATATATTAATTAACCCTTGTGTTGTGGCGGTGTTTGGAAATGGCAATTTGAAAATATTCCTGATGGAGTGAATGTGTACCAGATTGTGACACCTTTAATCACTAATCGGAGTTAATGCGATTGTCGGACGAAGAACAAATTAGAGATATCCACGTAGTGAATGAAGAACTAATTGTTTTTTAGAGCTAGTTCTAGGAGAGGTAGCGGTGTGAGTGAGGAAGAAGAAGAAGAAGAAGAGGAACACGAGGAGAATTGGTTAGAAGAAGTTTATGATCAAAACTTAGAATTACAAAATCGTGTTCGTGAGCTAGAAGAACGAGGTTGAAGAGCGGCAAGCGATTCGTGGAACAAAGGGATCAACAATTCAAAATTGGGTTACCCGATATGTGATGCTCGAACAAAATCACGCTTTGGCGGGGTGTAAGATATTAAAGTTGGAATCGAGAATTTAAAAATCAAAGATCATTTGAAAGAAGAAACAAATGAGCGAAGGAGAATAGGCGATGCATGGGTAAAAATTTGCACAATACGCGTTGATAGTGTGAAAAAGGCGTCCGATCGATAAAGCGAAATAGATGAAATGGACTTTGCTTTTGGATGACAATTGGGAGAACCCAACATCGAATTGAATTACCACATGCATAGCGGTCGACCGAATTCGATATGGATCGGAGAATAATGATTCAAATCATGGATCGGGAATGTGAAGAAGCACTTAAGGGTGGAATGTACCTATAGTAAAGTCAAACTTCGGTAATTTAAGCGAGGCGTTTTGTCGAAACCCGAGCGAAGTTATTACGGGTAAATTAATTATAAATTATTGTGAAGTCTATACTTTATTCAATACAAGTTCTACCCACTCTTTTATTCTACCTAGTTGTGTTCGATGTTTAAATTTGACTCAGGAAAAATTAGACTTTGATTTATCTCTATTGAAACTTCGTTGGGAGAAACCTTCGTTACCTCCAACATTTATTAATCTTGTTGTTTCAAATAAACACTTTCATCGATCTTATCTCTTTGAAAATACTTGCCTTTGAGGTAATTTTTGAAAGCGATTGATTAACTACTTATTATTCTTTTTGTAAGGTTGTTAGCTTTCATATTCCTAACCAACTGTTATCTGAATTCAAAGTAACCAAACCCTAAAGTTAATCTTTGTTATATCAAGCCATAAGTAAAGAGCCCCGATCCTTTCGTTGTTGACTTCCTTGTGTGGAATGCACCGAAGCGGACTTTTACGTAGGCGGCGTCGTGAATGAGCGATGACAAGTTGATAGGTATCATTGTGAGGTCTTATCTAGGTTAAAGGATAGAAGTCGAGTTGGTATCGATGTAACGTCTTATCAAGTCTTGGATAAGAGTAGCGATTTTGAATGATATTTCTATCATTAATAAATTTCTTGGACGTATTCTTGAAGATTTCCTAGCCTACCCTAGAGCGTGAAATCGAATTTTGTATTGACCCCAGTACAAAAACCCATTTCTTAAACCCTCAAATATTTCTTCAACTAAAAGGATCTGTTTACGAGGATTATGATGAAAGTCATAATAAAAGCATTGGACTAATGAAAATCATGGGTATATGAAGTATTAGTAAGTGTTATGATGAGTTATGTTGGTTATTATGTGAAAACATGAAAGTTTCTTAGAAATCACAAAGGGTTGAAAAATCAGATTTTGGTAAAAAGCGTAACATGAAATTCAATTGACCATATCTCCTATTATATTTTGAATTTTTGAGTGTGGTCAAGTCCTAGAGTTAGATCTATGAGTTTTGTAGCTTATCCAAGTGGAATCTTTGGAAAAGGTGTTGTAGATTTTCGTGTAATGGTGAATTTAGTAAAAAAGAGTCCAAAGCTGCAAATTACAAAAGCGCTCGCCCCAGAAACTTTAAGGGGCTGTTTTGACCACTAAATTTATGTGAAAAATTCTGGCCTTTTGGGACATGAAAATATATGTTATAAAGTACCTCCTGTCCAAAAATGAGCTCATTCGACTTAAAATGAACAAGTTATGACCATTTCAATATTTAGGTTTTTTTTGACGAAAAATGCTATATAGCTGGAGTTCTATAACTCCGATGACCATGAAATTTAAAGCTGGAGGCTCACATTAACATGTGTAAGGTCCTGCCAAGATTTGGGAATTTTGGAGTTAAACTTGAGGTAGCTAATTTCTTAAGGAATTAATTAGAAATTGATTTTTGAAAAATAGTAAATGAATTTTAAAATTCGAGAAAAATATATTTTCATTATGGGACTATATTATGCTAAATCCCAGAAAAGAAATATTTTTGGGACTGATTTGGTATTTTTCATGAAAATAGTTTAATTACTGAACATATGAGTTAAATATGTTATGTGAAGTAACAAAGTTGAAAATAGGATTTTATGGCTAGAGAATCCTATATAGAGTATATGCATATTTTTTGATGAGGATTTGATAATTGGTGATGATATCTTATGAGTATGGCATTTTGAATGATTAAATGCATTATATGGTAAAGCGTAAACAATTGAGATAAATTGTTTATAAATTTAAGAAGTGATTAAAATATTGTTATAATATTAATGATATTAGATTATGAGATTATTAAGTGATTGATAACATGGGGATATTCTTGAATCTGGATAAATTATATTATAAATGTTTAATATTTATCCTTTATCTCATTTGATTGATTCTTTATATCATTATCCTCATTGCTTATATTGTGTTGAAAGTCATACGTGGCTTACGTGAATAGATGGACTTGGTATGATTATGACCGAGGATTGTTTGGGTATAATCATAACGATTAGTAATTGAAAACACGATTATCTTTGGTAGTAGTGCATGGATAATTTGTGGTCGTGATACTAATGAATACACGATTATCTTTGGTAGTAGTGCATGGATAATTTGTGGTCGTGATCCTAATGAATACACGATTATCTTTGGCCGTAGTGCATGGATAATTCGTGGTCGTGATACTAATGAATATCCTTGGCCTGTAGTGCAGGGATGATTCGATGATATGGATTAATTATTGAAATCTGAGTCTCACAATGAAATATTAATTCATGGATGTGGTAAAAAGTCATCTTTGGTAGTAGTGCATTGATAGACTTGGTATGATTATGACCAAGGATTATTCGGTATAATCATGACCGTAATTGAAAACACGAATATCCTTGGCCGGTAGTGCATGGATAATTCGTGGTCGTGATACTATTAAGCTGCGTCTCAGCATTATTGGTTTTACAGTTGTATATCTTTGGCCTGTAGTGCAAAGATGAATTGTTAATGAATATCTTTGGCAGGATTGCGAAGATGAATTTAATATTTTTAACGATAAAGGTATTCAAGGTATCCTCACCTCTTTATCATATCGTGTATCGTACCCTAATTTCGAGGGCAAAATTTCATAAGAAGGGAGGTTGTAAGACCCAAACTTTTATAAATAAAGATGAATTTTTTATAAATATTATTTTGAATATTATGGAATAAATTTGATATAATGTTATAGTTGTGGGTAATATTTATAAATTTTGCAAAGTAAGCAAGTTGTTATAAAATATTCGTTTGGTGGGGAATATTCTTTTGTCGGGGGAATATTAAATGCGACGGCTCAATCATTAGTGGACCCCACAGCGGAAGTATTATCGTAGTTAGAAAGCGACAAAATTATTTTCTATAAAAATAACGGCGGAGGTGTATTACCGTCTAAAAGCTGTTGAACTACCCGTAGTAGTAAAAAAATGCGATGTCTGGCGTAGTTGTATAGTAGCACACGATATTGATTATTGATGCTTACGTGAGAAGTCACTCGACTATGCTCAATTATTACTATGATAATTGCTTGCATCATATCTCTTATATTATTGATTCAATTATTGTCACACGATATCATACGTATAATATGTTATAGTATTAAATTATTAATTGAGGCGACAAGTTATAAATGATTAATAATTGTTGAAAGATTAAATATGTGTTGATTAAAAATAAAATGATTTGTGGTAATATTTATTCAATCCTTGATGTATATAAAGAGTACATTATGAGGCGTTTGTGGTAAGTTTGATTATTTTATGGGGGGCCATATATGTCATCATCTAAGAGTCCCTTTGTGAATAGTAATTACCGTGAATAGTAATTACCTTTGTGAATAGTAATTACCTTTGTCAATAGTAATTACCTTTGTGAATAGTAATTACCTTTGTGAATAGTAATTACCTTCGTCGAATAGTAATTACCTTCGTGAATTGTAATTTCTTGATCAATAGTAATTACCTTCTTCGATAGTAATTACCTTCGTCGATAGTAATTACCCTTCATCAATAGTAGTTGTCCCTTGATATTATCAAGAGTTAAGCGCCTCTTGATTGTTCAAGGTTAATTACCCCTTCATGAAATAGTAGTTGTCTCTTGATATTTACAAGAGTCATTTTGACCCTTCGTTAAGACCAAGAGCCACCCTCGGTTTTTCTATAAATAGAAAGCTCATTCCTTCATTATTTCTTACGAATTCATTGAAACTCTAGAGAGAAACTATAGAGAGAAAGAAGAAAAGTATTTTGCTACTTCACTTTTCCAATATTCGGTTCTTCTAAGGTAGGGAATATTATTTGTTGTACTCGTAAGGGTGTTATTTTTTTTATTCATGAAGAGAACTTTGTTATTCCATTCTTTATTATTACATTGGAATAACTTTGTAAAAAGTGGCATACCCTATACATGACTTGTATATGCGGAATACCTATACTTGGTGAAATCCTTATATTATTCCATTCTTATTTATTACATTGGAATAACTTTGTATATCTTGAATCCCTATACTTGGTGACATTCTTCTATTATTTTATTATTAGTTGGAACATCCATGCATATGCTTTCATGGGACTGGTTTAAAATCTTTATTAATACATCTTTATTATTCTATTGGAATATCATATGCGTGTGTTTTTTAGGACTGGTTAAAATCTTTTTATTACATCTTTATTATTCTATTGGAATATCACATGCATGTGTTTTACACCGGACACGGTTCGCTTTTTTATTATTCTATATTTATTATTACATTGGAATAACCTATACATCTGAAGTACCGCATGCATGGTGATTTCTTTTGTTATTTCATTATTTATTATACTCGGTTGGTTAAAATTTTGACTTACTATACTCCATGAATTTAGTGGAATATCCTTGATATTTTGCGCTTCATCCGATATTTTTAATGAAAATATTTTTACGAGCATTCTTGAATTTTTTACTCTACAAAGCGGTATCATGTTGACAATTTGGGCGTTATTAGTTCTGAATAAATTAATTCGTGAACTTGTTTTATTGAATTATTATGTCATTGTCATCATCCTCATGTTATATTATGTTATCTTTGGCTTACGTGCATAGATGAACTTAGTATGATTATGACCGAGGATCATTCGGTATAATCATGGCTTGATATAAATGATGTGATAAAAGTCCTCGGTGGCTGCATGTAATGCGATGATGGATAGTTTTGGTATGATTATGACCGGGGGTGATTCGGTATAGTCATGACCATTGATAATTTGATGAAAATCCTTGGCCGTAGTGATACGAGGGATGATTAGATATTGTGGTTTATTCATTAAAACCGAGTCTTAGTGATAAAAATTGATGAAAACCTTTTAAAACCTAAAAGATAGTAGACTTTATTTTCTACTTGACTCTTTTAATGGATTGCATATTCCGCAGATTAAAGCTGTTTGTCTATTGTATTTTATCGGTTTAACATTGTTGAAGACTATTGATAATTTATTACGCATTATCTTAGTTATAATATTTCTTCTTTGGGCTAGTTGAGCTCACCCTTTCTTTCTTTATTCTCTTGAGGAAATGAGAATATAAATGGGGGACGAGTCTGGGAAAAGAGTGATGGTCTGAAGATAGCATTAGTAGTCCTCACTATTACATTAAATAGTGTGTGACATAAATGTAATGAGGACTCCTTGAGTATGGATATTGTCTAAATGACAATATTCTATTAGAACTCTCTCGATTTATGTATTGTCGTATGTTACCTGACGGATGTATAATTAAGTTTGTATTTGTATTTTTGTACCATGTATACAGCATTTCGAGAATGGGTGATGAATACCTAATTTTAGGGGGGCTTCACGATCATTCTCAACTCTATTGGAGAATGCTCTCATATCGGAAGGTAAAGCGGTCTCAAAAAGTACTTATTCATTTATTAATAAAAAGTATTAATTTATTAAAGGCTTTTAATTATCTATGAAAGATGCACACAAGCCAATCATGTTTTGATATATATAATAATCTTATTCATTTATTAATGATAAAGGCTTTTAATTATCCATGATGTTGTTTTATTTGATAAAGCAATGCTTTTAGAATAATGATGATGATCATTCTAATGAGATCTAAATTCTTAGAAAGCTTAAAACTAAAATAGTTCCCAATCATTGGATTACTAAATTGGAGATTAGTGAATCCGGATAGATTGGTACATACGTTGCTTTCTCATTGGATGAGGATGATTGATCTCATGATCATTTGTGTGGAGACACTAAAGCAAGTATGTAGGTGCTTATTAGAGAATAAGTTCTTTGAGCATTGGCTCGCTAAGGAATACCTAATGGAGTTTTATTTGCTGTCAATAGGAATTCTGTAGTGATAGTAGTACAAGTAATCCTTGGACTTGAGATCATCATAGTATCTTGTGTATGATGAGTTATACTTTGACTTATTCCTTAAGACCCTTAGGGTATATCAAAGGGTATGCTTGGGTATATAATAAGTTATACATGGAGATAATGTATGATCGATAAAGAATCTACCACTTCTAATAAAGAAGAGAAATGTCTATGTGATTCGATAAATGACAACCCAAGTAGTCCTTGGTTGAAAATGAGAATGAAATTAGAAAGGAGTTTCTAATTTGCATTATTTGAGTTGTGCATTTAAGGATCGAAATACATATAATTAAATAAAATAAGACTTGTGAAATTCCATGTCTTATATTTAATTGGGACATTGTATGGTGGAAGGATTGAATTGTACGATAACTATTTACTCAAAGGTTCTTTAATGATTAATGTTGAAATCTATATTATACGGAAAGTCGTTGATCGCTAGGAGGCTTATCCCTATTGTAGAATAAATATTATTTATTTAAATAAATTAATTGTTTAATTTATTTATTTAAATAAGATTAGAATTGTTCTAATTGATTTATTCACAATAGGTTTAATATGGAGAACCTAAAGGGTCACACCATAAAAGGAAGAATAATTATTTAAGAAGTTAATGGCATAATCGTAATAATATGTTATGTATATTTAATTTAATCTATGGTGATAGAATAAATTAAATAGCTTAATATTTATTATTTAATATTTTAGAAATATTAAATATAAATTAATAAGAGGAGTCTTATTAATATTATTACAATTATTATTATTTTAATTTCTAAAAGAGTTTAGGAATTAATTTAATATAAGTACTCTCATTTATTCCTAATTGGATTAGGAGGAAAATTAATTAAAGGAGTTTAATTAATTATCCCTAATAAGATTAGGGAGCTTAATTAATTAAAAGAATTTAATTAATTAAATAAAACCCAATTCCTTAATTATTAAGATGGGTTGCTTCACATCTATAAATAAGAGGAGTCTTATTATGGGTGGTATGGGTTGTTGACTTTTTCAACAACGACATAATTCCAATTGTTGGGAGAGTACACATTTTTCTATAGAGATAGAAAAACTAGGGTTTGAGCAAATACCCTTCTTCTTGAATTTTCTTCTTCCTTGGTGGATCACCTCAGAGGCCAAACATTTGGGTGGCTAACGTTGATCGAAGGAAGGAACCAAACCCGGTGGATTCAAGATTGAAGCGAAAAGGATTTGGAGGTGAACTTGTACGAGGAAGCTCGATCTTCAAGGGTATGATTTTATTCTTTATCTTTTCGTTTAATTAATAATTATGCATAAAGGGTGATCCGGGTATATGGTTTGTATAAATTTTTAAACTCGATTTTATCACGCTTTCGCTTTTAATTTATGCAATTTGATTGCGTTATGAATATTACAAACCTAATAAATTGGCATCGAGCCAAACCTTTTGCGAATTATTAATTATTAATTGTTTTAAATTTGAACAATTTAATGGGCATATTTTATTGATAAATTTATTTAGAACAATTTTTTTGGGCATAATTTTATTGTATAAAATTTATTATAAAAAAAAAAAAAAAAAAAAAAAAGGCTAAATATACCGTATTCTGTTTTTTCCAGTGATCAATGAAAAAAAAGTTCTTTGGGATGAAGGCACAGTTAATACTCCCTAAAATGCGTGACGCTTTTTTTTTAATAAGAAAATTTGAAAATGTGCACGGCGCAGAGTAAGAATTGGGTAAAAGGAATGATTAATGAATAGAACATACAATAACAAATGGCCATAGCATTTGAAAACAAGGTTTTGAAATACTACATTTTATATATATATATATATATATATATATATATATATATATATATATATATATATATATATACGTAATTATATATATATATAAGTATATATATATATTTTAATAATTTTATAATTAAAATAAAAGTTTATTTTAATTTTAAAATAAAAGTTTATTTTAATCTTAAAATAAAAGGTTTATTTTAATTTTAAAATTAGAATTTCATGCTAACTAATTAATTAGAGTTGGAATTGGATTCCATAATAACTAATTGGAGTTAATTGGAGTTGAAATAAAGGAGTTTTATTTTTCCTAAAATAAAAGGAGTTTATTTTATGAAATGTGAATATTCAAAATAAAAATGAATAGGAAATCTTTCCTTAAATAAAGGAGTTTATTTAAATATGGAATAAGATTTCATATTATTCAAAATAAAGAGTTTATTTGTGAATAGGAAAGAATATCATAATTAAGTGTTTCCTTTAATTAAATTTTTTTTTATTACATGGAATTGGATTCCATAATTAATTAAAATAAAGGAGTTTATTTTGATTAAAGTTTTTGATTAAAATAAAATAGTTTATTTTATTCAAAATTAGATAAATTAAAATAAAATAGTTTTATTTTGATTTAAATTTGGATTAAAATAAAGGAGTTTATTTTGATTCAAAAATAGATTTTATACTAACTAAATTTGCCCATTAAATGATATCAATATATATATTAAATGTTTATTATTCATGAGATGAATGTTATTTATTGATGCGTATGGTGATGTGTATGATAATAAATGGGATTGATTATGGACTATTGACCAATATGATTGGATTTTATTTTAGTTGGATGCATGAATGTATGGGTTTTATTAAATGGGAATTCTGCGTACCTCGTCTTCTCTAATTTTTCTTAATGTAAATTCTATCTCCTCCTATGTACTTTCCCTTTTTTCACGATCAAGGTTTCTATTTATTTTAAATAGTTTTGTAATAGGAATAGTTAGAATTAATTTTGAAGAATTGGAGATCAAGACAAGGAGCGCTTGAAGACCCGTTTGTAATGGAGTCAGGGGTTTAAATGTAATAGTTATATTTAAATATTATTTCTTGCACCCCTAGGGTTTGACCTTTTGGTTCACTTGGTGGCTCTAGTGAACCAAACTAGAATAAAAGTCCATAATCAATCCAGGGTAGAATATAGTATTCTATATGTGCATGCTTATACTATATATATATTATATATTATGCAAACATGCTTAGCATGTTAATTAATATGACGCGTATTTTATATATATATAATGTATGCGCTAAACAAGATGAGACAAATTAATAACAAACCCCTCAATTTTTATATTAAGTCCCAAGCGTTCAAAGATATTTGGAATATCAAGCGTAAGCTTCTAGCATGATAAAATTAATAGAGTATTAAATATTTAATATGAGTTTGTTGTGTCACCACAAGGCAAGTATTAAGTATTTAAGATGTTAATTTATCACATTTGATGCTTATAAAGAAAATTGAACAATATTGTTTTGTTGTGTCACCACAAGGATGATATTTTTCTTTTTGAATATATGGAGTGCTAGGTCGGACTTAACTTGGATAATTTTGATTCGGATGTGCCACCACTTGATCAAAATAATCTAAGAGGCAAAAGAAAAGGAGTTGCATAGTTGATGTAATTGACAAAAGTTGTCTACCTATTTATTTATATATAGTTTGTTGTGTCACCACAAGGCTATATACATTTGAAATGGGATCCTTATTCTCACTAGCAAATCTTTAATTAGATTTTGCCGAACTATATAAGTGAGGTAATATAGTTTGAAGAAAATAGTGGGAGATACCAATTTAAAACAAGACCTAAATTATTTTGGTAATTAATAAAAGAATGTATGTTAAAATGTTGTTAATTACAAATTTATTTCTGAGAATTTTACAATGTCTAAAATTACTATCACCGCGAAAGCATATTAGATGCTTAATTAATCGACCCAAATTAAGCGGATTGGTTAAGGAATTTGAGAATAGTTCTCATGGCTAAAAAAGCTATCTTATATCCTTAATCGCCTATCCCGCAATGGTTGCAGATAATGCCTCTGAGGAAGAGATTGCTACTTTTAGAAAGTGGCAAGATGATGCATGCGATTGGCTCAATGCATCATGCTCTCGCATCAATGAGTAATGAGCTTAGCGTCGGCATGAAACTATGGATGCTCTTACTATATTCACGCACATCAAGTAGTTGATGGTGAGGAAAGTAAGACCGATAGATATCGGATATCTAAGGAGCTCTTCCGATCTAGAATGGCCAATGGCACTATAATGCAGACAAAAGTTCTTAACATAATCAATTTGATTGATCAATTAGGACAATTGGTTTTGTCATGGATGGAGAGTTGAGCCAAGATTTGATCTTGCACTCACTCCCGGACTCCTTTCACAATTGTTGTGAATTTTTCATATGAACAAGCTAGATATAACTCATTTGATTTGCTTAACATGTTGAAAAATGTTGAGAGTCACTTTCAACCAAGAAAGATCAAGTCTTCTTGGTAGGGGCCAAAGGATCTTACGAAAAGAAGAGCGATTCAAAGAAGGTATATAGAAAGGCATAAACAAAGGATAATAAGAACAAAAGCGATCATGGATAGCAAAGGAGTTTGCTTCCACTGCAATAAGCACTGGACTTTGAAAAGAAGCTGCGAGAAGTATCTTGCAGAGGCTAACCAAAGAAGCTTAGTGAAGTTTGGTTATAAATACAAATTTGTTCATGATTTAAAATAAATTTTCTTTAAGTCGAGGTTCTACTTGGGTATTGGATACCGAGCTTTGGTTATCATAAATATAGATTTATGAAGGGACCAAGCAAAAGTAGAAAGCTAAACAAATATAAGTAATCCTATGTGTGGGAAATGAAGCAAAGGTTGCCACATTAGCCATATAGAAACTTATAGTTTAGCAATGCTACTACGGAAAATCTATTAAGTCGATAAGTTGTTATTGTATTCCAGTTCTTGTTAAAATATTATTTCTATTTTATTGTTGGACAATAAAATTTTTGGTATTATAATTAAGAACAATTGTTGTTCTATTTATAATAATAATGTTTTGTATAGAAACTGGAATATTACTTAATAAATTTTGTATACTTGACTTACATGAAAATAATTTTGCATATTGAACAAATTAGTATAAGAAAAGGAGATGATCATTTAAAGAGTTGAATGTATGTATTTGTTGAAATACAAGTGTGAATTATTTGAAAGGTTCAAAGAATTCAAAAAAGTGAAACAAATTGACAAAGTATTAAGATTCTTTGATTAGATCAAGGAATAAATACTTGTGCAATAAGTTTCTAGATCATCTCAAATGGTTTTCTCATAATGGACACATCTCGATACACAATAATTGATTGATGTATCTGAATGAAAAAAATCATACCTTGTTGGACATGGTGCGATCCATAATGATTTTACCGACATTCCGGTATCCTTCAGGATCATGTCCTAGAAATGGTCGCATATCTACTGAAAATGGTAACCTCAAAAATCGGTAGAAGACTCCATAAAAGTTATGGATGGGGAGGATTCTAATCTTAAGTATGTTAAGATAAAGGGTTATCCAACTTATGTGAAAAGGTTTCAAAGGATAAGCTTGGGACAAGATTTGACAAATCTCGATTTGTGGGACATCCTAAAGTAAGTTTAGGGTATATGTTCTATAATCCTACTTAGCAAAAGGTGTTTATTTACGAAACACACGCCTTCTAAGATAAAGGTGTTTATCATTTAAAAGGGGCTAGTGGGAGGATAATAGATCTTGAAAAGTTCAAGAACCACAAAACACTATAAGTCAAATAAGAGGAACACATAGATAGACCTATTATACCACAAATGAATCGTAAATGCGGAATAGTCCAAGAAGATACAGGAGGTATGGATTCATCATGGATGATGATGATGAGGTAGTACATCATCATAGAAGATGATGATCCGATTACATACGATGAGTTAAGAGTTATAGACACTCGGAGAAATTAATTGAAGCAATATTCTCAAAAATGGAACATTCGTTTTGATGAGGCAAATCAAAAGAGTTTGATTTTATCAAAAATAAGAATGAACCTAGTGTGTACAAAAGGGTCGATTGGGAGCATCGTGACATTCCTAGTATTATATGTTGATATACTACGGATAAGGAATGACATACCAATGCTACAATCGATAAAGATAAAGTTGTCTAAACATTCCTCCATGAATGGTTTGGGAAGAGTATCTTAATTGGGGATAAAATCTATATAGATAGATTTAAGAGGATGCTCGACTTAACCCAAGAAGCGTATATTCATTTGATGCTAAAGTCGTTTAGCATGGCAAACTCAAGAGATGTCTCATGTAGATGAGCTATGGAGTGTATCTCTCTTAATAGTCCCCATAGACTCAAAAGAGAGAGATCGCATGAGTGACAATCATGTATATGCAATGAAATATACGAGACACGATGTTGATCGGTCATATGCGGAGAAGTTCACGTAAAGTCGGTGAAAACATCTTAAAGTTCTTAAGCGGCACTAAGGATGTGAGCAAACATGGTGGGTCGAATTAAAACTAGAGGGCTTTATGAGACTCAAGTTTTTTGAACAGACCAAGACGACGAGAAAAACACTTTAAGGTAAAAGTGTTACCTTGAGCGAGTGGTGTAGTGAATTGGAAAGGTTCCAAACAGCAAAGAGTTGCTGGTTTAGTGATAAAGACAAAGTAAATAACTATAAATGAAGCTGCAAGTTGATTGTTTGGATTAAAAGTTCATTACAGAACTAGGAATAGTTCCTAAGTCTCATCTTGGATCTAAACATGTGTTGTGGCACTTTCATTTGATTATTAGAATCATTGAAAGATGGGAAATCACTATAGAGATAGTGGACTCTCATGAACAACATTACATATCCATTAACTAAAGCTTATCCAACAGCAGGATAATCGTCACTTAGAAGAAGAGTATATAGAGATACCATGGCGATTGGCTTTAGTGCAAGTGGGAGATTGAAAGTAGTATGCACACAAAGCCGATCATGTTTGATGATAAAGCATATACTTTGTAACAATCTTATTCATTTATTAATAAAAAGTATTAATTTATTAAAGGCTTTTAATTATCTACATGATGTTGTTTTATAATATGTGATAAACCCATAGTTTTAAGCAATGCTTTTAGAATAATGATGATGATCATTCTAATGAGATCTAAATTCTTAGAAAGCTTAAAACTAAAATAGTTCCCAATCATTGGATTACTAAATTGGGGATTAGTGAATCCGGATAGATTGGTACATATCGTTGCTTGCTCATTGGATGAGGATGATTGATCTCATGATCATTTGTGTGGAGACACTAAAAGCAAGTATGTAGGTGCTTATTAGAGAATAAGTTCTTTGAACGTGGCTCGCTAAGGAATACCTAATGGAGTTTTATTTGCTGTCAATAGGAATTCTGTAGTGATAGTAGTACAAGTAATCCTTGGACTTGAGATCATCATAGTATCTTGTGTATGATGAGTTATACTTTGACTTATTCCTTAAGACCCTTAGGGTATATCAAAGGGTATGCTTGGGTATAATAAGTTGTACATGGAGATAATGTATGATCGATAAAGAATCTACCACTTCTAATAAAGAAGAGAAATGTCCTATGTGATTCGATAAATGACAACCCAAGTAGTCCTTGGCAAGGAGAATGAAATTAGAAAGGAGTTTCTAATTTGCATTATTTGAGTTGTGCATTTAAGAGTCGAAATACATATAATTAAATAAAATAAGACTTGACAAAAATTCCATATCTTATATTTAATTGGGACATTGTATGGTGGAAGGATTGAATTATGCGGTAACTATTTACTCAAAGGTTCTTTAATGATTAATGTTGAAATCTATATTATCTACGGAAAGTCGTTGATCGCTAGGGGAGGCTTATCCCTATTGTAGAATAAATATTATTTATTTAAATAAATTAATTGTTTAATTTATTTATTTAAATAAGATTAGAATTGTTCTAATTGATTTATTCACAATAGGTTTAATATGGAGAACCTAAAGGGTCACACCATAAAAGGAAGAATAATTATTTAAGAAGTTAATGGCATAATCGTAATAATATGTTATGTATATTTAATTTAATCTATGGTGATAGAATAAATTAAATAGCTTAATATTATTATTTAATATTTTAGAAATATTAAATATAAATTAATAAGAGGAGTCTTATTAATATTATTACAATTATTATTATTTTAATTTCTAAAAGAGTTTAGGAATTAATTTAATATAAGTACTCTCATTTATTCCTAATTGGATTAGGAAGGAAAATTAGTTAAAGGAGTTTAATTAATTATCCCTAATATGATTAGGGAGCTTAATTAATTAAAAGAATTTAATTAATTAAATAAAACCCAATTCCTTAATTATTAAGATGGGTTGCCCACATCTATAAATAAGAGGAGTCTTATTATGGGTGGTGGGGGTTGTTGACTTTTTCAACAACGACATAATTCCAATTGTTGGGAGAGTACACCTTTTTCTATAGAGATAGAAAACTAGGGTTTGAGCCAAATACCCTTCTTCTTGAATTTTCTTCTTCCTTGGTGGATCACCTCTAGAGGCCAAACATTTGGGTGGCTAATGTTGATCAAAGGAAGGAACCAAACCCGGTGGATTCAAGATTGAGCGAAAGGATTTGGAGGTGAACTTGTACGAGGAAGCTTCGATCTTCAAGGGTATGATTTATTCTTTATCTTTTCGTTTAATTAATAATTATGCATAAAGGATGATCCGGGTATATGGTTTGTAAAAAATTTTAAACTCTTATTTTACACGCTTCCGCACTTTTTATGCAATTTGATTGCGCACATGAATATTACAAACCCAACATGTTATACTTGTGGACAAGAAGGGCATATCTCACCCAATTGTCCTAAGGTGAAGAAGGGAGGTTGTTTTAACTATGGTGAAGCGGGACATCGGATCAAGGATTGCCCGAGGAATAAAAGCACAGATGGCAAAAACGGCAACAGGGGTAATAACACTAGGACAACCAGTGGAGGACCAGCCCGGGAAACAAGCCAACAACGAGGACATTCAATATGACAGTGCAAGATGTCGTGGCATCCAGGGAGGTGGTGTCAGGTATAATTCTGATCAACGATATAAATGCCTATGTGTTATTCAATTCGGGAGCTTCATGTTCTTTCGTATCTGATGAATTTGCTCAAAGATTAAGTTTACCTCGCGAACTATTAGAACACCCAATGAATGTAGAAGTAGCGAACAAAGAAATTATCCATGTAGACTACATCCATAGGAATTGTTGTGTTTATGTAAGAGGGTTTAAGCTTAATATGGATTTGATATCGATTAGTCTTGGAGAGTTTGATGTAATCCTTGGGATGGATTGGTTATCGAGTCACGGAGTGGTCATTGATTGTAAGAAAAAGTGCATACACCTAAAGACTCTGAATAAGTCGAATGTGCTATTTCATGGCAGTAAATCGCTGAGACAATCTTGTTGTCTGACGATGATACAAACAAAGAAGTTGCTTTGGAAGGGTTGTATAGGTAATTTGGCTCACGTTGTGGATACCTGCAAAGTTGAGGGTGATCTGGGTCAGATACCTTTTGTAAGGAAATTCGTTGATGTCTTCCCAGATGAGATTCCGAGATTGCCACTGGATAGAGAGGTAGAGTTTGTTATCGATTTGGCACCAAGGACAGCACCGGTATCTAAAGTGACATATCATATGGCTCTGGTAGAAATAAAGAATATGATGGTTCAACTACAAGAATTGTTAGATAAGGGATACATTCGAACGAGCGTATCACCGTGGGGAGCACCAGTCTTATTCGTAAAGAAGAAAGATGGGTCGTTAAGGCTTTATATCGACTACCAAGAGTTGAACAAGGTCACCATTAAGAACAAGTACCCGTTTCCCAGGATCGACGATTTGTTTTATTAGTTGAAGGGGGCAAAATAATTTTCAAAAATTGACTTGAGGACCGGTTATCACCAACTGAAGGTGAGACATGAGGATATTCCGAAGACGGCATTCAGAACTCGGTATGGACACTTTGAGATTCTGGTAATGTCATTTGGATTGACGAATGCGCCAACAGTGTTCATGAACTTGATGAACAAAGTGTTCAAATAATATCTGGATAAGTTTGTTGTCGTGTTCATCGATGACATTCTGGTATATTCAGAGATGGAGGAAGAGCACATTGAACATCTAAGGATAGTGTTGGAGACGTTGAGGGGGGAGAAGTTGTATGCAAAGTTCTCCAAGTGTGAGTTTTGGTTGTAGAGAGTGCAGTTTTTGGGTCACGTTATCGACAAGGATGGTGTTTCGGTGGATCCAGCAAAAGTAGAAGTGGTTATCAACTGAGAGTAGCCGAAGACACCGACGAAAATTAGGAGTTTCTTGGGATTAGCAAGATACTATCGGAGATTCATCTAGGATTTTTCAAAGATAGGATCGCCACTGACCAACCTTACTAGAAAGATGGTGAAGTTCGTTCGTTTGTAGTGTATAGTGATGCATCACAAAAGGGTCGTGGCTGTGTACTGATGCAGCACAGCAAGGTCATTGCGTACGCTTCACATTAGCTAAAGGACTGTGAGATGGGTTATCCGACTCATGACCTGGAGTTAGCAGCGGTAGTTTTTGCCTTGAAGACTTGGAGGCACTATTTGTATGGCGAGAAGTGTGAGGTATATACGGATCACAAGAGTCTAAAGTATATCTTTACGCAAAAGGAGCAAACATGAGGCAGCGCCGATGGCTAGAATTTATCAAAGATTATGATTGTGAGATTCTGTACCATCCAAGCAAAGCAAATGTAGTGGCAGATGCCTTAAGCAGAAAAGACAGGGAGAAGTTACTGAAGTTGACTATTCAAGAGGAATTGGTGAAAGATTTCTAATGACTGGGCTTGGAGGTTAAGTATCCGAAGGAGACCAAGGAAAAATTATTTACAGTGGTAGCGAGCCCGACTTTATTAGATAAGGTTAAAGAGGCTCAAGAGAAGGACGAAGATTGCGACAACATCAAGAAGCGGTTAGCTGAAGGGGATAAATTGAAATACAAGATTGATGGCACCGGACTGCTAAGATTCGAACAACGAATTTGGGTACCGTTAGTACCAGAATTAAGAGAAGAGATTTTGCAAGAAGCGCACAGTACGAGGTACTCAATACACCGAGGGAGCATAAAAATGTATCAAGATTTACATCAACACTTTTGGTGGCCAAACATGAAGCGAGAGGTTGCGGAATACGTCACCAGATGTCTAACTTGTCAGAGAGTTAAGGCAGAGTATCAACGACCGAGTGGATTACTACAACCTTTAGAGATTGTAGAGTGGAAATGGGAGCACATCACGATGGATTTTGTGGTCGGACTTCCAGCAATGCAAAAAGCGCACGACGCCATATGGGTGATTATAGATCATCTTAGGAAGTCAGCTCATTTCTTGACGATCAAGATCAGGTATAGTTTGGACCAGCTAGCCAAATTATATATCAATGAAATTATCTTGAGACATAGCGTACCGGTATCTATTGTATCAGATAGAGATTTGCGATTCACGTCAAACTTCTGGAAGAGTCTTCAAGAAAGAATGGGGACGCAGCTACGGATGAGCACCACGTATCATCCGCAGACCAATGGGCAAAGCAAGAGAACGATTCAAATGCTTGAAGACATGCTCAGAGCTTGTGTGATGGACTTCAAGGGTAGCTGGGAGGATCATCTTCCATTAGTAAAGTTCGCATACAACAATAGCTATCACGCCAATATTGGAATGCCGCCGTACGAAGCACAGTATGGGAGGAAATGCAAAACACCCTTATGCTGGGATGAAGTGGGTAAACGTCATCGTTGAGACCCGAGGCGTGCGGTGAATAGTAGAGATCATCAAGGTGATAAGAGCCCGGTTGGTAGCAGCTCAAGATCTCCAGAAGAAGTGTGCAGACTTACATTGACAGAAGAGAGATTTTGAAGTGGGAAGGTATGCATTTTTGAAAGTATCTCCCTGGAAAGGGAAGATAAGATTTGGAAAGAAAGGTAAGTTGAGTCCGAGATTTATTGGACCATTCGAGATCTTGAAGAAGATTAGCGAAGTAGCGTACGAGGTAGCTCTACCTCCTGAATTGGAATATATTCATAATGTGTTTTATGTGTTAGTGTTACGACCATTAAGCCTGATTACAAGCATGTGATATCGTACGAGCCAATTCAGGTCGAAAAGGATTAGTCGTATAAGGAAATTTCGGTAGAAATTTTAGATAGAAAAGAGCAGAAATTGCGAAATAAGGTTATACATACTGTAAAAGTTCTTTGGAGGAACCACAATGTTGAAGAAGCTACGTGGGAACTCGGAGAAAAGATGAGGGAAAACTATCCACATCTTTTTTAGTAACCCTATCTGTAATTTCGGGGACGGAATTCTTATAAGGGGGAGAAGATGTAATAACCGTGAATTTCAAGTCACTATATATGTATGTACATTATTGATATTTAAAACTTTGTGCTATATAGTGATTTAATATGTGACAACATATGTGAAGTGGTGCATGGATTAATAAACATATATACTATAGTTATGGATATATACGTTTATAGATTTCATTAAAAATGAAAGCTTCATAACCTAATTAAACATTAGGTGAGACAATTAAATAACCTAAGGGTTATGGTAATAAGGAAATATTAGTATTTAATATGTATACTAACTTAAGTGGATAATTTTGTTATTTCAAGTGACTAATAATTTTAAACCTATTTCTAGTAAACCTAATTAGGTTATGAGCTAAAGTCATATGTATAAGTAATTAAATTTCATAAGATTGGGAATAGAAACCCTAAATAAATAATTAGGGTAATATATATTAAAATTGTTAGACTATGTTTATTACATGGCCCAAAATAATTAAAGGAGAAGCTTAAAAGAAATAAAATGCAAGCCCAAACTTAGCCCACTTGATTAAGGGTATTTTAGACCTTATGTATTAAAATAAAAGCTAAATGAAGGAATTAGTGGGCATATATATAGCTGACCACATTAGCCTTTTAAAGCAAGAATATTAAGCTAATCAAGTTCCATAAGTAGAAGTCTTACACACAAGGACAAGTGTGTTATGCTCCCATTGGTGGAAAGCCTAATTAGCAACCTTAATGGCATGATTAGGCATGATTAGGAAGGGATAAGGCTAACCCTTTTGTCCAAGGGGCAAAAAAAACATGGGGGATATTAGCAGTCCACTCCAATTCACCAACATTATATCTATCTCATTTCATTTTCCTCCTCCACTATTCTTCTTCTTCTTCTTCTTCTTCTATTTTCTCCCAACCCATCAAAACACAAAGGTTAGAAAGAGAGAGAAGAAAGGTTTAGATTTTAGAGAAGAAGAGGAGTTTATTGTTCATGCATCCTAAATTCATAACCTACTTTGAAAGAACAAGAAGGATAACAAAGAAAACTAGGTGAGGTTCTCTTCCATTCTTTTTCTTCTTCTTCTTATTCTTCTTCTTCTCCTATTTTGGTTTTTAACTCATAATATATGGGGTTTATGGTCTAATACTCAAAGTACCCTAGTTCTACATGTCTCATGTGTAGGACTAAGTATCTTGTGTATTAGAATATAGATTTAGAGGAAGGAAATGAGCATATGTTCTCCTAGGGGTGAAACCCTAGTTTTTCTTTCACTAAATCTTGTGTAACTCAAGTTTTACAATTTGGAATTGTGATCCATCGAATAGGGGGGTTCTGGATACAAGAGCTATCTAGTACACCCAAGTGGTAGAACACACATCTAGCAAGTATTGAAGCCATGAGGGATGTTTTCCCCAAAACAGTCCACATAGAAAATTAAAGCTTTAAACCCTAAAAAAAGCTATTATCCCCATTTTTCTTAAGGCTGTTTCAGACAGTTTCAAGTCTTTTAAAAATCTGGGAAACATCACAGAGGTACCTTAAGAAGTTATCTACGTGTAGGAAAAAGAACGGACACGTTTCGATGAGTAGGTTGTGCGTAATGGCTTTTTCCGTAAAGGACTCCTAAATATTAACACCCGGATTCCTCGGTGTATACACTGGAAAAATCTGAGAATTGTACAGTATGTTCATATATGTTATGAGAGTATACCCTGAAAATTTCAGAAATGTCTGAGCAAAACTCGATTTATGAAAAATGAAGCAAGATTTGAGTGTTTTAGGCACTTTAAAAATAGTAAATCACTTTCTAAAATTATAGAAAATTTTGGGGATCATTGTTGGGTCATATACTGTCCAAATCCAGAAACGAAGAATTTTTTGAATCAGTTTGGTATTTTTCCTAAAAATGATGAAGTTATGAATAAAATGAAATAAATAGTTAAATGATCTCATAAATAAGAAAATTGTGATTTTAATGCTTGAATACTTCTAATATATAATATTCTGACTATGTTAGGGTATTTTGGTGATTTATAAGAAGAAATATTATTTATGACCTTTTATGGGTATTAAATAAGTGGTTTAATAAAGGGTGAACAATTAGAATAAATTATTTATTGATCTAATAAATTATTAAAATGTAATTATGATATTAATAATATTAGAATCGATATTGTTAAGTAAATAAAAATATTAAGATTAAAACTTTATTAAAATATTATTAAATGGTTAATAATATTTGATTTAAGCATTAATAAATGATTAAAGTATTATTAAATGAATAATAATATTAGATTAAAATATTAATATTAGATTAAAATATTATTAAAAATTAATAATATTAGATTACAGTATTATTGGATGATTAAAATATTATTAAGTAAATAATAATATTCGAGATTAAATAAAATATTATTAAAAATGTAATAACATTAGTAAAGGAATAAAATATTATTAAATAATTAATAATATTAGTAAATGAATAAAATATTATTAAAAGGTTAATACTAGTAGTAAATGAATATAGTATTATCAATTGATTAATGATACTAAAGCATAAGTAAGATATTATTAAAGTAATAATATTAATGCATGATTAAAATATTATTAAGAGGATTAATAATATTAGTAAAGTATTAAAATATTATTAAGATGTTAATAATATTAGTAAGCGAATAAAAGTGTTATTAGTGAACTAATAATACTAAGAGATGAATTAAATATTATCAAGATTAATAATATTAAGTGAATTAAAGGTATTTATTATTTAATAGTAATATTATCGAGGCAGGAAAATATTTCTAAGAACTAAATGTAATATATAATATCTATGTGATTACATAATGTAATGTTATGCTATGACTAATTGAAGGATTAACTATAAGTCTCTCAAAGGAAGATAATTAAACTGCCTAGCGAATAGAATTTAATTGTGTAGTTGTAGCCTACAAACGATGCAAGTTCCCTAACTCAAACTTGAGTTATTATTTTCAAAGCGTGTTAGTGAATAATTTTTTATGATTATTCACATCTATATTGATTATTGAGATTCGCACTTGGTGCAATTGAATTCATGTTATGTTATTACTAAACTGCGAATTAAATTAAAGTTCTTTCATTCATGAACTGTTTATGAGATAGATCTATGCTAATTGTATCAGCTAGATCAAACATGTTTAAATTTGTTAAATCAAATGTGTTTTAAAAAGCTATTCTTATTAAATTGATATGATAAGAACTCTTGACTGAGAAAAAGATAAATTTGATTAAGGCTAGATGCTGGATTATTAAGTTTTTATGCATAAATCATGGGGTACGAAAGGTTGATCCCTTTGAATACTAAAACTTATTAAGAGGTCCAGTTTAAATGACTGAGAACCTTGGCAAATGTTCATGATTATTTCAAAATCACTCAGTACATGTTATTCAATTATTCGAATATTCAATTGTTGATTATTAATTCATGTTCCTTCACAATCTTATACTATTGTTGAACATTGAAAGCGAAACTTCTTTCTAGTCATGATATATCTCCCTTGTATATAAACTTGCTAAGCAAATTAGTTGCTTACCCTTGCTATATCATGACATTTATTTCAGTTAAGCCTGAAGGATCCAATACGAAAGACAAAGGCAAGGGCAAGATCCAAGAATAGTTTAGAATGAATGTTAATTATTATTATCTGATGGAATTACTTATGTAAACCTTTTGTAATATGAATGGTGTGTTTAAGTTAAGGTTAAGAAGACCTTGGGACTATGTTATGAAACTTTATTATAATAAACAATGTATGTTTATTATTCCGCAATAGTTTATAGAATACTTATGATGATGATAGATTGTGAGCACTGAATTCGAGGTTAGAGAACCTAGATTTGGGGGCGTCATAAGTTCGTATCAAAGATGTAGGTTATAAACATTAGGAATGTGAAACCTAGGTTATAACCTTAGTAGAAAACTCTTATAGAGTACATTAGGAGATGGATTGTGGAAATTCATCGAGTATGTGTTCTACTTAATAAAATATTATTTCATTTTATCAATGAATATATTTTATTGTAGGACTGATGTTGTATCCTTGTTTTATTATAGGATATCGAGTGATAGTCAGGGTAGCCATTTCGTAGACCGGGAGGAGACCGTACCAGAGGAGGTGATGGACACCTCACAGGATGTGATGATCGGAGACCTGCTGGCAAAGAACTATGCATTGGAGCATAGGATTTATGCGATAGAGAGCACGAACGACTCGTGATGCAGTACATCGAAAGACAAGACAAAATGTTGCTAATCGTGCAATCGATTAAGTTAGCAGAGGCGCGAGTGCAGTTGGAGCAGGAGAAGGCAAAGTTTGGAGCAATGAGTGTAGAGCATCTGGCGATGCGGGGTGAGTTTGACTTGGAGATTGCAGATAAGATACGCGTGGATGAGGCATTTTATGAGTCAGCCAAGTGGGTGGACCAGTTGGAGACAGCATTGCAGGCCATGAAGGTCAGGGTCGAGACCTTTGGACTGGAGCTAGATGCAGCATATGAGGGCCAGCGCAGTCGGGGGTGCCTAATACCTTCCCTCCGCTGAATCAAGCCCCCGGACCCTAACGAATTTTGGTTTTGCAAACCAGTTAAACAGTGTCACATTATTAGGTCTTTGTGCAAACCTTTTCTCGGATGAGTTGGTGCAACCATTTAAAAATAACTAACTAGAAACTCTTACAGTCAAATCGTCGACATATACATGTCGGACCTTTTCAAACTTATTTTTTCAGACAAATCTCACCTAACACGACAACACCAAAAGACAATAGCAGAATGGGACAAATAAAAATCCCGACTTCGACATATTCTTCGAAAATTTATCCCGAACTAAATTGTTTTGGTGCGAAATCCTATAATAAGACTGAGGTGAACATCCCAAAATTGGGAAACTTTTGTGCGCCAAAGGCGGTTATGATGAACGTAAAAATCGTTCTAACATGTAGTACATTATCAGTACAAGGCATAACGGGCTGATCACCATCTATGTCCGTAAGTCATGACGGTTTGCAGATGAATTTATGTACAAACCTGTTAGAAATTTGAAAATGAAAGGTCATGGTCTATATGACTCCTCAGTATGATTTGAAAATTTTAACTCTTTAGGGTGATGTTTTGGGTAGTATGTGATGATGGGTATGAAATAGTATCAACTCGTTACGTACGGATAGAATCTGATATGATTGAATAAAGGTTATTATGAAAACCTAGTTTTGGTGAATGAAAGGAGTAGTGGGCTGTAATTTCGGGGACGAAATTCTTAGAAGAAGGGGTGAATGTGACAACCCGAGAATTTATAGAATTTATAAAATCTTAAATGATTAAAAAAAGGTTAAATAATAAGACCTGGACTTGAAATAAAGTATGGATTTAAAAATTTTGTGAAGAACTTATATGGTTAAGTGTATGAATGTATATGGTTTTGTGTATAGTGATTATGCGTGTACAGTATATGGCTAAGGGTTAAGTATGGAGCAGACAAATATAACATTTGCAAACCCTAATGTTATAATAAGAACTTTAATGTTCAGTTAGTAAACCCTAAAAATAGGTTAGAAACCCTAATTTTAGCTTTGTAAACCCTAATTTCATAATCGGGAATTTTAAAACCCTAATTTGGGAACCCTAATGCTAAATATAAAATCCTAAGGGTTAAAAGTTATGTGATATATGTGAAAAGACCAAATTACCCTTCGAATTGATGGGGAAATGACCAAAATACCCTTAGTATGTGTGAAATTACCAAAATGCCCTTTTACTTAACTTTTAAGTAAAAGATATTGTCAAATCTTGGTGAGTCATCAATGGAGATTTGACATGTGCTCTAAATCTCTCAAATCAGCCAATTGTTGCCACTTAGCAACATTTACAACCATAGAATCAAAAGAAAGCAAACTAAAGTAAGAAAATATCTTACTTTAGTTTTCATTAGCCAAGACCCTTTCTCTCTCTCTAACTTTCAAGAAATTGGAAAGAAACTAAGTCCTAAGTAAAGCCAAGATAACCTCTTAACAAGCCAAGATCAGATTTAAGGAGCAGAAATCAAGATTGAGCATTAAAGGTATAAACCCTAATTCTATCTAGATCCTTATTATTTCTGTAATTTATGTGTTTTGATGTTTAGATATATGTTATATGATGTTATTTACTGATCTATGATGATACATCATGAATCCATAATATCTAAGTGCATGAAAATAGAATTATTTTTGAAAACATTCAAGAACCCTAATATGAGGTCTGACAGTCAAATGTCAGAGGCCTCTAGATCTAAATCTGTTAGATGTTAGGATGGCTAAGTGTATCATTGATATACTATGCCATGAGAATAGTACACTGAAAGTGGAATCAAGTCCATATCAGTTCTAGATCATAAGTTATTAATGGTTAAACATGGTTGACCAAGCACAGAAATGAAAATCTTGAAAACCCAGATTTCCCAGAAATGTCTGACAGCCATTTTGCAGGGCTTTTATCTTGCAGTGGTTAATTTATTAAGCCATGAGAGTGTATAACTCTTATACCCTGACATGTGGACTACCAAACCATGACACTAGAACACCTAGATCATCAACAGAATCAAAGATATTCATGGTCAAAACTGGGTTGGCCAACTAAATGGGAAGACTTTCTGGAAAACCCAGATTTCTTGATGAGCAGTTTCTGGTTGGTACTTTGACCAAGCTAGATCTTGCTTCTATGATGTTGTTAAGCTACATAAGTGTATTACTTTTGTACCTTAACATACATACTACATAAGTGTGACACTTAAACACATAATCAAAGCTCAGAATCCAAGTTATTCAGATCCAAAATAGGACCCTCACATTATTCTTATTTTCTAGAAATTCAAGAAAATGAAGAACAACTCTAACTGCTATTTTGAAGGCTTATATCTTCATTAAGTGATGTAGTTTGGCCCTGAACTTTGTTGGTACATGTAGTATTACATCAATACTACATAACCAATACACCCTCAAGCTAAAAACATCAAGATTAAGAAATTATAGGTGGTCAAACTAGGCACCTAGACACTAAACATGAATGTTCTTGAAGGCTCAAGAACACTTATATCGACAGTTTTTGTCGTGATAGACCTTTTATCGATGGTTTTATTAAAAATTAATTATTTAATTTAAATAATTATGAAAATTTCATAATTAATTTGTAAAAATTATTTTAAGGTATGAAAATTATCTTTTGATAATTTGAGATATATTTCATTAATATTTTAATTTATTTAAATATTAATGATATTTAATTTATTAAATAAATTACTTAAAATAATTTTAATATTTTAAAATCATTTGAAAATATATTAAAGTGTTAGAAAATATTTTAAGTTATTACGAATGACTTTTAATAATTTGGTATGAATTTTATTAATAATTAATATTAATGATAATAAATTTATTTAGCAATTGTATTAAATAAATTATGGAAAAATGGTTTTAATGTTTCAAATATCATTTAAAAATGATTTAAAGGTTTTAAAATGTTTTAAGTTATAAAACATAACTTTTAATATTTTGATATGAAATAAATTATTATTTTAATATTAATGGCGAGACATTTAGAAATGATTTTAAATGTTTTAAAAACATTTAAAAGGTGAAATTAAGGTATTAAAAATACTTGGAGTTATTATAAATAACTTTTAATATTGGGAAATGTATTTCATTAATATTTAAAATTAATTAAATATTAATGATAATAGAATTATGTGGTATTTAAATGATATTAATGATTAAAAAATTATTATAAATGATAATAATTATTTGAAAATTATTATGAGCTATTGAAAAATGTTTTGACTGATAAATAAATTATCTAAAATAATATTGAAGTGTTTAAGTAGAGTCTTATTGAAAATAGGCTCGATAATTATCTGATTAGGCAATCGGGATATCGAAATAGTACAGAACTCAAATTAGACTTAAATAGTTTGACTTGATAATAGGACTTATGTGTTTTAGCAATTGTTAGGGATATGTGCTTATGTGTTTAAGATATATTATGACTGTAATTAACAGTACTGTACGTTATGATATAATTCTAATTGAGAGATTGATGCTATCAATATTATGTCTTTCAGATGAAGCTAAATTAGCTTTGTGTAGCAGTAATCTACGGTGTAGACAAGTTCCTATACTTTTATTCTTATTGTGCAAGTTCTCGAACTATACTTTTAATTAAGAAAGTTCTCTAACTCAAAACCTGAGTTGTTATTTCAACGCATGCTCGTGGTTAATCATTGTTGATTACACCACATCTTTGATTATTGATTCGCACGTTGTGCATGTTGCATATGTTCATCAGGTATGAAAGAATGATCACCGTCATTACCATTTGGTCCAATTAAATTGTTCATGTTCAATGTTGGTCATTCATTATTATTGACTCAGTCATTTAGTTATGAAAATTGATTCATGTTCTTTCACGATTGTTATATTGTTGAAAGTTTGTCATCTTATTATTCATTCATTTCAATCATGATATATCTTTATTTGTATTTAAAACTTGATGGGCAAACTTTTTGCTCGCCTTTGTTATATCATAATAAATGTGACGCCCCCAAATTCGGGTATCTTCCAACCCGACAGATGGTGCTACACGGTGCTACAATTCACATAAACATTCAATTGAAATGCCTCAAAAGAACGGATATGTCTTATATATATATCAAAAAGAATATTTACATTCCCCAGGTTCTTTACAACCAATACATTGTCTTTGTCATAATATCAATATTATTCCTTACAAAACCTATACTATTACATATGTAATCTACGGGTTCATCGCCTTCCCTTTATCCTTGCACGGATCCATCTGATGACGTTAGGGCCTTAGTTGCATTCATATGGTTCAAGCAAGAATGAGCCTAACTAGCTCAAGCAAGTACAATAATTCTAGGAAAATAGCATGCTTGAAACATAGAATCGTATATCTTCAATAATCGAACAATAGTTACGTAAGTACTATCGATAATTCAAAATAGCACTTCTTTTCATTCAAAACGTTTTTCAACAACAATATTGATCAAACATCAATTAGGTTCAGAATAGTAAGCATTTTATAAGTACTTTGAAAAGGACATCCGACACGAAATTCGTAAGTCAAGATAGCTTACGAAAGCGTCTAGGTGATCAAACCTATAGTACTCTATGTTGATCAACACTACATTCATTAAACGTGTATACGTTTAAGTTGTGGCAACCTCACGTGCCTGTCGTTTGACGACAAAACAGTTTAGCATATTCAGTCTACTTTCAAAAACCATAACAATATTAGTTTGGTAAATCCTTATCAACACTTGATAGAATAACAAAGCATACGTCTTGCCAAAAGGATTAGCTTTGACTTCCTCAGATACTAACTCATGCGAAAAATACATGAATCACAAAGACTTGTCCAGATCGAACTGGAACAAGGGTTAGAGTAATTGCCTTTAGCGTCTACTTATAGATATAACACGTGCACTTTACGTCTTTAAGGTCTCTACATTAGATAATAACATCACATAGCACATTAGGTCATGAATGATCACACATGGTTCCTAAAGAATCTTACCCTTCTTCTCAATCTAAATACGTATTAGATTTGTTATTATAGGTTTCGGCTTTCCATTACGTCATTCTTACGTTCATAAGTAATTGACTTAATCTTAACCCTAAGTGTGCATACTTAAGGTTTAATATATCTTATCAATGTTTCTTTAAGATCCTTAATTAAATGTTCATTCATTACCATCCATGCTCATCCTGTAAACATTCTTTATTGTCTAGGTCTTGAGGCTGGCGTTGCGGCGCAATTATTACACTTGGTCTTAGCGTTATAACGGCGTCACCTATTATTATTATGAACTGGACTCGGCGCTATGGCGCAAGTCCCTTTATTCTTCGGTCGTACCATGGCGCTGAGTTCTTGAGGGACTAAGGTCACTTTAGCATCTTTGCTTGGTGGTTAAATGACTTGGAGTCGCGGACTCGTAACTTCTTCGTTATAAGTCCGAATTAACTCGTTCAAGAGCCTACGGGTCACAAATTACGTACTCTATGCGTTTGCGTAAGAATTTTATCTATTTTATTTCGTTTGCTAAAATTTCACCTATTAGTCCAATTTAATGAAAATGATAAATATTCGTGAACGTTCAACGCTCGTTTCTTCGTTCTAAGTCGGAATCCGGCCATTTTCGAGTCCGCAACTCTATAATGCCAAATATGACTCGTCTCCATCGAAAACCAGCGTTTACGACTTCAAACACAAAATACGACTTCCATTCCAAGAATTTCACGAATTCGACGATTATCGTCCAATCGTGTAAATTCCGACGAAACCTCATTACTAATCATTCTAGGTGGATTTTAATCAACATATAAACATTTCAAGTTACTTATTACACCAACTTATTATCAAAGTAAGTTTTGAATTATTCTCATAAGTCAATGACTTATTCATCTTATTAACTACAAATTCTCATGCTTATAACTTACTATGAACTTAAGTCCATCAATCAACGTTTTCAAACTATTTTGAACATACTAACATCATATGACAACATATGGAAAGTTCTTCCCAAGTTCATCAAGTTATTTAGGTTCAAGTTTCTTATTCAATTTATTCTGCTTAAGTTCATTCATCAATGACTTATGACATGTTCTTAGTATCTAACTTCATTAGATTACACTTCTCTTATCATCATAGTATGATAGAGATAGAAGAGATAATATTAATTACCTTTGAAGACTACTTGTACTTCTCTTCTCTTGAAAATCTAGCAAAGGAAAATTAAACTTCAAAGTGCTTATTGGCTCTAACAAATAAGTTGTTTGAGAGAGAGTTTGTTGGATGAAATAATAAACCTCAAATGAATTAAAGGGCTTGCTATTTATAGAACTTTCAAGGTTAGGGCAATTAGGTCATTAGGCAACCCACCTCCTCAACTAACCTCCTTACTATTCCTAACTTAAGCCCTAATTAATCTTGTTTATCACTCATTTTCCTTGCTCACCACATAAAGGTCTTGCTCTCCAAGTTCACCCATGGGTTGCACCATGGATCATTGCTTTACCCATTGGATCATCCTTTGGGCTTAGGTTTGACTAATTAATCTAGCTAATTCCTTGTTGGGCTTGCATTATAATAAATCACTTGGGCTTAGTATAAATCCCACATAGGTTCACACTGTAAGACCCCAACTTATTATAAATAAAATTGAATTTCCTCTAATTATTATTGTGAATAATAAGGTATTAATTTGATATAATTCTCTAGTTATGGGTGAAATGTGCAAATTTTGCAAAATAAGCAAGTGGTTATAAAATAATCATTGTTGTTTTTGGGAATATTCATTTGGTCTTGGAATATTCTTGTTGTCGGGGAATATTAAATGACAATGTGTAGATCATTTCATGGGCCCCATAACGTAGAATAAGCTGTTAGATGAAGAAAACGACAAGTTTGAATTTTTATAAATAATTACAGTAGTTATTCTGAATTAACACTTGTTGGAATACCCGGTGGTTAAAATATAGTAATACGCGTGGATGCACAGTATTTTTGAATTATTGATTTTTACGTAAGAAGGCACTACTCAATAATTGTTACAAAAATTACTGTTCAATATTTTATTTTATTGATTCAATAATTCTTTGCGTTGATATTTTATATTATTGTTGTTTCAATAATTATCAACGCACAAAGATTTCCCATTATCGGATCAATAATTCATATTATTTGAATAATATTATTAGATAACATTATTGGCAATGTCTAGAAAGTTCTATCAAGGAGAGGTTTGGTCACCTAATGCTTGGCTACCGAGAAGGAGAAATTCTTATTGGAGCCTCTTTCTGAGGGAACTACACGGTTGTCAAAATTATGATTTCGTAATATTATTTGTGAATAATTAATTATTGATTTATATGATAAGGAAATATTTATTTTATGTGGATATAAATAATGGATATATTTATTTTTATGTGGATAAAAATGAAGGAATTAATGCTGAGGTGTTTTATCAGTATTTTGTCAGTGTAGAGGTATTAAAAATCATCCGTTTGTGGATTTCGGATATTTTATGTTTGAAATTTGGAAAAACTCAAAGCTACAAAGTTGTAGAGAATTCGATTTCAGGAAGAATGGACATAAAATACGTATTTTTCTGATAATCGGGCTATTTTCTATGAATTGTTGAAGTTTCGGAAAAATAAAATAATTTGTATTAAATTTATGGGGGGCCCACTTTTGGTTGGTGGAATACACACATAGGCTGCTGAATTCTTCCAACATGGCTGCCCAAAAATTCAAAGCATGCATAGGAATTGTAATTAATAATAATATTATTTTATTATTTAGTCTCTTATAGCGTTCTAGCATTTTCCTATAAATAGAGGGCTAAGTTAGAATTGAAAATCACACCAGAATCAAGTTTTCTCTTTTTTTTTGCTCTCTATATTATCGAGCGTATTCTTGTGAGTATACTTTGAGTGTTGCTATACGGTGCAAGTTTCTGTCAGCACTATATCTGAAATTCAGTCAGAAGTACGGTTATTTTGAGGTAAAGGATGTTATCTTCTTCTTAAAATGATATTTTCTTCAATATCATTATGCCGAAATATTGGTATAAACTTTTTATCAAATTTGAAACTTTTTGTGTCGGGGTTACTATTCACGATACTAAGACTATTCACGATATCTGAGACTATTCACGAATACTAAGATTATTCATCGGAAAATGAAATTTTCTTCTTTTGTCCAAGATGTCAATTATGGTTACTTTCTTTGATTGTATCCATGTTTTGATCTTTATTTTGAATTTCGCTTCAAAATTGGTTATTATGGAGTATTATTGATCTTGAATAAAGCGTGATACTGAATCCTAATATTTGTCCCTTCCGTCTTGGATTCGTTTTCTTTAAAATATTTTTCATCATCCTCAGTCCTAAATGATGATATTATTGAATATCTTTGGCACGTAGTGCAAAAGATGAATGATTAATTGATGAATATCTTTGGCCCGTAGAGTAAAGATGAGCAGTGTTGAGATAAAACATGACGGTGGTGATACAAATGAATATCTTTGGCACTGTAGTGCAAAGATGAATATTTGATTAAAGATGTATATTGATTGTTGTTATAGGGATAAAATATTGATGACGGACTTTTAAATCTTAGAAGATAGTAGAACTCATTCTCTACTTGACTCTTCTAATGGATTGCTATTTCCAACCGCAGCTTGTTAATCTAAAACTTGTTGTCATTATATTTTATCGAGATTTTTTCCTGTTGAAGACTAATGATAATTTGTTGTATATTATCTTAGTCATAATATTCTTTATTGGGCTAGTTGAGCTCACCCTTTTCCTTTTGTTCCATTTTTCTTCTCGGGAGGTGAGAACATAGCGAGGATCTAGCCTGGGGTATGGAGTAATGGTTCTAGAAAGATGTTTTAGCAATCCTCACTATTTCTGTAAAATAGTGTTTGAATAATTGTAATGAGGACTTATTTGAGTGTGGATATTGTCTAGAAGACAATATTTGTATTTAAACTCACAGTATGTATTGTCGTATTTCATACGACATTTGTATTATTGAAGTTGTAGTTTGCTTTATGTACCATGTATTTGGCAACTCAGAATGGGTGTTGTATACCTATTTTGGGGGCGTCACACACATCTTTAAGCTTATGGACTTATATTTTATACCAAGTTACATTAATACATTTCATTAGGTTTTAATACATACATTCTCAATTTAAGTTCGCATGTGAATTATTGCGTTTTCCATACTTAGATTATTATTACATAATCCTTCTCGCTTCGATATTCTAACGTTACGTATTTCTCGGAAGTTCAAAAATAATTCCCAAGCGATAAATGGTGAATAGTGTTTTTCATAAACTTTCTCAAAAAACATTTATTTTCGTCTTGGAAATTCAAACACTTTAATTCATTCAGGTGGTTCAAATACTACGATATCCCGACATTTCTAGGTTATAGAACGACATACATCTTATTAACACATATAATAATAAATAATATTATTTTATTCATTATTTAATTATTTCAAGTATTTTACAAAGGATCCGAATTTCTCGGTCGTTACATTCTTCCCCCCTTATAAAGATTATGTCCCCAGAATCTTGCCCTACATTAATCAAACAAAAGAGGATAATTCTTCTTTATCTTCTCTTCTAATTCTCACGTTGCTTCCTCGGCATCGTGATTCTTCCATAACACATTTACTAACGATATTACCTTGTTTCGCAGAACTTTCTCTTTTCTATCGATGATTTGAATCGGCATCTCTTCATATGTTAAATCCTTCTCAATTTGAATAGGCTCAAATTCTATCACGTGCTTGTAATCCGGTTTGTAAGGACGTAGCACTGAAACGTGAAATACATTATGTATTCGCTCTAAGTTTGGAGGTAACGCTACCCTATAAGCTACCACACCTACCCGTTCTAATACCTCAAAAGGTCCTATAAACCTTGGGCTTAGTTTTCCCTTCTTTCCAAAGCGTATCTTTCCTTTCCAGGGAGATACATTTAGAAATACGTACGAGCCTACCTCAAACTCTCTATTCTCTCGATGTAAGTTTGCGTATTTCTTCTGTCTGTCTTGAGTTGCTACGAGACGCATATGTATCTTCACGACATCCGTTGTTTGCTGCACCAATTCTGGTCCTAGCATTCGGCGTTCTCCCACTTCATTCCAATACAATGGTGTTCGACACTTTCTCCCATATAAAGCTTCATAGGGCTAAGATACCTATGTTTGCATGATAAGCTTGCATTGTTATCATAAATTCTACTAATGGTAGATGATCATCCCAACTACCCTTGAAATCCATGACGCAAGATCTCAACATATCTTCTAACGTCTGAATTGTCCTCTCGCTCATCCATTGGTTTGTGGATGATATGTCGTACTAACTTCAATCTGCGTCCCCAATCGCTCTTGAAGACTTCTCCAAAATTTGATGTGAATCGTGGGTCACGATCGACACTATCGAAACAGGTGCTCCATGTCTGGAAATAATTTCCTTAACATATAGTGTAGCTAACTGATCTAAGTTATACTTAATTCGAATTGGCAAAAAGTGAGCCGACTTCGTCATTCAGTCCACTATTACCCAAATCGCATCATATCCCTTCTGAGTCGTCGGAAGTCCCACCATAAAATCCATCGTGATATGCTCCCACTTCCACTACGGAATCTCCAATGACTGTAACAAGCCACTTGGTCATTGATGTTCGGCTTTAACTCTTTGACAAGTCAAGCACCTACTCACATACTCGGCTATTTCTCTCTTCATGTTCGGCCACCAAAAACTCTGTCGAAGGTCTTGATACATCTTAGTGCTACCAGGATGAATCGAGTACCTTAAACTATGAGCCTCTTATAAAACTTGTTCCTTTAATTCCGTCTCATTCAGAACCCACATTTTCCCTCAAATCTTAATAATCCCTCATTATCAAGACTAAACTTAATATCTTTTTCATTGGTCAACCGCTTCTTCATCTGGTCACACTCATCGGTTTGAGTCGCACCTTCTTAACTTCTCTCTCTACGATGGTAGACTAAATCTCCATCCATAAGCAGTCTACGATCCGCCTCAATTGGCAACTTCACCTCTAACTCCATCCTAGCCATCTCTCGTTATTAACTTCGGTTTGAGTCACATTAACATAGACAACTTCTCCCAGACCCTTTTTACTCAAGGCGTCTACCACTACATGGCTTTTCGAGGGTTATCTGAGATTTCACTGATCGTAATCCTTTATCAACTCCAACCACCTCCTCCATCTCATATTCAACTCCTTCTGTGGGAAGATATATTTTAGACTCTTGTGGCCCGTGTATATCTCACACTTTTCCCCATAAAGATAATGTCGCCATATCTTTAAGGTAAACACCACCGCGGCCAGTTCCAGATCATGAGTAGGGTAAACTTTCTCATAATCCTTCAACTGCCTACATACATACGTAATGACCTTGCCATGCTGCATGAGCACGCAACCAAGTCCTCTATGCGAAGCATCGCTATAAACTACGAAATTTCATGTGTCATCGGGCAATGAAAAAACAGGCGCTTCACTCAATCTCTTCTTCAGTTCTTGAAAACTCTCTTCGCATTTCTCAGTCCATACGTACTTCACCGTCTTCCTCGTCAAGTTAGGCAGTAGAGTAGCTATCTTCAAAAAGTTTTGGATGAACCTCCGATAATAACCCGCTAACCCTAAGAAACTCCGTACCTCGGTCGGCATTTTCGGTTGTTCCCAATCCATCACGGCTTCCACCTTCGTTGGATCTACTGAAATCCCCTCATGGTCAATAACATGACCTAAAAACTGTACCCTCTCTAACCAAAATTCACACTTATTGAACTTCGCATATAACTTCTCCTTCCTTAATGTCTCCAACACTATTCTTAGGTGTTCAGCATGATCTTCTGGCATCTTAGAGTAGACTAGAATATCATCAATAAACACCACAACGAACTTGTCCAAATATTGTTTGAACACTCTGTTCATCATATCCATAAATGCAGCAGGTGCATTAGTCAACCCAAATGACATCACCAGAAACTTGTAATGACCATAACGAGTCCTGAATGCTGTCTTTGGAACGTCTTCATTTCTAACCTTTAGCTGATGATACCCCGTCCTTAAATCTATTCTGGAAAAATATTTTGCCCCTTTCAACTAATCAAAAAGATCATCGATCCTGGGCAATGTATACTTATTCTTTATCGTTAACTTTTTCAACTCTCGGTAGTCGATACAAAGTCTTAACGATCCGTCTTTCTTCTTAACAAACAGTATCGGTGCTCCCCATCATGAAACACTTGATTGAATGTACTTCCTGTCCAACAATTCCTGCAACTGTACCATCAACTCGTTCATCTCCACTGGCGCCATATGATATGGTGCCCTGGAAACTGGTGCCGCTCCTGGCACAATATCTATTACAAACTCGGTCTCTCTATCTGGCGGAAGACCCGACAACACACTTGGAAATACATCCACGAACTCACTCACTATAGGTATTTGTTCCATGGTTGCTCCCACTCTCTGGGTATCAACCACATGACACAAATAGCGTACACACCCCTTCCTCAATAATTTCTTAGTTTGTGTCATGGTAAGACAACACGAACGTCCCGGCGATTTATTCCCATAAAATATTACATGAGGTTGTTTTAATGTTTTAATATTTACGCATTTCTTTTGACAATATATAATTGCCTCGTGATTAATCAACCAATCCATTCCGAGGATTACGTTGAATTCTCCTAACTTTATCGGTATCAGATCTACCGATAATTTACAACCTCGAATGTCTACACAACAACTCCTATAAATATCCTCAACAGGAATTATCTCTTCGTTTGATACCTTAATATTTAAAGGTATAGGCAATTTTTCGGGAAGTAATCCTAATCGTCTAGCAAAATCACATGCTATAAACGAACAAGTAGCACCCAAGTCAAACATCACGTATGCATTTAAGTCGTTGATAGGAATAATACCTGCGACTACATCCCCCGAGGCCATTGCATCTTAGACGTTCATATTAAAGGTACAGGCCATCGGCCTACCCGGCTGCACTAGACCCCCAATAGTTAACTTACCACTATTTGTGCCCCTATTCCCATCTGTCCCCTTCTTTGGGTAGTTCTTTGCCATGTGGTCAGTTGATCCACATACAAAGCATCCATGATTCTTCTTTGGGCTTGGACAGTTTGGCGTAATATGCCCCTCCTATCCGCAGTTATAACACACGGCCTTACCTTTGAGATAGACTCCTAAATGAGTCTTCCCACAGGTCTTGCAGGCCTCCATCCTCCTCTTAGGGTCTCCTTGTTTCACTCCGGTATTCTCAGATCTAACTATCTTCCTCTTATAACCCTCGCCACTCCCGCTGGCACCTTCAACATTTATTCCCCCATCCACCATCCCCTTAACTTTCTTGTCCTTATGGTATTGGCTCAACGCCTCGCTACCACCTTCGGCAATTATTGCCTTCTCTAAAACGATTCCAAAGGAAGTACTTTGGAACACAGAGATACGGTTATAGAACTAGGGTTTCAAGCCATGCTCGAACCGTCGAGATTTCCTCACCTCGGTATCCACTTGGTGTGGAGCGAACCTTTCCAGTTCATTAAACTTGGCGGCATATTGGGGAACCGTCATGTCCCCTTGCTTCAACTCCAAAAATAGCATCTCCATCCTTCCCTGCATGCTCGTGGGAAAATAGTTCTCATAAAATATTTCCTTGAACCTAGAGCTGAGCAAGTAACCAAATTGGAACCGAAACGGCACCAAAAACCGCACAAACCGCACCAATTAAAACCGCACCAACGGTTTCGGCGTATGTTGCGGTTTTAGGTTGGTTGAATAACCAAATTTATGGTTCCGATTTGGTTACTAGCCAAAACCACAACCATAAAACCGAAACCGCACCATATGTGTGTATGTATGTATTCACCATTCACCGCGCATGCTGCTGAATTTAGGAGAAATGAGTTTGGCACTATCTTGTGTAGCTTAATTAGTATCTCTCGTCCAACCGTAGTAGTACTTGGTGGTTTAATTTTACATAACAGTATGCACTTCTTAATGATGAAGGTGGGCATTGTGCAATGAAATCAACTCAAAATTACTATACTAGTTTTTTATTTATTTATTGTACGTACTTGTTTTCCTCTCATTGATGGCATTTTCCCCCTATTTTATTTATGTATGTATGGGTGTGCAAACATTATGGATGGAACATGGAACATAACTTTTTGGCATTCATATAAGTGCTGATAAGACTAAGAAAAGTCCCGCACCTACTTCTGCATTCAAGAAATTAAAAGACATGCACAGAGGTTAATTGCTCATTTTGTATTTTGATTTAGAAAATATTCCACAGTTTCCATGTAATGAAGAAGTTGTTGCAAAAAAAATTTACGTTTTAGATAGTTTATAGTTTTCATTGTTGTAATTGTCTACATTAATGAACTTGTATCAATTTCGAAAACAGAGAGCTTATTTTATATCAATTGTTGTTTCAATTGGTTTTGGAACCAAAACTGCACCAAATGAAACCGCACCGCACCAATCACAAACGGTTTCATGTACAGTTTTGGATTTATCAAACCGCACCTAAGCGGTTTCGGGTGCGGTTTTGGCTTCAAACCGCACCATGTTCACCACTACTTGAACCTCACCCACGTTATCACATCTATTCCGGCCCTAGCCTGATTGGCCTCCCACCAAAAGTTGGCCTCTCCCTTCATCATGTAGGTTGCAAAGGCAACCTTTTGGGCCTCGTCGATATTTGCTATCACAAATGCCTTCTCGATCTCCTTCACCCACGTTTGGGCTTCGATAGGGTCCGTAGTTCCTTTGAACTCCGGCAGACCCACACTCTTAAAGTCCTTAAATGTAGTAGCTCTTACTACACCAGGATTTACAGGGATATTTGACCCAGTTTGATTAAACGTTGCGGTTAAAAGGTTCAAAAATTCATGCATGGGATTAACCAGACCTCCCTCCGGTTGATTCGTGTTCGCACCTTGGTTACGTGGTACTCTTCTTGGCGGCATTTTGTTGTTACAATGAACACATATTTCGTTATTATTCATTTACTGCCAGTTAGTTATTATTCAATGTTAAACAATAACTTAAACATTCGTTACTCAACATTTTTCAGAAAAAGAAACTTATATTAATTCATTGTAGTATAATACTACATCAGTTACATAACACAGCCTAAGCCTAATACATTACTTTCCCGCCATTGCTTTCCAAAAAATGGGATTTACAAAAGACTACCCTTGATTATACAAAAGAGGGTTTTACGTCACTACTAGATACAAAAATATGTACATATCTAACTACTAGACACTACTAGATTACATTTGGATTAAGGCATTTTCAAAATTCGCCTTGGCAAGATCGGCAATAATATCACGGCTTATAGTATGTCGTGTCTGCCCTGTCTCTACGGGGTAACCAGCTACCTGCAATTAGAAACCCTCATGAGAATTCCTATGGATATAGGACATTCTCCCTATCTTCTGCTTCTTGGTCTTTAGCTCCTCCCTGAGCTCAAAGACCTCCTTTTTCAACCCATGGACCTTGTCCTTGGCCAAAACCCTTTTATCATGTTCCTGCTCCCACATGGACTCCACGTCCTTCTTATCCTCTATAACAGCTTGGAGCTCTGCCTTCAGCTCCTTAACCTCCTGGCAGTAGTGGATGTTCCTATCTATCACTGACATGAATAAGGACATCATTAACTCCCCCGAGGCCGTCTCCGCTTCTATAGCTATTGGGTTGAAGGACACTGCTTCCACTTCTTCTTCTATCATGCCATCAAACACTGATATGAGATCTTAACTTTCTGAGTCTCCAGACTCAACCACCACAATCTCGGGATCTGCCGCTATGGGACTCGGTATAATCTCTACCTGATTAACCGATTCTTCACTGACTACCTGTACGTCTCTATTTTCTCCTGACATCTACAACAACACAAAAGTTTGATTATTACTCGTTAGTAGAATAATAAAAACACATAACATATATAATGCATTTTTATAAGGTTAACTTCCATCTATTATTCTTTAACTCTTCTTAAGGTTATAACTTAAGGTTTTATTTCCCCCCCCCCCCTTAAGTTTTATAACCTAATGCTTTGATACCAACCTGTGATGCCCCCAAATCCGGGTATCTTCCAACCCGACAGATGGTGTTACACGGTGCTACAGTTCACATAAACATTCAATTGAAATTCCTCAAAAGAACGGATATGTCTTATATATATCAAAAAGAATATTTACATTCCCCAAGTTCTTTACAACCAATACATTGTCTTTGTCATAATATCAATATTATTCCTTACAAAACCTATACTACATACATATGTAATCTATGGGTTCGCCGCTTCCCTTTATCCTTGCGGATCCATCTCAGACGTTTGGTCTTAATTTGCATTCATATGGTTCAAACAAGAATGAGCCTAACTAGCTCAAGCAAGTACAACAATTCTAGGAAAATAGCATGCTTGAAACATAGGAATCGTATATCTTCAATAAGCGAACAATAGTTACGTAAGTACTATCGATAATTCAAAATAGCACTTCTTTTTCATTCAAAACGTTTTACAACAATAATATTGGTAAAACATCAATTTTGATTCGGAGACCGTAAGCATTTCATAAGTACTTTGAAAAGGACATCCCAAGACGAAGTCAAGTAAGTTAAGCAAAGCTTACGAGCACGTCTAGGTGATCAGCCTATAGTACTCTATGTTGATCAACACTACATTCATTAAACGTGTATACGTTTAAGTTGTGGCAACCTCACGTGCCTGTCGTTTGACGATAAAATAGTTTAGCATATTCAGTCTACTTTTGAAAACCATAACAATATTAGTTTGGTAAATCCTTATCAACACTTGATAGAATAACATAGCATGTGATGCCCCCAAAATTAGGTATACATCACTCATCTTGGGTCGCCAGATACATTGTACAGAATTCAAATACAACTTACTAATCTGTATTGGTAATTAATACAATACGACAAAATATAAAGCCGTGAGTTTGAATACAAATATTGTCTACTAGAGATTATACAAACTCAAAAGGAGTCCTCATTACAATTATTATCACACTATTTCACAGAATAGTGAGGACTACTAATGATATCCTCTGGACCATCACTCCGTTCCCTGACTCGTCCCAGCTATATTCTCATTTCCTGAAGAGAACGATGAAAGAAAGGGTGAGCTCAACTAGCCCAGTAAGAAATATTATGACTAAGATAATGCAGAATAAATTATCATTAGTCTCCAACAATGTTAAAGCGATAAAATATAATAGACAACAAGTTTAAGCTGCAGTGAATAAGCAATCCATTAAAAGAGTCAAGTAGAAAATAAAATCTACTATCTTTTATGATTAAAAGGTTTTCATCATCATTATCATTTGAGACTCGACAACAAATAATCCACATCATCGAATCACCCCGCACTACTACGGCGAAGATATTCTTTAGTATCACGACCACAATTATCCATGCACTACGGGCCAAGAATATTTGTGTATTCATTAATGGTCATAATCATGCCAACAACTGTCCATCAATGCACTACAGGCCAATGAGGACTTTTACCACATCATTTGTAACATTACGGTCATGATTACACCAAATAATCCATGGTCATAATCATACCAAGTCCATTTATGCACTACAGGCCACAGATGACTTTTAACATAATATAAACATGAGGATGATGACAATGATATAAGAATTCAATAAAACAAGTTCAAGAATTAATTTGTTCAAGAACTACTAATGTCCAAATTGTCAACATGATACTGCTTTGTAGAGTAAAATTCAAGAATGATCAGAAGAATATTTCCATGAAAATATACTGGATGAAGCGCAAATATCAAGGATATTCTACTAATTTCATGGAGTATAGAAGTCAAAACTTTAGCTTGTTGAGTATAATAAAGAATGGAATAACAAAAGAAATCACCATGCATGCGGTACTTTGCATAGATAGGTTATTCAACGAGAATACTAAATAATGGAACCGGTCGGTGTAAATTACGCACAAGCAGGATATTCCAAATGTAATAATAATAAAGGCGGAATCAGTCCGTAAAAAACGCATGAACAAGATATTCAATATAATAATAAAGAGCGGAATCAAGTCCGCGTAAAAACGCATGAGGATATTCCAATGAGAATAATAAAGATCGGAATCAGTCCCATAAAAACGCATGAGCAGGATATTCCAAATGTAATAATAAAAAGGCGGAATCAGTCCGCATAAAAAACGCATGTGACGAGGATATTCTAACGTAATAATAAAGACAAAAAATCGGAATTAAAGCGTAAAAGCATGAGCAGGATATTCCAACAGAATAGTAAAGACAAAATAATAGAAGAATGTCACCAAGTATAGGGTAGACCGCGTATACAGGTTATTCCAACAGAATAATAAGCAATGGAATAACAACAGTTCTCTTCATGAATAAGAAAGAATAACACCCCTTACCGTAAAAGAACTGAATATAAGAGTAGTTAAGTAGCAGAAATCTTTTCTATAGTTTCTCTATAATTTTTCTCTCTGGAGTTTCAGTGAATTCGTAAGAAATAATGAAGGAATGAGCTTCTATTTAAAGAAGAATGGATCACGTATAGTAACTAAGAACGATCCAGATTGATTCACTTTTAATCAGACTATCCATAAACTTTTAAATAAATATAATATAATATAATATATATATATATATAATAATAAAACTTTCTCCACCAAAATCCATATCAAATATATATATATATATATATATATATATATATAATAAAAATCCAACATCCACTATCAAATATATATATATATAATAATAATAAAACTTTCCTCCACCCAAAATCCACTATCAAATATATATATATATATAAAATAATAAAACTTTCTTCCATCAAAATCCACTATCAAATATATATATATATATAATAATAAAACTTTCCTCCACCCAAAATCCACTATCAAATATATATATATATATAAAATAATAAAACTTTCTTCCATCAAAATCCACTATCAAATATATATATATATATATATATATATATATATATATATATATATATATATAATAATAATAAATTTTCCTCCACCCAAAATCCACTATCAAATATATATATAAAATAATAATGTTTATACTCCCTCCACGTGAATATCAAATCCCCACCCAATTTTCAGATTTTATACCTCACATGTGGGCCCCATATGTGGTCCCCACATGTGGGCCCCACCTTTATAAAAATTTTCTATCGAATATTTTGAAAAATGGGTAAATAGGAATCCATAAAATAAGAAAACTTTATAAAAATCACCTTAATAATTTTAACAACATTTATCATATTTATTATAATTCACAATATTAATCGACCGGTTCGTTCCCAAGAAAGAGGGGGCTTTTCAATAAGGATTCTCTCCTATCATTGCCGTTGATTAGGTGACCAAACCTCTCCTTGACAGAACTTCTAGACATCGTTAATATTGCAAATAATAATATTAATAACTTTGTCGTCTCAATTATTGATTTTAACAATATATAAAATATCGACAATAATTGAATCAAATAACGTGAGATACTATGCAACAATTACTATAGCAATAATTGAACAAGACTGAATGACTTCTCACGTAAGCATCAATAATCAATACCGTGTGCTACTATGCAACCACGCGTATTACTGTACTTTTACTACCGAGTAGTTCAACAGTATCAACGGTAAAACTTTCGCCATTATTTTTATAAAAATACTTTTGTCGTTTTCTCAATCCGACAATAATTACATTGTAGGGGTCCACCAATGATTTTCATTAGTTATACGAATATTCCTGCTAAAAGCGAATATTCCCTACCAATCGAATATAATATAACAACTTGCATACTTTGCAGAATTTATAAATACTACCCACAACTATAACATTATATTAAATTTATTCCATAATATTCAAAAATGATAAATATAGAAAAATTCATCTTTATTCAAAAGGTTGGGATCTTACAACCTCCCCTTCTTAAGAAATTTCGCCCTCGAAATTAGGGTAAGTACCTGGTATGTCGAAGAGGTAAGGATACCTTGATTTCATTTCAGATTCTAACTCCCAAGTCATTTCCTCAACATTGTGGTTTCTCCACAAAACTTTGACTTGAGGTATAACCTTGGTGCGTAGAATATGTTCCTTCTTATCCAAGATTTGAACAGGAACCTCTTCATACGTCAAATCTTCCGCTATTTCATCCGGTTCTAACTCAATAATGTGGTTCTGGTCTTCCACATATTTACGTAACATGGATATGTGAAAAACGTTATGAACACGAGACATACTTGGCGATAAAGCGAGTCTATAGGCCACAGTTCCTACTCGATCAAGGATTAAAATGGGCCGATGAATCGAGGATTGAGCTTTCTCTCTCTTCCAAATCTCGTAACTCCTTTCCATGGAGCAACACGTAACAACACATGATCTCCTATATCGAATTCCACGTCCTTTCAATGAAGATCAGCATAACTCTTTTGTCGATCTTGTGAGGTTTTTATACGTTGTCGGATCGTTTGAATATTTTCCGTAGTCATACGTACCAACTCCGGTCCCAACAACGTTGCTTCACCCACCTCATCCCAAAGATCTTTGGAAGCGACATTTTCTTCCATACAACGCTTCGAATGGAGCCATGCCAATACTTGCTTGATAACTGTTGTTGTAGGAAAACTCCACCACTGGTAAGAATTTGTCCCAACTTCCCTTGAAGTCAAGGACACAGAGTCTTAATAGATCTTCAAGATTTTGAATCGTCCTCTCCGACTGCCCGTCCGTCTAAGGATGATATGCTGAACTAAATCGTAAATTCGTGCCCATAGCTTTTTGTAAACTAACCCAAAATCATGAAGTGAATCTTGGGTCTCGATCAGAAACTATGGATACTGGCATACCATGCAATCTTACAATCTCGTTTATGTACATACGAGCATGACGTTCAAGTGTATAAGTTTCTCGTATTGGTAAGAAATGAGCAGATTTGGTCAATCTATCAACAATGACCCAAATTGCATCAATGCCTTGAGAAACCTTGGGAAGACCAGTAACGAAATCCATGGTAATGTGCTCCCACTTTCATTCTGGAATTTCAAGTGGTTGCAATGGACCTTTTGGTACTTGATGCTTCGCCTTAACTCGTTGACACGTTAGACACCTTGAGATAAACAGCGCTATCTCTCTCTTCATATTGCCCCACCAAAATGTATGTCGAAGATCGTGATACATTTTGGTACTCCCAGGATGGATTGCAAATGGTGTGTTGTGCGCCTCCATCATGATTTTATACTTTAAATCAGGGTCGTTAGGAACACAAAGTCTGGAGTTGACTTGAAGTATTCCTTCTTCATCGATTCTTGCTTCCGGCATCGCACCTTCTTGTACTTTCTTCCTCATACGCATCAGCTCCGGATCCGTAACTTGAGCAGTTTTAATTTTATCAATTAAAGTCAGTTCTACTCGTATATTTGCCATCATCACGTGGGTCCCTGGAGTCTTTATCTCTATCTCCATCCTTTGCAAGTCATACAAAATGGGCCTTTGCGTTGACAATATTGCTTTTCGTGCGCATATGATATTCTACACAATGCGTCAGCTACCACGTTCGCTTTTCCAGGATGGTATTGGATGGTATGATCATAATCTTTCAATAGTTCAAGCCAACATCGTTGTCGCATGTTAAGTTCCTTTTAAGTGAAGAAATATTTGAGGCTTTTATGATCCGTAAAGATCTCCACTTTCTCCCCATACAAGTAATGCCTCCAAATTTTAAGTGCGAAGACAACAGCTGCTAACTCTAGGTCATGAGTAGGATAATTCCTCTCATATTCTTTGAGTTGTCGTGAGGCATAGGCTATGACTTTCCCATATTGCATGAGAACACATCCTAACCCTTTGTCCGAAGCATCACTGTAGATGACAAATCCCTCCGAACCAGATGGTATTATCAGAACAGGTGCTGAAATGAGTCTCCTCTTGAGTTCTTGAAAACTCTTCTCACATTCCTTGCTCCAACTGAACTTTGTATCTTTTCGAGTCAGCTGAGTTAGTGGAGTAGCGATTCGAGAAAACCCTTCTACGAATCTTTGATAATAACTAGCTAAGCCGAGAAAGCTACGTACTTCAGTCACTAATTTAGGTTGCTCCCAGCTTTGAATAGCTTCAATCTTTGCTAGGTCAACAGATATTCCATGACTTGATACCACGTGCCCAAGGAATGCTACTTCCTCAAGCCAGAACTTGCATTTCTTCAAGTTGGCATAAAGCTTGTATTCACGAAGCTTTTAGAGTATCAGCCTCAAATGTTCCTCATGATCTTCACGGCTTTTGGAATATATGAGGATGTCATCAATAAAGACGACCACAAAGTGATCCAAATATTCCTTGAATACTCGGTTCATCATTTCCATGAAGGCAGCAGGAGCATTAGTCAATCCAAAAGACATGAGTAGAAATTCATAATGCCCATACCGAGTTCTGAAAGCCATCTTTGGAATGTCATCGGTTCTAATCTTCAATTGGTGATATCCGGAACAAAGATCAATCTTTGAAATGAATTTGGCTCCTCAGAATTGGTCAAACAGTCATCAATACGTGGCAATGGGTACCTATTTTTATGGTGACATGATTCAACTCCGATAATCAATACAAAGTCGCATACTCCCATCTTTCTTCTTCAAGAATAGAGCAGGAGCACCCCAAGGAGAAGTACTAGGGACGAATAAAGCCGATGTCTAACAATTCCTGTAGTTGAGTCTTTAACTCCGAAGTTTAATAGAGCCATTCGATATGGGGCTTTGGAAATGGGTTTTGTACAGAGTTCAAGGTCGATACAAAATTTGATTTCACGCTCGGGGTAGGCCGGGAAGTTCTTGAGGAATCGTCGGAAATTCATTAACAATAGAAATATTATTCAAAACTGACGTATTTTTGTTTAGATCCGTGACGTGGGCTAAGAAAGCTTGACATCCGTTTTTCAATAAACGAATAGCTTTATGGCTTGAGATGACAGTGATTGATTTTAATGGTTTGGTTGCTTGAATTCGCATAATAGGTCGATTAGGAATATGAAAGCTAACAACCTTACGAAAACAATCAATTTTTGCATGATGAGTAGTTAACCAATCAATCCCTAGAATTACATCAAATGCAAGTATTTTTAATGCAATAAGATCGACAGGTAATGTGTGGGTACCAACTTGAACCAAACAAGACTTATAAACCGTGGATGTAATGAAGGTTTCTCCCAACGGAGTTTCCATAGATAATTCAAAGTCTAATTTCTCCAGAGTCAAATTTAATCGTTGAGCGCAAGTAGGAGAAATAAAAGAATGGATAGAACTGGTATCAAATAAAGTATAGACTTCGCTAGAGTTTATGATAAGCGTACCCGTGATGACCTCATTCGAGTTCCTTGCTTTTTGGGAGGTCACAACAAACGCTCTCCCTTACACTACCGGCTTTGACTTTTCTGGAACAGCCTTTGGTGCCTCCATCCTAGCTGAATTTGTCTTCGGTGAACGACAAAATTGAGCTAAGTGACCTTCTCTTCCACAATTATAACATGCTTTGGACGACATCGCGCAATTTGGACTGATGTGTCCCTCCTCTCCGCATTTGAAGCATATGATAGGTGGTCTTTTTCCTTCCTTAACAACGGGTCTTTGGTCTTTGACGTCTTTCCATCATTGTTGAATCTCCTCTTCTTGAAATGTCCATTCTTATTGTTTTGGCCCTGATTACCACCGAAGTGGTTACCATTTCTGGCCTGTTGATTTTCTCCACGCTTGTTGTCACCGCTTCGATGACTGCTCTCACTGGTATTATCATTTTGCCGGCTGCTCTCTTTTGGTTGCGTTGACTCGTTATCGCGCTCCACCAACTGAGCCCTATTTACAACATCTGAATACAAACACAGTTTATGAGAAATAAGATGTTGACGTATCTTCGGCTTCAAACCTCTTAACAATATTCGCACCATTCTCTCTTCATTATCCACCAAGTGGGACGCAAACCGGGATAACTCCGTAAATTTTGCCTCGTATTGCGACACGGTCATATTATTTTGCTCCAATTTGATAAACTCCACCTTCTTCATGTGACGAATACTTTCGGGAAAGTATTTGTCATTGAACAGCTCTTGGAACTTCTCCCAAGACATCTTCAGTACGGCAGGTTGAGTACGTTTTACCGATTCCCACGATGTCTCGCCTCTCCGCGCAACATAAAGCGTGCAAGAAGGGAACCTTTGCTCTCGGAGCATCCCAAGACATCAAATATCTTGGTGATACGCTTTATCCATGCTTCCGCCATAAGTGGTTTTGGCTCTCCCTTAAACTCAGATGGTCCCGGCTCCTTGAAGCTGCATTTAGCGGTGCATTGGCGAGAGTTTCAGTGTTTCCACCTATATTTTGGACAGAGCCGCTCTCTGCCTTTCTTTTGTTGCATGAATTGCATAAAGCCTCTGAACAATCCATCATTCATCATTTGGTCAGTGTTGTTGTTTGCATGAGGATTGTCGCCTTCCTGATGCACATTCTCCTGATTATTGATATGTGGAGACTCAACGGTCTCTTGTGCTCCATTGTTATTCTCAACATTTTTGGATGTCATTTTCAGATACTGCCACAAAACAAAGGTTAATTGACATGTAACATAATATCTCTAAACTCTGACCAACCAATTTAAATACAAAATAAATTTATGTAGGTCATACTAGCGAAGGAATTCCCCGTCTCTCCCTTCCTAGTTCTAGTCTCACTTCTTAGCCAGGGATCATATCCCTAAGCTTTGACACCAACTGTGACGCCCCCAAAATTAGGTATACATCACCCATCTTGGGTCGCTAGATACATGGTACAGAATTCAAATACAACTTACTAATACAACTGTCGTGTATAATACGAGAAAACATAAACTGTGAGTTTGAATACAAATATTGTCTACTAAAGATTATACAAACTCAAAAGGAGTCCTCATTACAATTATTATCACACTATTTCACAGAATAATGAGGACTACTAATGCTATCCTCTGGACCATCACTCCATTCCCCGACTCGTCCCAACTATATTATCATTTCCTGAAGAGAACGGTGAAAGAAAGGGTGAGCTCAACTAGCCCAGTAAGAAATATTATGACTAAGATAATGCAGAATAAATTATCATTAGTCTCCAACAATGTTAAACTGATAAAATATAATAGACAACATGTTTAACTGCAGCGGAACAAGCAATCCATTAAAAGAGTCAAGTAGAAAATAAAATCTACTATCTTTTATGATTAAAAAGGTTTTTCATCACTGTTATCGCTGAGACTCAGCTTAATAAATAATCCACATCATTGAATCACCCCGCACTACTGGCCCAGGATATTCTTTAGTATCACGACCACAATTATCCATGCACTACATAGGCCAAGAATATTTGTGTATTCATTAATGGTCATGATCATGCCAACAACTGTCCATCAATGCACTACGGGCCAATGAGGACTTTTATCACATCATTTGTAACATTACGGTCATGATTACACCAAATAATCCCTGGTCATAATCATACCAAGTCCATCTATGCACTACAGGCCACAATTGACTTTTAACATAATATAAACATGAAGACAATGACAATGATATAAGAATTCAATAAAACAAGTTCAAGAATTAATTTGTCCAAGAACTACTAATGTCCAAATTGTCAACATGATACTGCTTTGTAGAGTAAAATTCAAGAATGATCAGAAGAATATTTCCATGAAAAGATACTAGATGAAGCTCAAATAACAAGGATATTCTACTAATTTTATGGAGTATAGAAGTCAAAACTTTAACCAACTGAGTATAATAAAGAATGGAATAACAAAAGAAATCACCATACATGCGGTACATTTGATGACAAAGTTATTCCAACAGAATACTAAATAATGAACCGAGTCGCAAAATTAAATGCAAAGCGGGATATTCCAGCAGTAATAATAATAAAGAGCGAAATCAGTTAAAGCAGAAACGCGCATAGACAGGATATTCCAATGAGAATAATAAAGAGGCGGAATCAAGTCCGGTACAGAAACGCGCGTAGACGAGGATATTCCAAAGAATAATAATAAAGCGGAATCGAGTTCTAAGCGTAAAATGCATGCAGCAGGATATTCCAATGAATAATAAAGACGAAATCGGTCGGCGTAAAACGTATGCATGCAGGATATTCTAACGATAATAATAAAGACGGAATAATAGAAGAATGTCACCAAGTATAGGGTGGCCGCATATACAAAGTTATTCAATGAGAATAATAAGCAATGGAATAACAACAGTTCTCTTCATGAATAAGAAAGAATAACACCCCTTACCGTAAAAGAATTGAATATAAGAGTAGTTAAGTAGCAGAAATCTTTTCTATAGTTTCTCTATAATTTTTCTCTCTGGAGTTTCAGTGAATTCGTAAGAAATAATGAAAGAATGAGCTTCTATTTATAGAAGAATGGATTGCATAGTAACTAATTCCTGAACTATCCAGATTGATTCACTTTTAATCGACTGGTCCATAAAACTTTTAAATATAATATAATATAATATATATATATATATAAATATATATATATATAAAATAATAAAACTTTCTCCACCAAAATTCACTATCAAATATATATATATATATATATATATATATATATATAATAAAACTTTCTTCCACCAACATCCACTATCAAAATATATATATATATATATAATAAAACTTTCCTCCACCCAAAATTCACTATCAAATATATATATATAAAATAATAAAACTTTCTTCCATCAAAATCCACTATCATATATATATATATATATATATATATATATATATATATATATAATAAAATTTTCCTCCACCCAAAATTCACTATCAAATATATATATAAAATAATAATGTTTATACTCCCTCCACGTGAATATCAAATCCCCACCCAATTTTTAGATTTCATACCTCACATGTGGGCCCCATATGTGGTCCCCAATGTGGGCCCCACCTTTATAAAAAATTTCTCTAGAATATTTTGAAAATGGGTAAATAGAAATCCATAAAATAAGCAAACTTTATAAAAATCACCTTAATAATTTTAATAACATTTATCATTTTATTATAATTCACAATATTAATCCACTGTGTCGTTCCGGGAAAAAGGGGCTTTCAATAAGGATTTCTCCTATTATCACGGCATAATTAGGTGACCAAACCTCTCCTCGATGTGAACTTCTAGACATCGTTTAATATTGCAAATAATAATATTAATAACTTTGTCGTCTCAATCATTGATTTTAACAATATATAAAATATCGACAATAATTGAATCAAATAACGTGAGATCTTATGCAACAATTACTATAGCAATAATTGAACAAGATCGAATGACTTCTCACGTAAGCATCAATAATCAATACCGTGTGCTTTATGCAAACACGCCGTATTCTTGTACTTTTACTACTGAGAGTAGTTCAACAAAGATCAACGGTAAAACTTTCGCCGTTATTTTTATAAAAATACTTTTGTCGTTTTCTCAATCGACAATAATTCTGTTGTGGGGTCCACCAATGATTGCACCGATGTACGAATATTCCCTGCTAAAACGAATATTCCCCGACAAATCGAATATAATATAACAACTTACATACTTTGTAGAATTTATAAATACTACCCACAACTATAACATTATATTAAATTTATTCCATAATATTCAAAAATGATAAATATAGAAAAATTCATCTTTATTCAAAAAGTTGGGGTCTTACATAGCATACGTCTAGCCGAAAGGATTGGCTTTGGCTTCCTTAGATACTAACTCATGCGAAGAATACATGAATCACAAAGACTTGTCCAGATCGAACTGGAACAAGGGTTAGAGTACTTGTCTTTAGCGTCTGCTTATAGATATAACACGTGAACTTTACGTCTTTAAGGTCTCTACATTAGATAATAACATCACATAGCACATTAGGTTATGAATGATCACACATGGTTCCTAAAGAATCTTACCCTTCTTCTCAATCTAAATACGTATTAGATTTGTTATTATAGGTTCCGGCTTTTCATTACGTCATTCTTACGTTCATAAGTAATTGACTTAATCTTAACCCTAAGTGTGCATACTTAAGGTTTAATATATCTTAACAATGTTTCTTTAAGATCCTTAATTAAATGTTCATTCATTACCATCCATGCTCATCATGTAAACATTCTTTATTGTCTAGGTCTTGAAGGTTGTCATGCCACAACGGCTTATTACACTGGTGTCGTGACGTATGCCACCTATTGTTGCCTGTAAAACCGGACTCGGTCTTTGCCTGCGTGAGTCCTTTATTTATTGGTCACGCTGCGGCATGAGTTTGCAGGGGACTAAGTGTTAGGTTTGTAATATTCATGAACGCAATCAAAATGCAAAAATTAAGCGGAAGCGAGATAAATCAGAGTTTAAAATTTTACAAACCATATATGGGATCACCCTTTATGCACAATTATTAATTAAACGAAGAATAAGAAATTATGAAATCATACCCTTGTAGAAACGAGCTTCCTCAGGTACGAGTTCACCTCCTACTTCTTCGCGATCTCCTTGAATCCACCGGGTTTGGTTCCTTCCTTTGATCAATGTAAGCCACCCAAGTGTATGGCCTCTAGAGGTGATCCACCAAGGAATAATAATGATTCAAGAAGAAGGGATATTGGCTCAACCCTAGTTTTTCCTATCTCTATAGAAAAAGGGCGTACTCTCCAACTTTTGGAATTGCGTATCATTGATATCTGATATAAGACTTCTCTTATAAAGATATCAAGTAACCCTATTAAAATAAGGTATTTTTAATTAAACTCTTTTAATTAAATGGCCCCTAATCTTATTAGGGATAATTAATTAAACTCCTTTAATTAATTTTCCCTCCTAATCCTATTAGGAATAAATGAGAGTACTTATATTAAATTAATTCCTAAACTCTTTTAGAAATTAAAATAATAATAATTGTAATAATATTAATAAGACTCCTCTTATTAATTTATATTTAATATTTCAAAATATTAAATAATAAATATTAAGTTATTTAATTTATTCTATCACCATAGATTAAATTAAATATACTTAACATATTATTACGATTATGCCATTAACTTCTTAAATAATTATTCTTCCTTTTATGGTGTGACCCTTTAGGTTCTCCATATTAAACTAGGTTGTGAATAAATCAATTAGAACAATTCTAATCTTATTTAAATAAATAAATTAAACAATTAATTTATTTAAATAAATAATATTTATTCTACAATAGGGATAAGCCTCACAAGCGATCAACGACTTTCCGGATAATATAGATTTCAACATTAATCATAAAAGAACCTTTGAGTAAATAGTTCGCACAATTCAATCCTTCCACCATACAATGTCCCAATTAAATATAAGACATGGAATTATTGTCAAGTCTTATTTTATTTAATTATATGTATTTCGATCCTTAAATGCATTAACTCCAAATAATGCAAATTAGAAACTCCTTTCTAATTTCATTCGCCGCCAAGGACTCTTGGGTTGTCATTTATCGAATCACATAGACATTTCTCTTCTTTTATTAGAAGTGGTAGATTCTTTATTGATCATACATTATCTCCATGCATAACTTATTATACCCAAGCATACCCTTTGATATACCCTAAGGGTCTTAAGGAATAAGTCAAAGTATAACTCATCATACACAAGATACTATGATGATCTCAAGTCCAAGGATCACTTGTCTTTACTATCACTACAGGAATTCCTATTGATAGACAAATAAAACTCCATTAGGTATTCCTTAGCGAGCCAATGCGTTCGATTGAACTTATTCTCTAATAAGCACTCTCTACATACTTGCTTTAGTGTCTCCACACAAATGATCATGAGATCAATCATCCTCATCCAATGAGCAAGAACGATGTACCAATCTATCCGGATTCACTAATCCCCAATTTAGTAATCCAACGATTGGGAACTATTTTAGTTTTAAGCTTTGCAAAGAATTTAGATCTCATTAGAATGATCATCATCATTATTCTAAAAGCATTGCTTAAAACTATGGGTTTATCACATATTATAAAATAGCATCATGTAGATAATTAAAAGCCTTTAATAAATTAATACTTTTATTAATAAATGAATAAGATTGTTACAAAGTATATGCTTTATCATCAAACATGATTGGCTTGTGTGCATACTACTTTCAATCTCCCACTTGCACTAAAGCCAATCGTCATGGTATCTCATACTCTACTTCTCTAAGTGACGATTATCCCGCTGTTGGATAAGCTTTAGTTAATGGATATGTAATGTTGTTCATGAGAGTCCACTATCTCTATAGTGATTTCCCATCTTTCAATGATTCTAATAATCAAATGAAAGTGCCACAACACATGTTTAGATCCAAGATGAGACTTAGGAACTATTCCTAGTTCTGTAATAAACTTTTAATCCAAACAATCAACTTGCAGCTTCATTTATAGCTATATACTTTGTCTTTATCACTAAACCAGCAACTCTTTGCTGTTTGGAACCTTTCCAATTCACTACACCACTATTCAAGGTAACACTTTACCTTAAAGTGGATTTTCGGTCGTCTTGGTCTGTCTGAAAAACTTGAGTCTGTAAAGCCCTCTAGTTTTAATTCAGACCCACCATGTATGATCACATCCTTAGTGCTGGTTAAGCACTTTAAGATGTTTTTCACTGACTCATAGTGAACTTCTCCATAATATTATCGATCAACATCGTGTCTCGTGACATTTCATTGCATTTATGATTGTCACTCATGCGACCTCTCTTTCGTGAGTCTGTGGGGACTATTAGGAGAGATACACTCCATAGCTCATCGACATGAGACATCTCTTGAAGTTTTCCATGCTAAACGACTTTAGCATCAAATGAATATACGTTCCTTGAGTTAAGTCGAGCATCCTCTTAAATCTATCTATATAGATTTGCATCCCCAATTAAGATACTCTTCCCAAATCATTCATGGAGGAATGTTTAGACAACTTTATCTTTACTGATTGTAGCATTAGTATGTCATTCCTTATCCGTAGTATATCAACATATAATACTAGGAATTTCACGACGCTCCCACTGTCCCTTTTGTACACACTAGAACTCTTACCTCATCGTATGTAACTCTGGATCATCATCTTCTATGATGCATACCTCATCATCATCATCCATGATGAATCCATACCTCCCGGTATCTTCAAGACTATTCGATTTACGATTCGGGTTGTGGTACAATAGGTCTATCTACTGAGTTCCTCTTATTTGACTTATAGTGTTTTGTGGTTCTTGAACTCTTCAAGATCTATTATCCTCCCACTAGCCCCTTCAATGATAAACACCTTTATCTTAGAAGGCGGCGTGTTTCGTAACAAACACCTTTTGCTAAGTAGAATTATAGAACATATACCCTAAACTTACTTTAGGATGTCCCACAAATCAGACATATCAAATCTTGTCCCAAGCTTATCCTTCAAACCTTTTCACATAAGTTGGACAAACCCTTATCTTAACATACTTAAGATTAGGAATCCTCCATATCCATAACTTTTATGGAGTCTTGGGCTGGATTTTGAGGTTACCTTTTTCGTAGATATGCGACCATTTCTAGGACATGATCCTGAAGGATCTTTGGAATGTCGGTAAAATCATTTTGGACCGTACCATGTTCAACAAGGTATGAATTTTCATTCGGACACATCAATCAATTATCACAGATCGGGATGTGTCCATTATAGAGAGAAAACCATTTGAGATGATCTAGAAACTTATTGCACAAGTATTTATTCCTTGATCTAATCAAAGAATCTTAATACATTGCCAATTTGTTTCACTTCAATTCTTTGAACCTTTCAAATAATTCACACTTGTATTTTAGCAAATACACACATTCAACTCTTTGAATGATCTTCTCCTTTTCTTATACTAATTTGTTCAATATGCAAAATTATTTTTCATGTAAGTCAAGTATACTAAATTTATTAAGTAATATTCAGATTCTATACAAAACATTATTATTATAAATAGAACAACAATTGTTCTTAATTATAATACCAAAATTTCATTGTCCAACAATAAAATGGAAATAATGTTTCTAACGAGAACCGGAATACAATAACAACTTATTAACTTAATAGACTTGCTTCAGTAGCAATGCTAAACAATAAGTTCCTATGGCTAATGTAGCAACCTTTGTTACATTTCATACATAGGATTACTTATATTTGTTTAGCTTTCTAATTCGACTTGGTCCCTTCATAAATCTATATTTATGATAACCAAAGTCGGTATCCAATACCCAAGTAGAACCTTGACTTAAAGAAAAATTTATTTCAATCATGAACAAAATTGTATTTAAATCAAACTTCACTAAGCTTCTTTGGTTAGCCTCGCAAGATGCTTCTTGCAGTTTCTTTCCAAATGTCCAGACTTATAGCAAGGAAGCAAACTCCTTTGCTATCCGTATCGCTTTTGTTCTTATTATCCTTTGTTTTTGCCTTTCTATATACCTTCTTTGAATCGTTCTTCTTTTCGGAAGATCCTTTGGCCCCTACCAAGAAGACATGGTCTTTCTTGGTTGGAAAGTGACTCTCAACATTTTTCAACATGTTAAGCAAATCAATGAGGTCGATATCTAGCTTATTCATATGAAAATTCACAACAATTGTGAAAGGAGTCCGGAGTGAGGGCAAGATCAAATCTTGGCTCAACTCTCCATCCATGATAAAACCGGTTGTTCTAATTGATCAATCAAATTGATTATGTTAAGAATTTTTTATCGTACTATATAGTGCCATTAGCCATTCTAGATCGGAAGAACTCCTTAGATATCTCGATATCTATCGGTCCCACTTTCCTCACCATCAACTACTTGATGTGCGGGAATATAGTAGAGCATCCATAGTTTCACGTCGACATCAAGCTCGTTACTCATGGATGCGAGCATGATGCATCGAGCCAATCATGCATCATCTTGCCACTTTCTAAAAGTAGCAATGTCTTCCTCGTGAGGCATTATTCGCAACCATTGCGAGGATAGGCGATTAAGGACATAAGATAGCTTTTCAACCTATGAGAACTATTCTCAAATTCCTTAACCAATCCCTTTAATTGATGGCCTCGTTAATTTAGCATCTAATATGCTTCGCAAAGTTGATAGTAATTTTAGACATTGTAAAATTTCGTAAATGAATTTGTAATTAACAACATTTTAACATACATTCTTTTATTAATTACCAAAATAATTTAGGTCTTGTTTTAAATTGGTATCTCCCACTATTTTCTTCAAACTATATTACCCTCACTTATATAGTTAGGAAAAATCTAATTAAAGATTTGCTAGTGAGAATAAGGATCCCATTTCATATAGCCTTGTGGTGACACAACAAACTATATATAAATAAATAGTAGACAACTTTTGTCAATTAAATCAATTATGCAACTCCTTTTCTTTTTGCCTCTTAGATTATTTTGATCAAGTGGTGGCACATCCGAATCAAAATTATCCAAGTTAAGTCCGACCTAGCACTCCATATATTCAAAAAAGAAAAATATCATCCTTGTGGTGACACAACAAAATAATATTGTTCAATTTTCTTTATAAGCATCAAATGTGATAAATTAACATCTTAAATACTTAATACTTGCTTTGTGGTGACACAACAAACTCATATTAAATATTTAATACTCTATTAATTTTATCATGCTAGAAGGCGACGTTCGATATTCCAAATATCTTTGAACGCTTAGGACTTAATATAAAAAAAAATTGAGGGTTTTGTTATTAATTTGTCTCATCTTGTTTAGCGCGCATACACATATATATATAAAATACGCGTCATATTAATGAACATGCGAAGCATGTTTGCATAATATATAATATATATAGTATAAGCATGCACATATAGAATACTATATTCTACCCGGATTGATTATGGACTTTTATTCTAGTTTGGTTCACTAGAGCCACCAAGTGAACCAAAAGGTCAAACCCTAGGGGTGCAAGAAATAATATTTAAATATAACTATTACATTTAAACTTGGGGCTCCATTACAAACGAAGTCTTCAAGCGCTCCTTGCTCCTTGATCTCTAATTCTTCAAAATTAATTCTAACTATTCCTATTACATAACTATTGTAAAATAAATAGAAACCTTGATCAGCAGTCAAGGGGAAGTACATAGGAGAGAGATAGAATTTACATTAAGAAAAATTAGAGAAGACGAAACTGCAGACCCCATTTAATAAAACTCATACATTCATGCATCCAACTAAAATAAAATCCAATCACATTGGTCAATAGTCCATAATCAATCCCATTTATTATCATACACATCACCATACGCATCAATAAATAACATTCATCTTATTAATAATAAACATTTAATATATATATTGATATCATTTAATGGGCAAATTTAGTTAGTATAAAATCTAATTTTGAATCAAAATAAACTCCTTTATTTTAATCCAAATTTAAATCAAAATAAAACTATTTTATTTTAATTTATCCAATTTTGAATAAAATAAATCTGCTTTTATTTTAATCAAAATAAACTCCTTTATTTTAATTAATTATGGAATCCAATTCCATATATATAAAAAAATTATTAAAGGAAACACGAATTTTTTTTTTTTCTATTCACAAATAAACTCTTTTATTTGAATAATATGAAATCTTATTTCATATTTAAATAAACTCCTTTATTTAAGGAAACATGGACTCTCTTTCCTATTCACAAATAAACTCTTTTATTTTGAATAATATGAAATCTTATTTCATATCTAAACAAACTCCTTTATTTAAGGAAAGATGGATTTACTTCCCTATTCACAAATAAACTCTTTTATTTTAGGAAAAATAAAATCCAATTTCAACTCCAATTAGTTATTATGGAATCCAATTCCAACTCTAATTAGTTAGCATGAAATCTAATTTTAAAATTAAAATAAACCTTTTTATTTTAAGATTAAAATAAATTTTTTATTTTAATTATAAAATAATTAAGGATAATATATATATATATATATTAACTGTTAATATATATATATATCATATATATATAAATATCCTTACTGAATTAGCAGCATTCCTTTCAAATTCAATTAGTTAGCAAATTATTTGTAACTTTAAATCATGAAGCACGTGGGCTACCATTATTGATTTCCGTGAATTGTTGCCTTGATTTCGTATACGCTTTTTTTTTTTTTTTTTTAAAAAATCATTAACATATACTCTTGAAATCTAAGTGCAACATATTATGATTTCCTTGAAACTTTGAAGCTGCTGATTCACGTTAATTAACAGGCATATGTCAAGGATTCCAATCATCTTATTATATTCAAGGATTGAATATGTCTGGTAGTGGGGTCTCTTCAGAATATTAACGTCACTTAATAAAAAGACGGAGGCAGTGAGTATTGTGTTTAACAACAAGCTTCGCCAAAAAATTGATCTCGGTCCTTCTTTTTTTTTTTTTAAATTTTATACAATAAATTATGCCCAATTAAATTGTTCTAAACACATATCAATATACATATCAAATCTGAACAATTAATAATTCGCATAAAGGTTTGGCTCTGATGCTACTGTTAGGTTTGTAATATTCATGAACGCAATCAAAATGCAAAAATTAAGCGGAAGCGAGATAAATCAGAGTTTAAAAATTTTACAAACCATATACCCGGATCACCCTTTATGCACAATTATTAATTAAACGAATAATAAGAAATTATGAAATCATACCCTTGTAGAAACGAGCTTCCTCAGGTACGAGTTCACCTCCTACTTCTCCCGCGATCTCCTTGAATCCACCGGGTTTGGTTCCTTCCTTTGATCAATGTAAGCCACCCAAGTGTATGGCCTCTAGAGGTGATCCACCAAGGAATAATAATGATTCAAGAAGAAGGGATATTGGCTCAACCCTAGTTTTTCCTATCTCTATAGAAAAAGGGCGTACTCTCCAACTTTTAGAATTGCGTATCATTGATATCTGATATAAGACTTATCTTATAAAGATATCAAGTAACCCTATTAAAATAAGGTATTTTTAATTAAACTCTTTTAATTAAATGGGCTCCCTAATCTTATTAGGGATAATTAATTAAACTCCTTTAATTAATTTTCCCTCCTAATCCTATTAGGAATAAATGAGAGTACTTATATTAAATTAATTCCTAAACTCTTTTAGAAATTAAAATAATAATAATTGTAATAATATTAATAAGACTCCTCTTATTAATTTATATTTAATATTTCTAAAATATTAAATAATAATATTAAGCTATTTAATTTATTCTATCACCATAGATTAAATTAAATATACTTAACATATATTATTACGATTATGCCATTAACTTCTTAAATAATTATTCTTCCTTTTTATGGTGTGACCCTTTAGGTTCTCCATATTAAACCGGTTGTGAATAAATCAATTAGAATAATTCTAATCTTATTTAAATAAATAAATTAAACAATTAATTTATTTAAATAAATAATATTTATTCTACAATAGGGATAAGCCTCCTAAATGATCAACGACTTTCCAGATAATATAGATTTCAACATTAATCATAAAAGAGCCTTTGAGTAAATAGTTACCAGATAATTCAATCCTTCCACCATACAATGTCCCAATTAAATATAAGATATGGAATTATTGTCAAGTCTTATTTTATTTAATTATATGTATTTCGATCCTTAAATGCATAACTCCAAATAATGCAAATTAGAAACTCCTTTCTAATTTTATTCTTATTGCCAAGGACTACCGGGTTGTCATTTATCGAATCACATAGGACATTTCTCTTCTTTTATTGAAGTGGTAGATTCTTTATTGATCATACATTATCTCCATGTATAACTTATTATACCCAAGAATACCCTTTGATATACCCTAAGGGTTTTAAGGAATAAGTCAAAGTATAACTCATCATACACAAGATACTATGATGATCTCAAGTCCAAGGATCACTTGTACTACTATCACTACATGAATTCCTATCGATGACAAATAAAACTCCATTAGGTATTCCTTAGCGAGCCACATTCGGTGAACTTATTTCTAATAAGCACCTACATACTTGCTTTAGTGTCTCCACACAAATGATCATGAGATCAATCATCCTCATCCAATGAAAGCAAGCAACGATGTATCAATCTATCCGGATTCACTAATCCCCAATTTAGTAATCCAATGATTGGGAACTATTTTAGTTTTAAGCTTTCAAAGAATTTAGATCTCATTAGAATGATCATCATCATTATTCTAAAAGCATTGCTTAAAACTATGGGTTTATCACATATTATAAAACAAAGATCACGTAGATAATTAAAAGCCTTTAATAAATTAATACTTTTATTAATAAATGAATAAGATTGTTACAAAGTATATGCTTTATCATCAAACATGATTGGCTTGTGTGCATACTACTTTCACTAAGGTCACTTTGGCGCCGCGGTGCGAACTCTGTGTCACAGAAACTTTGGACAGATTTTTCAAAAGTTGAGATTCTCGGACTCGTAACTTCTTTGTTATAAGTTCGAATTGACTCGTTCAAGAGCCTACGGGTCACAAATTACGTACTCTATGCGTTTACGCAAGAATTTTATCTATTTTATTTCGTTTGCTAAAATTTCACCTATTAGTCCAATTTAACGAAAACGATAAATGTTCGTGAACGTTCAACGCTCGTTTCTTCGTTCTAAGTCGGAATCCAGCCATTTTCGAGTCCGTAACTCTATAATGCCTGATATGACTTGTCTCCATCGAAAACCAACGTTTACGACTTCAAACACAAAATACGACTTCCATTCCGAAAATTTCACGAATTCGACGATTATCGTCCAATCGTGTAAATTCCGGCGAAACCTCATTACTAATTATTCTAGGTGGATTTTAATCAACATATAGACATTTCAAGTTACTTATTACACCAACTTATTATCAAAGTAGGTTTTGACTTATTCTCATAAGTCAATGACTTATTCATCTTATTAACTACAAATTCTCATGCTTATAACTTACTATGAAATTAAGTCCATCAATCAACGTTTTCAAACTATTTTGAACATACTAATATCATATGACAACATATGGCAAGTTCTTCCCAAGTTCATCAACTTATTTAGGTTCAAGTTGCTTATTCGGCTTAAGTTCATTCATCAATGACTTATGACATGTTCTTAGTATCTAACTTCATTAGATTACACTTCTCTTATCATCCTAGTATGATAGAGATAGAAGAGATAATATTAATTAACTTTGAAGACTACTTGTACTTCTCTTCTCTTGAAAATCTAGCAAAGGAAAATTAAACTTCAAAGTGCTTATTGGCTCTAACAAATAAGTTGTTTGAGAGAGAGTTTGTTGGATGAAATAACAAACCTCAAATGAATTAAAGGGCTTGCTATTTATAGAACTTTCAAGGTTAGGGCAATTAGGTCATTAGGCAACCCACCTCCTCAACTAACCTCCTTACTATTCCTAACTTAAGCCTTAAGTAATCTTGTTTATCACACATTTTCCTTGCTCACCACATAAAGGTCTTGCTCTCCAAGTTCACCCATGGGTTGCACCATGGATCATTGCTTTACCCATTGGATCATCCTTTGGGCTTAAGTTTGACTAATTAATCTAGTTAATTCCTTGTTGGGCTTGCATTATAATAAATCACTTAGGCTTAGTATAAATCCCACATAGGTTCACACCTTTAAGCTTATGGACTTATATTTTATAGCAAGTTACATTAATTCATTTCATTAGGTTTTAATACATACATTCTCAATTTAAGTCCGCATGCGAATTATTGTGTTTTCCATACTTAGATTATTATTATATAATCCATCTCGCTTCGATATTCTAACGTTACGTATTTCTCGAAAGTTCAAAAATAATTCGCGAGCGATAAACAATGAATAGTATTTTTCTTAAACTTTTTCGGAAAATATTTATTTTCGTCTTGGAAATTCAAACACTTTAATTCATTCACGTGGTTCAAATACTACGATATCCCGACGTTTCTAGGTTATAGAACGACATACATCTTATTAACACATATAATAACAAATAATATTATTTTATTCATTATTTAATTCTTTCAAGTATTTTACAAAGGATCCGAATTTCTCGGTTGTTACAATAAATATTTCAGATTAAGACGAAATTTCGGGTACAGACAAAGGCAAAGACAAGTTCTAGAATTGGATTGTATTACAATTAAACTTCTAATAGTATTGGAGACAAATAACGTAGTAATTCCTGTAGTATATGAATGTGTGTATTAAGTTAAGGTTATCGACCTTGGGGATTATGTGTTAAGGTTATTGTATAAACAATTTATGTTTATATCTTCTGCAATAGTTATAGAAATGATGTACCAGGTTTGTGGTGATTAGTACCCGAATTTGGGTACGTCACAAAAATACCCAGGTTTTTTTATAACTAAAATCATCAATAAAGGTCAAGAAATACCTTTTATTGCTGTTGGATATTGGAGAAATAGGCCCACAAATATCGAAATGGACAAGTTGAAGAATTTGCGAGGATCTTCAGGTTTTTTGTGGAAAATAATTTATGTGTTATTTACCTATTAAACAATCTTCGTAGGAAAAATTGGAACTCTCCAATTGCTACAAACCCTTGACCATCTATTTGTAATAAAGTGTTTTGAGGCCACCAAAACTCAAATGCCTATAAAGACAATGCCACAAATGATCTAGACTTTCAGAAAAAATATGAAAACATTATTAATCTAGTTGATCTGATTAAGTGATAATGGCTCCAATAATAAATATAAAATTGTGTGACATAGTGGTTACAATGATGATTCCTTTCTTTAGATGAAATACTTTGCACTGGTTGTGTTCTATTAGGATAACTAATCTTTTCTCCTGCAATTGGCCGATACTTAAAAGATTATTTTTCAAATCAGGTATATAAAATACCTCTGTGACAATGTGTACAAGTTGTTGACTTGCATATGGATTTGTCTTTTCCCCGTGACTTGAAGACTTGAATTATTGTCAAGTTTAATAGATTTGCGGAAGGTCTCATCAAGGTGGGAAAATAACTCTTTCCTTCTACACATGTGGTTACTGCAACCATAGTCCAAGAACCAGAAAATTTCCTCATCAAATCGATCATCATTTATGTAGGTCATGAGTAGAAACTCTTCTGTCTTTGTTGTCTTAGCAAAATGAGCTTTGGAGTTCTTCCCGTAGTTGAGCTCTTTGTGTTTCTTTGGATACTCATTCTGAAAGTGACAAAAATCATGACAATAATAACATTCAACAAGAGCTTTGTTCATATGTCTACCACGTCCCCATCCCCTTCCACGTGCGAATCCACAACCACGTCCAGAACTACCAAAATGTTCCCCATGAACAATTTTCAATGATTATTCTTCAATGACATGACTAGACATTCGTTATTGTCAATACTCATATGATCCAAATGGAGCATACCACATAGTCAAACTTAGATGACATAGAGCGCAAAATCTTTTCATTCACTGCAACGTCGCTCATCTCTTCACCAAGACTGCACATTTTGTTAGTAATTCTGAGAGTACGAGCAAAAAAAGACTAACAAATTCTCCTTCTTTCATGCGCAAAACTTTAAAATCTTTGTGAAGAGCTTGAAATTGTGCACGCTTGACTTAGGCATTCCCTTGAAACTTTTGCTTCAACAAGTCCCAAATTCCCTTGGTCGTATCTTTGGTCAAAATGGTTTCCAGGATGGTGCGATTAATGACATGGAATAAATAGTTCTTGGCTTTTAAATCTTTTAATTTATGGTCAGTAAGCTCCTTCTGTTCCACACCTGTGAGGGTTGCATCCTCTTCGAAAAATACATTTTCAACGATGTGCCAATATTCCTTGGAGTGAAGGAAATTTTCCATAAGCATACTCTAATGCTCATCGAGCCGGGGAATAGCCGATTACATAAAGTTATTCTTTAAAGAACATAATTGGGCTCTGATACCAGATGTTAATGATGGTAAAACAAAGTTATCAAACTGAGAGGAAAACTCACACATATTATTGCATATAGATGGGGCTATTTATAGCCTTACAGTAACAAAAACTAGAAATAAAAGGCACTGCATTCAAACTCCCTAAACAATAAAGATTTATTAATAGAATTCAAAGACTAAGTCTACTTCTAAAACCACTACAACATTGACTCAGTTTAGGATCGTCTTAAGTATTTTTATATATAGTAATTGATATAAATGATCAATCATTATTTTTCTTCTTCTTTTTTTCGAAACTGAATGACCATATACATTTACATAGGACTTGGTATGAAGAAAATTGGATTCCTCGACTAATGAATAGGAACTGAAAATTACCATTCTAAGAGCTTGATCGACAGTGATTTATAAGTTGTTCAAACTAACTTATAAGTCATTTGTCACTCATTTTAAAATAAGTTAGTTTAACTAAATATAATATCTATTTTGTCCCTCTTATATTTTACTCTTCTTTTTATTAATGTATTTTTTAGTAATCTTTATATTTGATATTAACTTATAAGTCATTATGAGTGGAACACCTTCATAACTTGTTTTAACTTAATTTTTCTGACTTATAAATCAAATTAATGTCGAACGCTTTTACTTATAAGTCACAACTTAAAATAATTTATAAGTCAACTTATATTTTAAAAAGTCATTTTAAAATAAGTCATTGCCGAACGAGCACTAAGAGGGTGTTCGATAATGACTTATAAGTTAGTGTTAACCAACTTATAAGTCATTTGTACTATTTAAGTGTTTGACAATAACTTAATCTTTGACTTATAAGTCATAATTAATAAGCAACAATTTCTAGCTTATCTAAAAAGTGACTTATAAGTTATTTCTGATAAGTTGGTTTGACCAAATATAATGTCTATTTTGTTCATCTTCTATTTTGTTAAATTACATCTTTATCCTTCTAACTTAATATTTATTTCTTTTTCAACGTAAACAAACATGCAATAAAAAATGTTAGTCAAAAATGTCGTCACCCATATAAATAAATATATATAATTGATACAATATTAGTAGGTTTATTTTGTATTATATTATATATATTATAAATATACAATATTATAACAGATAATATAATATATTATTAATATGTATTATATTTATTTTATATTATATTTATAGGTATAATATATTATTAATATATTATATGTATTTATATAGATACTACATGCCGCCTAAGAGCAGCGATTTTTTGGACTACGACAACGGTTCAACTGTCATATTAGATATTTCGTATATATACATACATATAACCCATGTTATAATATAATATATTTAAAAAATCGTATTTAATTAAAGATAATGATTCTTATTATTCATAATATATCTTTTTATTAATATATTTTAAATTTTTATATTTTATAATACAATATAATATATTTATTTGTTTAGTATTTTATTTAATTAAAAAATAATAATTCTTATTATATTATATGATAATATATCTTTTTATTAATGTTCTTTTTAATATTTTTTATATTTATTTTAACTTATAAATTATTATAGTCGAATACCTTCAAAATCTATTTTAACTTAATTTTAAATTTATAAATTAATCTGGTATCAAATGTTTTAATATATAAATTATAGTTTAAAATAAGTTCAACTTAAATTTTAACTTTTCAACTCCTTCAAAAAAAAAAACATTGCCGAACGGGCCCTCCCAATACACCACGACTATTCCTACGCATGGCTAATGAAAACCATTGCGTGCACATTTCTTCCATATTGAAAATAATGGACATAAACACATTTCAAGTTCGTTCAATTTGGCAGTATGTTAAAATAAAAGACGAAATCTTTCGAGAAATCTATCGAAATTCTCTCCTTTTCTCTCTGGAATATATTGGATTCGTCTAATGACTGTTTGCTCTGCTAATTAGAGGTTATACCAAACGCTACTCTCTATTAATTTTCATTTACTAGAAAATTTTACTTATTTGTTGATAAAGGGTAGTTGTAATTTAGTTAATTTACTTCTGTTTTTTGTTGTTGTTGTTGTTATTTTCTTGAAATTAAACCAGTTTGTTCTCGATCTAAGTTCATTTTTTTGATGGGTCTGTTTTGGAAATCTTTTAGAGCTCTTTTAGCTATTGGGTAACTAAGAAATTTGGGGTGCTTGAAGAAATTGATATTTATATTCCAAAGAAATCCAAACTGATTTTATCATATATTTTCTGTCCCAAAAATTCATTTACTGATGTGGGTTTTTCATTGTTTGGAGTTTGAATCAGTATAGTTGAAGAAAATGATATTTATTGAGATCTTAAAAGACTGAATAAATAAGGTAATACGTTTCAAAATTTTATTTTCTTGAGGTGGGATGTCGGTTTTCTTGCTGTCTAAATTAGCATGAATAGAAAGGAAGTGAAAACATGTGCGGAGATGATGATACCAATCAGCATTCTAAAAATTGCTAGGCTGATCCTATCGCCTAGGCGTTTTCCTAGGCAGAGTAGGTATTTTTTTTACACGTTCTAAATTTTTTTTGAGGAGTTTCCTGACCTTGTGTATACTTATTATTCTATACAAAACATATATTTGATGTGAAAAGTACCAAAACAACAATCTTTTAAGGCTTAGGTAAAGGTCTAATTTCGCCTAGATGGGCGACTAGGTGCCCAACCAAATCTAGGCGGTAGAGGGCCAACTTAGTGTCTAGGCGGGGATTTTTAGAACACTAGTACCAATTATTCAATATTTTGATTTCTTCACTTTCTTATACTGCTAAACTTTGTATATGCATATTTTTCTAAATAACTGAATTATTTACTTTGTTGTTCATTTATGAAAGCAGCTTTTAGATATGGAAGTTCTTTCTTGTCATTCTGCACTATGCTGTCATGTCTCAAGTTTGAGAGGGATAACAGCTGAGAAGAGGATAGATTTTCAACGAACTAATCTTTTGTCAGCAAGAAATCATAGATTTTTATGCGTTGTAGTTAAATCTGAATGGGGATCTTCAAGATATCGTTCTCTAGGTTATCGTCAATCAAAGAGTGTAAATTTTAATCAAGCTTCTAGGTTTCACAGTGCTCTTAAAGGGGTTCAGAATGCTGATCCAAGTGTATTGGCCAATGGGTATGATACTTATGTAACTGATAGTGGGGTCTCGGTACCTAAGGTTTTGATTCCAGGTTTGCCAGAGGAACCAGATGGTGATAGTGGTGTGGCAATCAGCAGTTGTTTCTGGGAATGGAAACCCAATTTCAATGTTCATTATGAAACATCGGGCTCTGAAAAAATTAATTCCCCAGCAGTTCTCTTCCTTCCTGGTTTCGGTGTTGGTTCATTTCACTATGAGAAGCAGCTGAAGGATCTAGGACGTGATTATAGAGTATGGGCAGTGGATTTTCTTGGTCAGGGCATGTCATTGCCAGTTGTAGATCCTACTCAGTCTGATGGAGGTGAATCAGAGAGTGGAAATTTCCTGTGGGGTTTTGGTGATAAAACTGAACCCTGGGCGAATCAGCTTGTTTATTCTATTGATTTATGGCAGGACCAAGTTCTCTATTTCATCGAAGAGGTACACTTTTACTATATTGCACGTTGTGATTGTGATGTAACTTCTTTTAAAACCAGGCATTTGGTTCTTGTGTGGCTTGCACTTTTGTTTGCAGCTCCATGCACTTTGTCTTCCTTAAGAACAATCTACCATTCTGCCTCTTTCATATTCCGTCAAACCATTTCACTTCAACCTCTTTGAATTACTATTATTTTCTATTGTTTAAGCTAAAATAATAAAGTCAGTTTGCTCTCTTTCTCGACTTCCCTCTGTGATGTATAGACATAATAGAACCTGCTTTTTATGCTAAACTTGTATAAAATAGTAAAACTTATCTTCTTTATGTAGAGTTCCTGCTTATTGGTTCATGTTCTGAAATTGTCAGTCAATCAGATCCTGCCGATTTTCTAGTGTAATTTTGAAGTGAACGGCATCCTCATTTTACACTTTTTTTTTTTATCCAGTTATTTGTTTCAATGTGGTTAAAGATGTCAGTATATAATTATGATATCCACCTTACATGTTGCTAAGATGCTTCCAAGTGAAAATATAATCACTATTAGCACACATAAATGTTCCATATTTCATATATGGGAACTGCACTTATTTGCACTATGCGTCGACAGCCATGCAAAGCTACCACTTGTCTGGAACACAAATGTCTTCAATTTTAGGGTTTTGGATATGATATACAAAAGAATTTTAAGAGTACAACTTTGACTTGTGTGTCTAAAGACTCTAAACTAGTATTATGGTAATTTTAAGTTGTACCTGCTACCTGTTTCAGAAAATTGTCTACTTGTTTTTCATGTTTTAATTCATTATTGGCTAATAGGGAAAGCATCCTTTCTTTAAAATTATCCAACTGATTATGAACTTCCATCATTCTAAAAATATTGAATTCATTTGTTTATTTTAATTTTCTTTTTCTTTTTTTTTTCTTTTTTTCTTTTTTGGGGGGTGGCTGGGGGTGGGTGGGTTTAAGTTCCTACTTTAGAATTTTTACTGGTGACTTCTAATGGTTACCTTTTGCTAAGTGGCTGGGACATTGATTACGACTCCAAGCAGATCATTTTTCAGTTTATGACTTAAATTTTTCTATGCACTATGTAATCATGTGTTACAAAATATTTTTATAGCCAGTGCTGAAACAATCTATTATCACGAATATAACGGAAATATGGATGTTGAACAGTGGCTTCCTGCTATTTCATTTAGCTTTTGAAGTTCTTTATGCAGAATGTTTGTGTTTCAAGAAAATGATTGTACCAAGTTAATTTGTACAAATATATTTAATCAGTTAATCTCTTGCAGGTCATTAAAGAACCAGTTTATCTTGTGGGGAACTCGCTTGGAGGATATGTTGCACTCTACTTTGCTGCATGCAACCCTCAATTGGTGAAGGGTGTCACGTTGCTCAATGCGACACCCTTTTGGGGTTTTGTCCCTAATCCTAAAAGATCTCCAAGACTCTCAAGAATATTTCCATGGGCAGGGACATTTCCACTTCCTGCCAATGTCAGGAAACTTGTAGAAATTGTGTAAGTTTCACATTTATTGGTTCTTTTGGTATTAAGGTCTCCGTTTCTGATTGATTCGGCAGTAATTAAGAGACTCCTTTTACAATTCTTTTTCCAAAAAGTTTGAAGGCATAAGTTTTGGTTTCTTATGTTCATTTAATATCTTCTTTTTCTCATTTAAAAGTATAGATATGGATGTATGTGCCGTTGTATGACATTTAGTGCATAATTGAGTAATAATAGTCCAAAGTGAAAAGCTGTTATATGTCACCCATAATTGGCTTAAACCATTTCGAACTTGCTTATCTAATGTTATTTTTTATTGATGTTATTTTAGTTGGCAAAAAATAAGTGATCCTACAAGTATCGGGGAGATTCTGAAGCAAGTTTATGCAGATCACTCAACAAATATTGATAAAGTGTTTTGTCGCATACTTGAGGTAACACAACATCCAGCTGCTGCTGCTTCATTAGCCTCAATCCTGTTTGCTCCTCAAGGAGAACTATCGTTTGGGGATGCTTTATCAAGGTTGGGAGAATAAAAACTTAAACTGCTATACAATACTCCTATGAAAGCATCTTTTTTATAAAAAAAAAAGAAGAAAAAATTGCGCTTCAAATTAACGACTTATTGCTCTCTTTTAGGTGTCAAATTAGCAATGTACCTATCTGTCTCATATATGGAAAAGAAGACCCTTGGGTGCAGCCTGTATGGGGTCTACAGGTGAAGCGGCAGCTGCCTGAAGCTCCATATTATCAAATCAGCCCTGCTGGTCACTGTCCTCATGATGAAGTTCCTGAGGTATGTAGCTCAATAATTGATATTCATTGCATGGCTCTGAAAATTGTGTGCAAGTAGGCATTGGCAATCAGAGTTTATTTCTATAGATATCAATGATGATTTAAGTTGATGGATGACAATTTAAGTTTATTTCTGTTTTGAGTTTGAGCCATGCAATTCCTTTGTCAAATATCTCCAAAAAGGAAATTTGTTAAATAGTTGCTAATTCAAGTTTAACTTTTTGAGTGGAAACATATTTACAAGGAAAAACAACTTGAGAGAAAACTTAAGTATATTTTTTAGTCCGAAAAAATAACTAAATATGTATATTTGTGAAGCTAAATGAACTTTTTCAGGCTAATAATTACCGGATTTTTATTTTTTTAAGAGTTTTTATTTTTAATTAAATTAAACTAATATTGCACACTAGGAATTTCTCTCATGCTCTGTTGTCAGCTGCTCAAATGGGCTATACCACCTATATGAGACTCCACATGATGTCAATTGCTTGTGTTGATTTCACATAACTATTTTTCTGATGGAAGAGGATTTTAGTGACTAATGAAGTAGTATGGCTTCGGTGAATAACAAAAAATATTAGAATTTCTTTTCTTTTGATCTCAGTGACAAATAAAACAAAGAACTCCTTTAAGTTCCAAAACATTTGATTCATTTCAACTTTTTGAAGGCAATTTGACACATTTTCAAAATTAATACGAGTTCAGTTAATGTTAGTCAATACAATTATTAATATTGTAAACAATCAAAATCAAAAAAAGTATTACTGATTACGAGATTTATAGTTCTCAAAACATGAATGAATCACATCAATTTTGAATTTAAAAGTATCTCAAAAATAGACTAGACTTTAGTAAACTTATATTTTGGAATGGAGGGAGTATTAAACTTATAGGTTACATGTTACATATTTATGAAGATTGAAGCTTGAAGTTTTTCTCTCTTTCCCTTTTTTAGATATGAAATAACGGAGCAACTGATAGATATGAATGTGTAGAATAGGTGAATTAATATCGTTTTGTTATTGCCTTTTCGTTTCATGTATCAGATGAAGTGGGTTTTATTTTTTTGTCTAAATTCTAAAGGAAGTTGAATTAAATTGAAGTAGAGTTAGGAGAACTTAGGGAGTTATGTAAAGACATAATATGTAATTATGTGAATAAGTGACCTTCAGCTGCTGAATTATCCAGTTCTTTGTGTTACTTTTTATTTATGTATTTATTTTGGTTTCGAAGGAACTTTAACATTTGACAATTGATATACAGGTAGTGAATTATTTACTGCGAGGGTGGATCATAAACCTGGAGTCCAGTGGTTCTATTGCACTGCCTCTTCTTGATAACCTAGAAAGCACTCGGCAGCATGATACTACCCAGGACTTGGAATTTGTTAGAGAAGGATCAAAAAGATCAGTGAGGGTGCGGTTTTATGGATCCGAGTTCTCTTTATGGAATCAGATAAGCTCTTATATCAACACCGGCTTTAAAGTTATAAAGATGAATTTTCGATAATGCATTTTTACTTCTCTGTAGGTTCAAAAAGTAGTGTAAATTTCCAGATTGATTTATGAATGTATAAAAAAGAAATAATTGGAAATATGTATATTATGTTAAATTCTCAATTGTAGCATATACATATTACACTAAATAGCATAGCACTAGTATATACAAACCTAGTTATATTATGGATCAGTTTTCACATTATATAGTTAGAAAAATAAAGGTTTGGAATATTATGATCTTCTGCTGGTCCGAAATTATGGTCTTCATGGAGTTCTGGCTAGGTTTAGCCAAGTTTCATGATGTTTCCGGTGCCAAACAAGATATTATGGGTGAAAATGTTTGTTTCTTGGGCAAGTGAAGTTGCCTTTGTCAACAATTTGTTCGTCGAGTTTTTAAAGGGAAGGGAAAAAAAGCACAAAAAGGTTTATCACTTTCTAACATGTTTTCTATCATAAATTAGTCTTTTATAATCCCTATATCTATATGTTCAAATATACAAAATTTGATAGAAGGGTAAAGTGATAATTTATAATTAAAAGTTATACTTTTAAAATATTTTTAAATTCAAAATTGACAAGATTTTTTTAATTTTAGTCGATTCAATTATGAATATTGTAAATTATTTAAAAAATATTACTCATTATAAGATTTATTGTTTCATAAGTTTTAATGAATCATTTCAATTTTAAGTTTAAAAATATTTTATTTTGACTTTTTAAAGTTAATATAATATTATAATTTAAAACAGTCGGAGGCAATTTCTTCTCTCTGTTTTTTTTCTTTTAGAAACTCACAAACAACCAGGACAAAACCAAGATTTATTTTTTTTTTTTTCCGAGGGTGAACATGTTCAAATGTAAAATAATTTTAAAAATAATAAAAAAAATTATTTTTAATAATTAACAACCTAAAATTTATTTAACAAAAATAATGACAATATATTAAACATTGACATTTTTCATCCTACTTTACAACTTAAAAGAATTGTGATATTCGTTCTTTAATACATATTAATTATTTCGCTATTAATTCTAAAGATAATGTTTCAGCTGTTTCTCTCTCAACATTCAACATCAAAAAAACTTTGGGGGGCTAAGAAAAAAATCAACAAAATTTAAAGGGTAAATTTTTTATATATAAAAAAGCTAGGGTGGCCTGGGCCCAGGCCTCTTAATAGCTCCGTCACTGCAAACAATACGAATAAATATGAGTTTTAGAATAGAAAAGAAAAGAACGAACAAATATAAGTTTTGAACATAAAACAAAAGACTTGAATTAGGATAAAAAAGAAAAAAAATAAAAAAAAATTGACATTTTTTTTATCACTTTAATCTTTTTTTAAATCTTAGTGTTTCCTAGAAAAAAAAAATAGAAGAGAAAAATTATCACGTAAACCTTTTTTTAAATCTTCAAGTGTTTATAAAGGAGGTAAATATATGAATTATTAAGACATTCAATAATGTTATTAAACAGAGGACTGTTAAAGATCATGACACGTTATTAAATAAAAAAAATAATGTTTAATATAAGTATTTCACTAATAAAATATTACGATCTTAATATTATTTGTGTATTAAGTGTTAATGCGTGAAACTATAATTCATAAACTAAATGGCCAAAACAATAAGCACAATAACATTATATGTTACAAAATCTCTGAGTTTTGTATTTTAAATTACATAAGGAATTCCACCCATATTATAGACTGATGAGTCGGGTCCAAATCTGACTTTTGTTGGTAAATTTGCCTTTCAAATTTATCCATTTTTAAGATAAAAATTATTATAACTCAAACAAAGAAATGGATAAAAAATTCAAGTTTTTCATCATTTGTTTTGGTTCTTTTTGTTTATTTTAAAACTCACAACCACTTTTTCATTCTATTCTTTTACTTCCTCTATTTTCAAAAAAGATGAACAAAATATAATTTACACACATTAATAAAAATAAAAGTAAAAAAATAAAATAAAAAAGTTTTAAATTTATCCTTAATGGTCTCACAAGATTATATAAAATGATAATTACTTTTTATTTTTATACTAATAGACCCACTTAATGCCAAGATTCGTCCATGCGTCTCAATCACCAAAAACGCGTCAAATCCTGCATAAAAACGGAGTCACGCCAAAAGTTTGACGACTTGGGCCGCCGGGGGATAGCTCTGTTGTGAAAATAAATACAGGCTGAATAAAATTTAACAATGGAGGCTTAATACTCTAGTGCTATAAATAAAGTTGTACCTGATAATGAGGGTGTAGCCTTGTATTTATAGCGATCTCACCACATTCTCCAAGCCTTTTTCCGTATAAGAATAGGATTCCTCATTAGGTAAGATATCTTAATAGGATTAAAGTCAATCTTCTTAAGGAAAGGAAATCGGATTGTATCCGAACCCTTTCCTTAGGAGTTGGAAATCAAATATAGTTAGGAATTTTAGATTCTTTAAAATACTCAACTGCCAAAACAGATTCCTACACAGATTCTTTAAAATATCTCCATGTGGACTATGACCCACCGTATCATCCGGGGATAAATATTCACACCCCAACATTTCCCCCACTCTCTTGTTTATAAGGAACTTAAAAAAAAAAGAGTAGATCAATTAATCTTGAAAAACGTTAACCGATAGATGTTCGTCCGTTCGGGAGGACGCAGGTTTGTCCCGAAGGATGTGTTATCCGTTCGGGAGGATGTTGATATGTCCTGAAGGATGTTATCCGTTCGAGAGGATGTTGATCCGTCTCTAGGATGTTATCTGTTCTAGAGGACGTTGATCCATCCCGAAGAATGTTATCCGTTCGGGAGGATTTTAATCCGTCCTAAAGGATGTTATCCGTTCGAGAGGATGTTGATCCGTCTCAAAGGATGTTATTTGTTTGAGAGGATGTTGATCCGTCTCGAAGGATATTATCCGTTCTATGTTGGTCCGTCTTGAAGGAGGTTATCTGTTCAAAAGGATGTTAATTCGTCTTGAAGTATGTTATCCGTTCGAGAGGATGTTTGTAACAACCCGATATTTTCTATATAAATAAATAAGAAATTTTGCGTATAAATTTTTTTATTATTATTTTAAAGATGAGGATTTGTACAAGATAATGTATATATGTATTTACGTGGTAAATAAAAAATATTTATTACATACATGATTACAAATAATTTTATTTTAGAATTATTGATTATTATAAAGTATATTCTTATAATAATTACTTTGATAGCAGAAATGTTTTTATCAATTATTTTCCATAATTATATAATCATATATTATTTAAATAATATATGAAGTGATTTTTGAATAATTATAATAATTGTTTTATTATATGAATTTTAGTATGTATTATTAAGTTAATTATTTTTCCTTAATTAATAAGGTTAAATATGGAAGAATAATCGGATATGGAATCCAAACCCTAATTTTGGATTTTATCAAGGAATGAGAATAATAATATAATAATATTATATTTTGATTTTTCGTTGTTATAAATATATACCAGATGTACGCATCTTTGTTAATGATTGGTCAATAATGGTACAATATTTGAAAACCCTAATTTTACTGTGTTAAATCGTAACTTGAAACCCAAACCGGAGTTTGTGATTGGTAAGAAATTGTGTTATTTGATTAATGTTGAGTATTATAGAATTTAAGGTTAATTAGAAACCCTAATTATTATTTAGGAACCCTAATTATTTTAAAACCCTAATTTTCTATTAAAATCCCTAATTTTAATTAGTGTGGTTAAATTAAAATTTTATTGAACTTTAATCTTAATTTTTCAAACCCTAGAAATTATTTGGGAAACCTTAAGGTTTAAGATCTATTGATTTTAACCTAGATTCAAGCATCATGGACAAAAATACCCTTAAAATACTTTGTTAGTTTACTAAAATAGCCTTTTTGGTATTTATTTAATAAGCTAGCTTGCAAAGTCACCACCCTAGATTATAGCACATGATCTATATATCATCCAAGCTTATCCTCTTTGACACCTTGCAAGTTAGATACATTGAATCTAAGTTATATAAATAGATTAAGAGAGAGAAAGGTGTACATTTTTGCTCATTCATTCCCAAACACTCAACTAGACCATCTCTCTCTAAACCCACGAATTTCCAGTACTAGATTAGTCCCCAAATCAAGCCCCACGAATTCCAGAAACAAATCAGTAGCCAAGAATCAAAGATTGCTCATAGAAGGTAAAAACCCTAGCAAGAAATCTGTCCAATGATTCCATGTTAGATGTTATGTTTGAGTGTTAGAATATGTTGTTTATAGTGTATAATCATGATCTGGGTTGCTAGATGTTAGATCCATAACATCTAGAGGCTCGGATTTGATGTTCTTCAAAATCTGGAAAAAAAATTCTTAGTGGTCTGACAACGAATGTCAGTGGCCACCAATCTTTCTCTGTTATGTGTTTTTGTTGTTTTAAGCTTTGATCTTGTAGTATGCTGTGAGATCTTTGCTCTGGAACTCAAATTAGGGTCAGATCGGTTGTAGGTTACAAGTTATGGGTGGTCAAACACCGTTGACCAACCATGACTGGTCAAGTTCTGGTAAACCGTAGCGAGCCCGTAAAGCTCGACAAGTTCTTCAAGAGCTGGATCCGGCGGTGGTTTGATGTTTCGTTATGGTTCTTGCATCTAAGTTGTAGTATGTTTGTTAGACTACATCATCATGCCTTAATATCACATATATAGTAAACAGGTTGAATATTGTGGCCGGTCAAAGTAGTTAAGTCGATCATGTTTTTCGCATTTTCCGGGTAACCCGGAAAACATAAGAACAATGATTTAATCGACATATAGTTCTGACCGCACTAGATCTCGCGGGTTTTGTTGTTGTTGTTGTTATGATTTTATATGTTGGATCTGTAGACTTACATGTGTTCTACAACCTTCAAACTTTAGATCACAAATACCTCACATGTAAAGCAAGTTGTGGAAGCCCAAAGTAGGCATCATGAACTGTTCTTCATTTTCGTAACCCGTAAATGAAGAATGTGTCCGATGTACCACTTTAGAGGCTCAGATCTTCTGGGTTATGTAGTGTATGAACATGTTTGTTGTTGGATCTTGTAGTCCTGCACTATTACTACACGATTTGATCAAGAACATACCCAGAAATACACTAAGCAGTTCACGATTCTTGGTCAAATAAGGCATCTCGAAACTGGCATGAATGTTCTGGGTTTAGTCAAGAACACGAAGAACACTATAGCTACGATTCTGTTGCTATAGGTAGTCTTTAGCGACACTTTTAATAAAATTAATTATTTAAATTTCGAAAATTATTTAAAAATAGTTATTAATTTTCGAAAATTACAAAAATAATTTTAAAAATTATTTTTAAGTTATAAAAATTAAATATTAATAATTTGAAATATTTTTCATAAATATTAGTATTTATTTAAATATTATTGATAATTAATTTATTTATTAAATGCATTAAATAAATTAATTAAAAATGATTTTATTATATTAAAAATCATTTTAAATAATAATAAGTTATTTAAAATATTTTAAGTTATAAAATATAACTTTTAATATTTTAAAGAAAATTTCATTAATTATTTAATATTAATGATCATTAAGTTATTTACTAAATGATTTAAATAAACTAATTAAAAATGATTTTGTTATATTAAAATCATTTTAAATAATAATAAGGTATTTAAAATATTTTAAGTTATAAAATATAACTTTTAATACTTGAAGATAAATTTCATTCATTAATTGTTATTAATGATATTAAGGTTATGTAATAATTATATTAAATAAATTAATTTAAAAATGATTTTGTTATTATAAAAATCATTTTAAATGAAAATAAAGTGTTTAAAGATATTTTAAGTTATAAAATATAACTTTTAATATTTAAAGGATAATTTCAATAATAATAATTATTAATTTATTATTAATGATATTAAATTTATTTAATAATTATATTAAATAAATAGTTTAAAAATAGTTTTATTAATTTAAAATCATTTAAAAGGATAAAATGAATTAAAAATATTATTAAGTTATACTTAATGACTTTTAATATTTTGATAAATATTACATTAATACTTTAATATTAATGATAATTATTTAAAAATGATTTTAAATGTTTTAAAAATTATTTAAAGGGTAATATTAATACTTTTAAATATATTAAGTTATTATAAATAACTTTAATATTTTGGAAATGATTTTATTAATAGTTTAATATTAATTAAATATTAACGATAATAGAATTATTCAATATTTAAATCATTTAATAACGATTAGATGTTTGAAAATTCATGATAAATTATAATAAATATTTTAAAATTATAATAAGTCATTTAAAAATAATACGAATCGATACTAAGTTTACGTGATGTAGTCTTAGACTCGATAAATTACCCAATAAAGTCGTTCGTATAATCGACATGTTTCGTAAATTGATCCGGACTTAGATAAATTGATTAGATATAAGTGATTATTTGTGATTCAATGGTTATTAAACATGGGTAATAATGTGATTAGGTTATGTCTCGATTATGAAATGCAAAGACTTATGTGTTATAGTATATTGTTCTAATCGAACGAATGATCTGATTAATGATAGGTCGTGATATAAACGATAAAACTAAGTTGTGAACTATAAGCAGCGCATCAGGCAAGTATCTTACCTTTGCATTTTCTTTATGCAATGGATATGAGTATAGATTATTAACCTTATATTATATACGCCCATTGATTATCAACATGTTAGTATATGGTAATTCAGATATATATATATATATTCTGTTCGTTAATTTCTATAAATGGTTATACAAGTGTCCCCACTTGGATAATCATTGTATTTAATCACATGTTGATATACCTTTGTCAATTACCCGTATACATATATGTTGAATTATAGATTATTGTTGAACAAGATAAAACCTTTGATTTGGAACCAAGACAAGTATGAACATCCCTATACGAGAAAACTTTTATGCGCCCAAGGCGGACAGAGTGAACGATACCCTCGTTCTTGCACGTAGTATTGATCAATGTAGGGCATAACGGGCTGATCACCCCCCGTGCCCGTAAGTTATGACGGTTTACAGATAAATTTCTGTTTAACCTATTCGAAAATTAAAAACAATGTTCATAGTAAGTCACCTAAGCCCTATTTATAGTCAGTACGTAGTTTCAAAGATTTGGTATAGAATTGATATATTATTATCATTGGTACAGATTACTTCACAACTATTTAATCATTGTAGAAGGATAGTATAAAGAAAACATTTAAATTCTTTCAGCTTATATATATATATAATTGCTATTACTTGCTGGGCACTCAAATGCTCATCCTTGCTTAATTTAAATGTTTTCAGCTAAGTGTGAAGAACCAGAAAGCTCATGCAAAAATAAAGGAAAAGGAAAGCTAACCAAATAAGATTTGTGGTAGTCTATGTAATAGTTAACTTTATTAAGACAAGTATGATATATATTATCTATCATGGGTTGTAATGAATGCTTAAAGGTTACGTACTTGGGATTCAGACTCTGATGATATGTAAATTAAGTTGATCTTTATATTATTGTTATTATTATTAGTATTATTCCGCTCATAGAAATGGTATCGTAAAGCACCGAGTTCGGGTTTCATGTACCCGGATTTGGGGGCCTTACAATGTTGATTCGTCTCGAAGAATGTTATCTGTGACGCCCCCAAATCCGGGTATCTTCCAAACCGATAGATGGTGCTACACGGTGCTACTGTTCACATATACATTCAATCGAAATACATCAATAGAGTGAATATGTCTTCTATATATTACATAATAATATATCCCTTCTCAGGTTCTTTGTAACCATTACATATATTCCTCGTCATAGTATCAAATTAACACAAAAGTAATACTATTCTATTACAAAGATAACTACTTGTCCGCCTTGGCCTTCCCTTTGTCCTTACCGGATCCTTCGATCCGTTCATTCCTAGCTGCATTTATATGGTTCAAGCAAGGGTGAACATAACTAGCTCAACAAGTGTAACAATTATAATCGAGCAACATGCACGAATCATATAAATTTATATCTTCTATAACTGAATCAATAGTTATGAAGTACTATAAATAATTCAAAATAGCACTTCTCTTTTCTTTAAAATGTTTAATGAAGCACATCATCAGTTAAACCTTTATTTTCGTCAAAGACCTTGAGCATTTCATTCTTTCTTTGAAAAGCACAACTCGACACCAAGTCCGTAAGTGTGACAAACGAGATTTTGCAATTTAATTTTTAATATTTCTTGAATTAAATAAATATTTTCGATTATTTAATTATTAGATTAAATAATTAATTGATGAAGTTGTGGTAGATTAATTTAATTATATGTGTTATATTTATTAAATTAATGTGGAGAATTTTTATTATTCAAAGTATGTAATTATGTGAGCTTATTGAATTAAAAGAAATATTTAATAAGCCTAATATTATTTTAATTAATAAAAAAATTAATAATTTGACATAATTAATAAAGGAGAAAATTAATTATGTGACTATGTGAATTAATGAGAAATTATCATATTTTATTTAAATTAAAATAAATAAGATATTTGATTTATTTTATAAAGGGGTGTGACACTATTAAACTATAGTATAAAATATTTATTAAATTAAATGGTTATGATTCTTTTAAGGCTAGCCAAATGGAGCCTTATTGGGAGTTGGGAGCAGTTAACCCATGATCGGGTTAACTGACCACAACTGCGTCAGTTCTTAATTATTATATACGTCTTCTTCCTTCTTTATTCTCTAAGTCTGGAAATAAGAAAAACGATTTACAAAGAGAAATTGAGAAATTATTGAGGGAGATTGTGAGTGGGTGATTGAAGAAACATCTGAGAAAGGTCTCTCTATTAATCTATGCTCTGGGTAATTTCTTTAAACCAATTTCAAATTACGTTGTTTATATTTTATGAAAATAGTTTCCAAAGTTCTGTTAAGGTCTTTGTAATTAGAAAGGGTAACAATTATGTGTTTGTTTATGATAATATGTTATAATAACATGTTACCTACCATCTTTGTATGTTTTTAAAACATTAAATCCATACAAATATATAGTAATTGGATTATTTTAAAAGTTACAGAGTATAAAAGTGAAAATATGGCCATATGGCCTTACGTACCAAACTTAATACGTTAATCATATGTTGTATCATAAATTTGCACTTGTATGTAATTATGCATGTTAAAACGAAGAAAACAAACTTCAAATGAACAGATTCGGTGTTATAACGAACCCGTAATGTTGATTTTTATGTTTTGTGTTCAAAACTTTTAAGAATATCAAGAATAGCGAAATTACATGTTTTGATTCTGTAAATTATGTGTTTTAACTTGTTAAAATCATGCTAGAGGGGTTGAGTAGTAGTTATATGTGTATCACAGTGTTTGGGTATGTCTAAATTCGTGTAAGAATAAATTAATTGGAGGTTTTGGCCATGTCTCGCATTTTTTCATGAATCGAGTAACTAGTATTATCGTTCGCCGCTACCGCATGCACGACAACTCCATGCCTTATGTTTTAGCCATAAATACCAGTGCTAAGTTAAAGTTAGCTACAGTCATACCATCGAAGATAGAGAACAAGCTCAACGTAGCCAGCAGCCATTTACTTTGCATATTGCTCTGAAATGAAATTTTTTGATTATTTATGTCCAGGAATGTAATAGTAACCTAATCTAATGAGCATAAAAATGTGTTAGACATATAATGAGATGTTAACATGGGTCCTTAACATGTCAATAACGCATTTACGTGTGGTATGAATTATTGAACGCATAATTAGCTTATTGTTCGTGAAGTGTAAATTATGTGACAATAAGTGTGGTAATTTGACTAAGTATAGTCATAATCCGAGTTAGACAAAAAGAATGAACTTGTGATGACTAATTACGTTATAATTGACTGGTATTGTGAATATGAATGGTATGTAGGATTAAATTGGGGAACGTGTATAATTAACGTGTAATCTACGCACGAAGCAAGTTTCCTAACCCAACTTGTTATCGTTGTGCAAGTTTATAAACTTATATCCTTACATTGAACAAATTCCAGCTTTATGTTCTATATTGAGCAAGTTCTTATTATTTATTAATCTGTTCAAAGTATGATTATGTTATACAATATTTATTCTATTGTATACCTCTTAAGTTTGTTATTCGATTTAAATATCAATTATTGTTGAACCTTGTAAGACTAGCGAACCCTTATTGATTCGACTAGTCCATAGTTGATGAACGTTCTACATTTTAGAACCCTTATTGATTTATCCAAACCAAACTTCCTTTTGTACGGACTCTAATGTCAAACTGAGATGAACAACCCTGTATAGGGATTACTTATGCGTTAGCATTAAGATATTGTGCACATTATGGTACTAAGGGCCGATCCCCCTAAGTACGAGTGAAGAGTCCATAATCTTATGACTGTTAAAGGTTTCAAGTATAACCCTTGATAACCTAGGACATAGTTCAAGGTTTTATGACCCTCAGAAATCTTTTGATTCTTGTTATTCATTCTTGATTCAAAAGTTGAGTTTTTATTCCAGAAGTCTTTGATTCACTGGCATGCTATTATATTGTTATTTCATTATTATACTTGTGGGCAATCGTGCTCACTCTTGCGTTATAATAACATTGCAGTTAAGAACGAAAGGTCCGACGAGCCTTCTACTAGCAAAGGCAAGGGCAAGATTAACAAACGATGAAGACTTGTTGTTTTATGTGATGATGTATTTCTGTTTTAGACTTATGTTAATGTTGTGTAAGACGATTATTTGTTTATGTTTCCGCAATTGAGATTTAAGGTTATTATGACCTGGGATTTATGTAATTATTTCAGATAATGTAACTCCTTAAGGAGAAGATTTATTTTGATCTATTATTGCTTTCTTTTATTATGGGTAGATAGACGTATGATGTTTGAATGGTGAACACCAAATCATGTGGGAATTGAAGTACCCAAATTTGGGGGTGTCACAGGTTGGTATAAAAGCTGTAAGTTATGAACCTTCGGTGTGGGAACAACCTTAGGTAAAAGCCTTATAGGAAGAACATAGTGATGGAAAACTCTTATCGAGTTCTAAGAAATGAATTTTTAATTCAATGAAGATAATAAAAGACTTTATGTGCTTATGTGTTAAATTATGTGCTCGCTAGTACAACTTAGTAACTAAAACTTGAAACTGTGTTGTCAGGATGTCAGATGTTGGAGGAGCTAGTCGAGCTGGGGAGGAGGAACCCCGAGTACCTACAGAGGAGGAGCCCCGAGACATTCATGTCGTCAGGGAGCAGTTAGTACAGAGCCATCTCCGTTGATCACTGTTGTTGGTCAGGAGCATGAGCCTGAGACTGATCCAGAGGAGGATCTTGAGGAAGAAGAGGAGTTCCCACCGAACTCTATCGATGCTGAGATGTACGATGAGCTATATGACTGTAATGTAGAGTTATGTGACACTTTCCAGGATCTGACTGAGCCGACTATTATTTAGCAGATTACCATCAAGCAGAAGGATAGGGAGGTTGTGACTCTTCACACATGTCTAGGAAACGTGGAGTGGGATTTTGTTCACGAGAAGGGTCAAACCGAGGAAAAGTCCAAAGAAATAGAAAAGTTAAAGAATGAACTGAAAGAGAGCTCGGAAAGGCTGACCATAGCAGAGGAGGCCTGGGTAAGAGAATCACGTCGTGCTGATCTTGTAGAAGAGGATTGTCGTGCGAAGAAGGCTAAGCTTGGGGAGACACACTCTCCACTTCAAAATGCAATGGATGAGGCTCAGGATCGAGTTATGAGATACCCAATCCAGTTCGAAGGACTACCATCGTATATGCTAGATCGCCGGACAATGTCCCGCATCATGGAAGAGGAATGTAGCAAGGCTATTCAGAGCCTTAACAGGCAGTGATAGGATTTGTTTAATTATGTGAAAACTTATCTGGTATTTAGATGTAAATTCCGATGTGTTTATAAACAAAGGAATATTTTAATATTTTAAATCCCGTAGAGTCTTTATCTCGGGATAGTTGATGTAAATAGTAGTGATACTATCATTTGATGTTAAAACTTTTGATTTGAATAAATATGTCAAGTTGTTTGAGATAATGTGTTAAGTGATTATGTTAAATTATTGAGTTAAGCCTTAACTATTTAGAGAATTTAATAAAGATCTAATAAGCATATATTTTAACAGAATTATGCCGCCGAGAAGAAGATAAAATCGTAAACCAGCTCAAGAAGAATCGACGAATAACAACAATAACACCAACGCTAATCCCATTCAGCAATTGGTGAACTTATTAGCTGGAGAGATTCATAATCAACCCCAAGCTCTACCAAATACGACGTTTAAGGATTTCAAGGCGGTGGGACCGCCAGAGTTTAAAGGCTCCATGAACCCGATAGAAGCTCAGACTTGGGTTATGGAGATGGAAAAAGTTTTTGATGTCGCCAGAGTCAGAGAGGACCAGAAAACTGCCTACGCGATGTTCATGCTGAAATCCGAAGCCAGTTATTGGTGGAAAACAAATAAAGTTTGGGGAGGAGAAGATATGATCACCTAGGAGTGGTTCAAGGAAATGTTTTTCGAGATGTATTTTCTAACTAGCTCGCAAAACCAAATGGAAGCCCAGTTTTTGGAGTTGAAATAGGGGAATATGTCCATACCAGACTATGTGGCAAGATTCAATGAGTTGGCTAGGTTCGCCACATATCAAGTGCACGCGGATGAGAGAAAAGTAAGAAGATTCGAACAAGGACTAAAGCCTTGGTTATATAGTAAAGTGTCGATGTTCAAGTTAAAGACGTTCGCTGGGGTACTGGAGAAAGCCATACTCGCTGAAGGTAGAAGCGATGCGGTGACCAAATATAATCAGGATCAGAAGAAGAAAAAGAGTGAAAGTGAAGGAATTAACAAGGCTAGTGGAAGTAACAGGGGAGGTGGTAATATTCAGAAGAGAAGGTGGTCTGACAACTTGTCAACTGGAAATTAGCAAGGAGGTCAGAAGAAGAGGATCGAAGCATGCCCGACCTGCGGGAAAGCTCATTTGGGAGTGTGCATGAAGGATAAATGAGTGTGCTATAATTTTGGTTAGGAAGGCCACATAGCACCTAACTGTCCTAACCCAAAGAAAGGTGCCTGATTTACTTTTGGTTCGAAGGATCATATGGCAAGAGACTGTCCTAAGAAGCGATCTGGAGGGGTAGGATCAAGAGGAAATAGGGGAAATATCGGTGGAAGCGCATTGACCATCACAGGACCAACCACAACCAACTGACCGACCGCCAGGACATTCAACATGACAGTTCAGGATGCTGTGAAGTCTCGTGATGTGGTGTCAGGTATCATTCCGATCAATAAAATTAATGCTTATGTATTATTTGATTCAGGTGCTACTTGTTCATTTATATCCGATGACTTTGCTAAGAACTTAGAATTGCTTAAGTATGAGTTAGAACACCCCATGAACATAGAAATTGCGAATAGAGAAATAATCCCTGTTAAGTATGTACATAAGAACTGTAGAGTGGATATTAAGGGTAATATCATGAACGCAGATCTTATCCCTATTCGACTTGGAGAATTTGACGTTATCTTGGATATGGACTGGTTATTCAATTACGGGGTTGTAATTGATTGCCAGAAGAAACGTATTAACCTTATGACTCCGTCAAAGGTTGTGTTTTATAGTAGCAAGTCGCCTAGACAAGCGAGTTATCTGACGATGATGCAGGCCAAGAAATTGTTAAGATAAGGCTGTGTAGGATATTTAGCTTACATAGTCGACAATCATAAAGAGAATCCGAAAGTAGAGGATATACCAGTAGTGAGGGACTTCACAGATATATTTTGGACGATTTTCCAGGGCTTCCGCCAGATAGAGAGGTTGAATTTGTGATCAATTTGGCATCAGGAACGGCTCCAATATCGAAGGCACCGTACGGAATGGCACCGGTAGAAATGAAAGAATTGATGGTACAACTACAAGAATTACTGGATAAGAAGTACATTCAACCGAGTGTATCGCCGTGGGGAGCGTCAATGTTATTTGTGAAGAAGAAGGACAGAACGATGCGACTCTGCATCGACTATAGAGAACTGAATAAGGTCACGATTAAGAATAGATATCCATTACCGAGGATCGACGACTTGTTTGATCAGTTAAAAGGAGCGAGATACTTTTCAAATATAGACTTGAGGAGTGGTTATCATCAACTGAAGGTAAGGCCAGAGGATGTACCAAAGACATCGTTCAGAACACGATATGGTCACTACGAATTTTTGGTAATGTCATTTGGTCTAATGAATGCTGCTGCAGCATTTATGGGCTTAATGAATGAGTGTTCAAGCCGTTTTTGGACAAATTCGTAGTGGTATTTATAGATGATATTTTGGTATATTCAAAAACCAAGGAAGAATATGAAGAGCATTTGAAGTTAACGTTAGAAGATTTAAGAAGGGAGAAGTTGTATGCCACATTTTCGAAATGCAAATTTTGGATCGAGCGGGTACAATTTCTTGGACATCTGATTGATAAAGACAGAATTTTGGTAGATCCATCCAAGGTCGAAGCCATGATAAACTGGGATCATCCGAGAATGCCATCGGAAGTACGAAATTTTCTTGGATTGGCAGGATATTACAGAAGATTCATTCAAGACTTTTTCCAAGATCGCAACTTCGTTAACGACTTTGACTCGAAAAGCTGTGAAATTTATTTGGACGAAGAAGTGTGAGGAAAGATTTCAGGAACTTAAGAAGAGGTTGAGTACAACATATGTGTTATCTCTTCCGGATGATACAAGAAATTTTGTGGTTTATAGTGATGCGTCACATAAAGGACTTGGCTGTGTGCTTATGCAAAATGGCAGAGTCATTGTGTACACGTCACGAAAATTGAAGGATTATGAGAAGGGGTATCCGACCCACGACTTGGAGTTAGCTGTAGTGGTTTTTGATTTGAAAATCTGGAGGCACTATCTCTATGGGGAGAAGTGTGAAATATATACAGATCACAAGAGTCTAAAATATATTTTTATACAGAAAGACTTGAATATGCGCCAAAGAAGGTGGTTGGAGTTAATTAAAGACTATGATTGTGAGATTTTATACCATCCGGGTAAGGCAAATGTGGTTGCCGCCGCTTTAAGTAGAAAGGGTTGGGAGAAATTGATGATGTTGACTGCTCAGAAGGAGCTAATTTCAGCCATAGAGAAGTTGGAATTGGAAGTGAAGTATCCTATGGAGATTGACGAGAAGCTGTTCCAGATGCAATCTGGTACAACCCTAATGGATAAGGTTAAGGAGGCTCAACTTCAGGATGAAGAATGTAAAAAGGTGAAAAAGAAGATATCCGAAGGAATCGAACTGAGATTTAAGAAGGACGAGGAAGGAATACTGAGATTTGAGAGCAGAATTTGGGTACCACCAGTACCACAGATTAAGGAAGACATTTTGAGTGAGGCTCATAGTTCACGATATTCGATTCACCCTGGTAGTACCAAGATGTACCAAGATCTTTGACAACATTTCTGGTGGCCAAATCTGAAACGAGATGTTGCAGAGTGTATTGCCAAGTGTCTGACATGTTAGAAAGTGAAAGCAGAACATCAGAGGCCAAATGGATTGCTACAACTGTTGGAGATCCCAGGATGAAAATGGGAACATATTACGATGGATTTCGTGGTTGGCCTTTCGACAACTCAGAAAGGCTATGACACAGTATGGGTTATCGTTGACCGATTGACAAAATCCGGACACTTCCTTCCGATCAAAATCAGATTCAACTTAGATCAGTTGGCGAGGTTATATGTGAAAGAAATTGTTTTGAGGCACGGAGTTCCAGTGTCAATTGTTTTCGATAGGGATCTGTGCTTTACATCGAACTTTTGGAAACGTCTACAGAAATGCACGGGTACACAATTGCGAATGAGTACATCATATCACCCTCAGATAGATGGGCAGAGTGAAAGAATGATTCAAACATTAGAAGATATGTTAAGAGCTTATATAATAGACTTTAAAGGAAATTGGGATGATCACCTACTGCTCGTAGAGTTCGGCTACAACAACAGTTACCACGCTAGTATTGGCATGCCGCTTTAGGAAGCGTTATACGACAGAAAGTGCAGAACTCCGCTTTACTGGGATGAAGTTGGTGAAAGACAATTACTAGGTCCAGAGCTGGTACAGCAGACATCAGAGATAGTCAAAGTGATACGAACAAGACTGGTAGCAGATCAAGATAGGCAGAAGAAATATGCTGACCTGCATCATAAAAATGTTGAGTTCGAATCGGGTAGTTATGTGTTTTTGAAAGTCTCTCCCTGGAAGGGAAAGATCAGGTTCGAAAAGAAAGGGAAATTAAGCTCAAGATTCATTGGACCCTTAGAAATACTGCGAAGAATCGGGGAAGTTGCGTATGAGGTAGCCTTACCTCTTGCACTCAAGAATGTCCACAACATTTTCCATGTTTCAGTTTTACGACCCTATAAACCCGATTACAAGCACGCAATTGAATATGAACCCCTACATTTTGAGAAAGACTTATCATATGAAGAAATTCCTGTTCGTATCGTCGACAGGAAAGAACAAGTTCTCAGAAATAAAGTAATACCTTTCGTTAAAGTAATTTGGAGGAACCACAACGCTGAAGAAGCAACGTGGGAACTCGAAGACCATACGATGCAGAATTACCCCCATTTATTTAATTAATTTATGTGTAAGCGATTCTAGGGACATGATCTTTGTGGGGGGGAGAATGTAACAGGACGAATTGATTGAGTCGTGATTCTGATGACAAAATCCTTTTAAGGGGGGAAATATGTGACAAACGAGATTTTGTAATTTAATTTTGAATATTTATTGAATTAAATAAATATTTTTGATGATTTAATTATTAGATTAAATAATTAAATGATTAAGTTGTGGTAGATTAATTTAATTATATGTGTTATATTTATTAAATTAATGTGGAGAATTTTTATTATTCAAAGTATGTAATTATGTGAGCTTATCAATTAAAAGAAATATTTAATAAGCCTAATATTATTTTAATTAATAAGAAAATTAATAATTTGACATAATTAATAAAGGAGAAAATTAATTATGCGACTATGTGAATTAATGAGAAATTATCATATTTTATTTAAATTAAAGTAAATAAGAAATTTGATTTATTTTATAAAGGGGTGTGACACTATTAAACTATAGTATAAAAGATTTATTAAACTAAATGATTATGATTCTTTTAAGGCTAGCCAAATGGAGCCTTATTGGGAGTTGGGAGCAGTTAACCCATGATCAGGTTAACTGACCACAACTGCGTCAGTTCTTAATTATTATATACGTCTTCTTCCATCTTTATTCTCTAAGTCTGGAAATAAGAAAAATGATTTACAGAGAGAAATTAAGAAATTGTTGAGGGAGATTGTGAGTGGGTGATTGAAGAAACATCTGAGAAAGGTCTCTCTACTAATCTATACCCTGAGTAATTTCTTTAAACTAGTTTCAAATTACGTTGTTTATATTTTATGAAAATGGTTTCCAAAGTTTTGTTAAGGTCTCTGTAATTAGAAAGGGTAGCAATTATGTGTTTGTTTATGATAATATGTTATAATAACATGTTACCTACCATCTTTGTATGTTTTTAAAACATTAAATCCATACAAATATATAGTAATTGGATTATTTTAAAAGTTATAGAGTATAAAAGTGAAAATATGGCCTTACGTAACAAACTTAATACGTTATTCATATGTTGTATCATAAATTTACACTTGTATGTAATTATGCATGTTAAAACGAAGAAAACAAACTTCAAATGAACAGATTCGGTGTTATAACGAACCTGTAGTGTTGATTTTTATGTTTTGTGTTCAAAACTTTCAAGAACATCAAGAACAGTGAAATTACATGTTTTGATTCTGTAAATTATGTGTTTTAACTTGTTAAAAGCATGCTAGAAGGGTTGAGTAGTAGTTATATGTGTATCACAGTGTTTGGGTATGTCTAAATTCGTGTATGAATAAATTAATTGGAGGTTTTGGCCATGTTCTGCAATTTTTTGCGAATTACAGAATTGGTACTGGTTCGCCGCCTCGTGGCACCAACTCCATGCCTTTATGTCGCCAGTAGCGTAAAGCTAAAGGCTAAGTCGGCAGCCATGCCGCCGCCGAGAAACAAGCTCATCGGTGGCTCATAACTCCACTATGTAGATTGCTCAAAAATGAAATTTTTTGATTATTTATGTCCAGGAATGTAATAGTAACCTAATATAATGAGCATAAAAATGTGTTAGACATATAATGAGATGTTAACATGGGTCCTTAACATGTCAATAACGCATTTACGTGTGGATTGAATTATTGAATGCATAGTTAGCTTATTGTTCGTGAAGTGTAAATTATGTGACAATAAGTGTGGTAATTTGACTAAGTATAGTTATAATCCGAGTTAGACAAAAAGAATAAACTTGTGATGACTAGTTACGTTATAATTGACTGGTATTGTGAATATGAATGGTATGTAGGATTAAATCGGGGAACGTGTATAATTAACGTGTAATCTACAGACGAGGAAAGTTTCCTAACCCTACTTGTTATCGTTGTGCAAGTTTATAAACTTATATCCTTACATTGAACAAATTCCAGCTCTATGTTCTATATTGAGCAAGTTCTTATTATTTATTAATCTGTTCAAAGTATGATTCTGTTATATAATATTTATTCTATTGTATACCTCTTAAGTTTGTTATTCGATTTAAATATCAATTATTGTTGAACCTTGTAAGACTAGCGAACCCTTATTGATTCGACTAGTCCATAGTTGATGAACGTTCTACATTTCAGAACCCTTATTGATTTATCCAAACCAAACTTCTTTTGGTGCGGACTCTAATGTCAAATTGAGATGAACAACCCTGTATAGGGATTACTTATGCGTTAGCATTAAGATATTGTGCACAGTATGGTACTAAGGGCTGATCCCCCTAAGTACGAGTAGAAGAGTCCATAGTTTTATGACTGTTAAAGGTTTCAAGTATAACCCTTGATAACCTAGGACATAGTTCAAGGTCTTATGACCCTCAGAAATCTTTTGATTCTTGTTATTCATTCTTGATTCAAAAGTTGAGTTTTTATTCAAGAAGTCTTTGATTCGCTCACATGCTATTATATCGTTATTTCATTATTATACTTATGGGCAATCATGCTCACTCTTGCATAATAATAAAATTGTAGTTAAGAACGAAAGGTCCGACGAGCCTTCTACTAGCAAAGGCAATGGCAAGATTAACAAGTGATGAAGACTTGTTGTTTTGTGTGATGATGTATTTCTATTTTAGACTTATGTTAATGTTGTGTAAGACGATTATTTGTTTATGTTTCCGCAATTGAGATTTAAGGTTAGTATGACCTGGGATTTATGTAATTATTTCAAATAATGTAACTCCTTAAGGAGAGGATTTATTTCTATCTATTATTGCTTTCTTTTATTATGGGTAGATAGACATATGATGTCTGAATGGTGAACACCAAATCATGTGGGAATTGAAGTACCCAGATTTGGGGGTGTCACAGTAAGTCTGACATTTCTTACGAGCACATCTAGGTGATCAGCCTATAGTACTCTATATTGTACAACACTACTACATTAAACGTATCTACGTTTAAGGTTTTGGGAACCTCACGTGCCAGTCGTTTTACCATAAAATATTTGTTTATGCATACTCAGTCTTTCTTTGAATCCATACCAAAATAGTTGGCACAAGATATCAATAACATTTTGGTATATTATAATGAAATCCAGAAAACATCATATAAGGCTAGTCTAGCCAAATGAAATGACTTCGACTTCTTTGTTACATCAATTTATGCGTATAATACATGAATCATTAAACTTGTCCAAATAGATAAAGACAAGAGTTTAGAACACTTGCCTTCAGTGTCTTCTAGTGTTAATTCACTTTACTTGGGTGTCTTTAAAGTTTTCTACATACGTAATCACATAGCACAACATGTTAGGTCATAAACAATTAGGAAGTATTGTCATTAACCTATCTTCTCCTTCTTCCCATTCTAACTATCCATTTGTTTAACTTACTTTGTGTTTATGTTTTGTAACTTTTCGTTAACTTTTAAATGTTTGTCGACGTCAGGATTTTAATTGTCCCTTTTTTGTTCTTGTCTTTCGATGTTCTCATGTTAGGTGAGATTTGTTTGAAAAAATAAGTTGTGAAAAGGTCCGACATGTATATGTCGATGATTGGACTGTAAGAGTCACCAGTTGGTTTTTTTAAATGGTTGCACTAACTCAATCGAGAAAAGGTTTGCACATAGACCTAGTGATGTGACACTATTTAACTGGACTGTCAAACCAAGATTCATTAGGGTCCGGGGGCTTGATTATGCAGAGGGAAGGTGTTAGGCACCCCTCGACATCCGTGGTAACATAGTGACCACCACTTTTCATTTTAAATATTTATCTGAATGTGTGTGTGTGTGTGTGTATGTGTGTGGGTCTATGTGAAATTGTCTGGAAGTAGTGCTATGCCTCATTTGCACCTATATACAAAGGGTTTGAATTTTGTATAAAAGTTCAATTTTAACGAGATATGACAGTGATGTTTTGTAAAACAGGTTTTCCATACCCTTGTGCTCAATAATAATTGGGGCCTTTGATACTTTCATTTTATTATGTGTTCGGCTTGATTGCTTTTATTATTTTTGAGATACGAATCATCTTTGAGAAAATAAGATACATAGCAGTGCCGAACTCCTTGTGGGCATGAGAACCATCTAAGGAAATTCAGACATCGTGAATAATTTACAAGTTGGCTGCAGCTGAAAATGTCCATCACGAGAACCGAATCTAGATTCAGGAACTGAATCTATGATCACATGATTCCTAGGCTCACATGATGATACAGTATATACAAAAGTCGTAAACAATTATATATATATATATATAAGCTATAAATATATATATATATATATATATATATATATATATATATATATATATATATGAACAATCAATCGCCACGTAAGTAAACTCCAGTGGGACGTGAAATGTAAATATATATATATATATATATATATATATATATATATATATAAAAGCAGTAAATGGCCACAAAGTGATCTCCGTGCTTCTTGGAATGTAAATATGTATATATATGTACATATATATATATATATATATATATATAAAGAGGTAAATGATCAAGTGATCTAACGGCTCTGACAGAATGTAAAAATATATATATATATATATATATATATATATATATATATATATACCATTTGAGGCAAAACTGGATTAAGGGGAGAAGAACAAGAGTGGCGCATACAAACACAATTGAATTACTAAAAATATACAGTTTTACTAATAACTGAAAAATATTTACAAGTACTGGAAAATAAAAGTGACTTACAATTGATTAGAACATTAGAAGAGTAGAAGAAGAGAGAGCAGAGACCAAAGATTTGTCAGAGAAGGAACTCTGAGTCTTTCTAAGTCTGTCTTGCTAACTAAGTTCGAATTCCTTTTATAGAATAAGGAAAGAACTATTACAACTTTACTATTACAACTTTGAATGATTACATACAATATTTACTATTGATGAACAGTAAAATAGTCCTGACTTTTTACTATGCATAAATGCTTTTGGCATCTTTTGCTGAAAAAGGCCGAATCTTTTGATTTTAATGGTTGCTTTCGGTGGAAAAGCAAGAGCACACATATGTGACTGGGAGACTCTTTTGGGGAGAGAGCATCTTTTGACTGGAAGGTTGCAGGAGAAGGCGCATGTGACTGAGAGCTGCTTTCGATGAAAATCAGGAGCATCCTTTGAAAGAGATGTCAGGTAAATGGATCCTGAGCATCTTGAAGGTTAATAGTGCCATAAGGGTCATCATCTTCAAATTTATTGGCCGAAGTATTTTTGGAGGAGGAAGAGGAGCATGCAGATGCTTCTTCATGTAACTCATCGATTCTTTCATGAATGGCCTGGGCAATTAACTTCAGATCTTTACTGGAACAATTCTTGATGTTAGAAAAATTAATGGAGCTTGATGAACCGGTTGGACTAGTTTTTGATTTACTAGAAGATCCTTTGTCAGGGATCGATTTAACTAGAACAATAGGGAGATGAATAGAAGGAAACTCTTTCTGGACTTGACCTATTATTCGATTCACATCAAATTTATCCCATCACTTGACAAAGAAAAGGCGGGTGACATGAGTGACTGGTGAAATGGTAGTTTGAGATACTAAATAACTATGCTCAGGAGAATGAAAACCAATCATAGTAGTTGGGGCTTGAATGTCGTACTGCCATTTAAGAATCCATGGAACTTTATATTTACTAAAAAACTGAAGAAGAATAGGGATACCTTCATATCTCTGTTGATATTTATTGTGATTACAAAAATGACTGAGTTGAACCTTTAAAGGATCAGGAAGGAGGTTGAAGGAAGAACCAAATCTCGACCACCACAGAAGAAACCAAAAATAAATTTGACTTTTAAATTTGTGGTCAAATTATAAGAACCACGAGTGACTGTGTGACTCATTCTGGTGAAGGAAGATCTTATTCTAGGCTTCCATATAATCAAAATAACAGAACAAGTTATTCTGATTAGAGAGATATTTAAGATCAAGGGGATGATTACCCCATTCAGTGATTTGAATGATTTGTTTAATGTAGAAAGAATGAAAGTGTACATTAGATTCATCATCCCTAGCATAAATAGGTTTGATGAAAATTGACTCAGTTTCTAAAAGAATATTCTTATAAAACACAAGGGATTTATAAGGAGCAAGAGGAACAAAATTCCATCCAGTAGGAAAATACTGGGAAGCTAGCTTAATTGGGTCATCTCTTGGTTTCATATGAGGCTCAATATGAAACAAATGATTTTCCCACTTAAGCTCGTATTGAGAAGAAGGTTGACTAGGTTTAGAGGATATGGCTCTAGAGGGGTCACTGAAAGGATCAATGGATTTAGGGTTACTGGATAGCACTAAGCTATCAGGCTTAGGAATAGATCCAAGCACCTAAAATTTATTAACTGGATTGGGCGTAGGGACTGGGTTAACTCGACGGGGAACCAAAGTTCGTTTGGGCTGATTACTCGGGCCTGAAGGATGACCCTGAACTTGAGAATAAGAACCTCCTCGAACACTCATTATGAAAGAAGGGTACGTGTATTAATGAATTATCGAGTAAGAAAATTAGGAATATAATTTTCACTGCCTTTGATGTAAACAATTTCAAAATAAAAAATATTTAATAAAGCTTGCCATCTAGCAAAGATCAGTTTAGAGGCGATATTTTTAACATCCTTATCTAAAACATATTTTGCAAATTTGCAATCAATTCTGACCAAAACTTTTTGTTTAGTAAGTCACTTTGAAATTTGTTAATACATAAAACTAAAGAAAGAATTTCTTTTTTAATAGTACTGTAATTTAACTGTGTAGGATTCCATGCACCAGAATGGAACCGAACAATTTGCTCAGATGAATTGGGAGTTAACTTCTGTTTGAGAACACCTCCGAATCCAATTTCAGAAGCATCAGTTTCAATGATTTTAAAAGGGAATCATTGGAAATGCCAAGGCAGGGTAAGGCCTTAACATATTTTTTAACTTGTTGGACGACAGAAGTGTTAACGTCAGTCCAAGGAAGAGGATTATCTTGCAAACGCTGAAAGAGGGGTTTACAGATTTTTCTGAGATTTTCGTAGAACTTGCCTATATAATTGAGTGAGCCTAGAAATCTCTGTAGTTGGGTTTTATTGGTAATCTTATCAGGAAATCTGTCAGAAATTTAATAGCTCTGTCAATAGGCTGAATAAGTCCTTGATAAATATTAAGACCAAGAAACGGAACTTTAGTTTGAAATAGACTGCATTTAGATGGAGACAGAACAAGTCCATTGGTAAATGCTGTCTTAAAGAACGAGTTCAAATGTTTAACGTGTTCTTCAATTGATCATGAAAAAATGAGGATATCATCAATGTAAACAATGATAAAATGACTGAAGGGATTCAAAATGTCATTAAGAATGTTTTGAAATTCAATAGGGGCATTTTTCAATCCAAATGACTGGACGTTCCGCTCATAATGGTCAAAAGGGGTTGTAAATGCTGTTTTGTACCTATCATCTAGGTGGATGGAAACTTGCCAGAATTCGGATTTTAGGTCGAATTTACTGAAAATGGTGGAACTGCTTAACCTATTAAGGAGGTCTTCCTTATTGGGCAAAGGATACCTAATCCATTCTAATACTTTGTTTAATGGTTTGTAGTTGATAACTAGATGCAGAACACCTCTTTCTTTTTCTGCTTCATTGTTAACATAAAAGGAAGGACAAGACCAAGGGGATTTACTATGTCTAATTAACCCTTTATTGAGGAGGTCATTGATTTCTATTTTGCATAACTCCATTTGTTCATGATTCAATTGTATAGGTCTAGCCTTAGTAGGAATCAAATGTTCTTTGAATTCCTTAGCATAAGGAATCCTTTCAACGTGTTTCTTCCTATGCCAAAAAGCAATAGGAGAATCTGAACAAAGATTTTCCTTTAAATAAGATTTTGAATCTTCTATTTTATCTTGTATTTTTTACTCTTAAGTTGTTCTTCAACATGCTTATATTTAATCTCTTCCTTAAAGAAGTTCAAATGGTTGGATTTGCAGTTTAGTAAGTTCAAAGAATTAGAAATAGATTCATCTTGGATAAATCTCAAATCTCTTTCTTTGGGTTTAATCAGAAATTTAAATGTTATCTTTTTACCTAAATGTTTGCAGCTTAATCCTTCATTACTGGTAGTGAAAGGATATAATAAATATATAAACGGTAACCCTAAGATGATTTTATCTGTAAGATTGCAGATTAAAACAAATGATGTTTTAAAACACATACTATCTTAAAAAATATGAACTTTAGGTAGTTTATATTTTATTTCCATCTGACTACCATTTGCAGAATTTAATTTTTCTCTAGTTTTCTTATAATACTTGGTGGGAATTAAACCTTCTTGGATACAATTTAGATCTGCACCTGTATCAACATGGGAAAGAAGCTGTATTGAGAAAGTTTGGTCAATTACCAAGTTTATAGAAATATACCACTTTTGGATAGTGATATCTTTAATTCTTTTAAGAGAAAGACGTTGAAGAAGGAAACCAGTCTCTTCATTAGCCTTTGATGATTCAGGTTCATCATGACTTTCATCACTAGAAGAGGAATCATGTATTTGAAGGTTTGTTTTCTTTACCTCAATTTCTTTTCTTAGGTTAGAAATATCTAATTTTAGATTAGAAATTTCTCCTTTTAATTTATTAACTTCATGATTTAACTCGGGGAGGGTGACTTACTATTTGTTTCATCGCTACTAGAACTGCTATTAGAAGAATAAGGAATATCAGAACCTTCATCATTACTGACGGTGTTCTCTATTCTCATTAATTCTAATAGTTGATCAGCATCTTCACTTGAAACATTTAGCTGAGATAATTTTTGTTTTATTTTGCACTCACTTTTATAGTGCCCTTTCTGCCCACAATTGTGGTAAACAATTTTATTTTTATCAAACCTCCATAAGTTAGATTATCATAATCAATGTAACCTAAATTTTTACTCAGTTCTTCACGAACCTTATGAGCAAATAATAAAGGTAAACCATTAACGAATTTTTCTTTCCAGAATGGTTTATTTCTATCATTACGCATCATAACTCTAGAAGTAAACACATCTTTGTACCATCGAAAATCACTTAGAGTGGGACACGTGAGATTACTTAACTAATCGTGAATCCTTTCCGTAATATCACTAGGAGTTCCAACAAAATGTTTAATAATAGTAAATATTAAAGTATTAACTCCATCAGGCGGACCAACACTAACATCTTCGTCAAAGATGAGGTTGCCGTCATCATCTAATTGGACAACATGGATTATTGATAACCTAGTGTCTTCTGTGAGATGTTTCTCCCACCAAGATCTAAGGATACCAGTGAATCCACTAGCTATTAATTCAACAATATCTGGTTGAGTCAGACTTTTGAATTTAGTAATATATCTATTAGCTACCATGGACATGTGATTTAACTTTTTTAAAATCTCTTGTTCACTAAAACCATCAAGATTCCATTCATAAATTTTATTAGAAGAATCTGAGAATTGTTTATCTAGATTTCTCTCTTCGAACTGTAGATCCGGAGGAGTAGGTCTAGAATACCAATTTCTGGTGATGCTAATGTTATTAACGGTTAATTTATTTAACTGATCATTAAAATCTGGAATTGAAACACTGTAAGAATGATCTGATTGGCTACTACTTTCATTGTCTGATTCAACTTGGTCATTGATAGCAATAGTATCACTTGTTCCAGCTTCAGTTTTTAATTTTTTAAATAACTTATCAATAGCTTGGGTAAGTTCACCATCTTTATTAGGTAAACCTAATTTATTTCTATTTTATGGTAATTTTAGCAAAGGATGTTCAATTCTTGAATCTAGTTTTTTGATAACTGACTCATCGAATTTTTCCTCACTCTTATCTAGCTATTTTCCTATGGTTTCTAGATACTGATTCGTGAAATTATTTTGTTCAATAATTTTTGTGTCATCTTTATTGCCATCTGAAATTTTAAACGGGCTGGCAACTACCGACGTGTTTTTAACTGATAAAAGGATAGTTTCAAGAGGAGGATGACTAGAAGAAACTTTTGACTTATCTTCTTTAATCCATTGTGATTTAGTAATAATATTACATTTACCATGATATCTTTAATACCAATCGTAAAAAGTATTATTTATCTGTTCATCTTTTATAAATCTTTTCCATCTATTAACTATTTTATCTCGCTCTTTGTCAATAGGGTGATTGGAGCGAAATAAATGTCTTTTAGACCTATTAGGTTGGGAATTAAAATCTTTAACGAGAATATCCCAATCTAATATGAATTCCTTTTTAATGACTCTTAATTGATTATTAATAGGAGCTTCAAAATCAAATTGAGTAGGAAACTCTGAAGGAGTAGGAGAGGAAAAATCTTCTTCTTCTAATGGGCCATTATGAGTATAACAAGGATGACTATCTTGACCTTGATTAATGATACCTTTCATTTTTATATCCCTAATAGAAGGGTTACTAAGTACTTCAGTATCTCTTCTAGTATGGACTGAAGGAGCTGAAGAACTAGTAAAATCTTCTATGATAACTGGCCTTCTGGTTCGTTCAAAACTTATTTTGACCGTACCATCAGAAAATTGTCTAATGTTCTCAACATTTAATAAACTGTTATTAACTGTCTGTTGAGGTATTTCACTAGGTAAAGTCCATTGACTAGGCAAGGTAATGTCCTTCCAGAGGATTGTTCTCGGGATCTGAACATTAGCATCACTAGTTGAACTTTGAATTAAACAGTTTGATCTTTAGGACTTTTATTAAGAGCATGAACATTTAAGTTTGTTTTCATGGTCTTATAATATATCCTATAAATCAAAGCTAGGGGCTGAGATCCCTCAATCATTTGAGTGATTTCACCAGCAGTTTTAATGTTTAAAGTTAAAGCTTTTAATAGATTGTGATCACTTAGTCTTAATGTGAAATCAAGAAAGCAATTGAAATGGATAGGTCCATTATGCAGGCTTGATTCCATAATGCCAATGTTATTCGGGACATAATTAATAATTCTAGCATCTCTAAGACAGAGGTAGATACTTGAATTAATTCCTTTGATGTTTAACGACTTAACTGCAACTTGAACAAGACCAATATGGATAAAATTATACCCTTTTTTCCTATGATTTTAATAACATTAGGAGATAAAAGACTACAATTTTCATATTCTTTGTTAATGGTGTAAACCTTTTCTACTATTTTTACATTGTAATTAGTTTTAAAGTTATCCAAAAAGGATGACTGAAAAATTTCTCTAGGAGAAACTCTGGGCATATTCCAATCATTTAAAACTTGACTGATGTTTTCATAAATATGTTCTTTTTGGTTAACCATGTCTAGGACAGGGGGCAAAGCTGACCGGTTAGTAGCTGAGGAGTTAGATCTAAATAACCTTTTCATCTTTTACTACATTCAAAACTAAATTTTACACATTGTTCTTCCATGCATACCCTCTTACCTTAAGTAGACCCATACCCAATGTTCTATTACCCTACACTGCTCACCCAAGAGACTTACAAAAGATAGACACGAACAAGGTGGACTACAGTAAGTTAGGTGATTTCTGAACAAGAGAAAAGAAAATTTTGAAAAAAGAAAAGATAATAGATTACTGAGTTCTTACTGACAACTAGAACAAGAAATAACTTGGCTTTGATACCATTTGGGGCGGTAAATGCTGTTTTATACCTATCATCTGGGTAGATAGAAACTTGCAAGAGTTAGTATTTTAGGTCGAATTTACTGAAAATGGTGGCACTACTTAACCTATTAAGGAGGTCTTCCTTATTGGGCAAAAGATACCTAATCCATTCTAATAGTTTGTTTAATGGTTTGTAGTTGATAACTAGATACAGAACACCTATTTCTTTTTCTACTTCATTGTTAACATAGAAGGCAGGACAAGACCAAGGGGATTTACTATGTCTAATTAACCCTTTATTGAGGAGGTCATTAATTTTTGTTTTGCATAACTCCATTTGTTCATGATTCATTTGTATAGGTCTGGCCTTAGTAGGAATCAAATGTTTTTGAATTCCTTAGCATAAGGAAGCCTTACAACGTGTTTCTTCCTATGCCAAAAAGCAATTGGAGAATCTGAACAAAGATTTTCCTTTAAATAAGATTTTAAATCTTTGATTTTATCCTGAATTTTTTTACTCTTAAGCTGTTCTTCAACATGCTTATATTTAATCTCTTCCTTAAAGAAGTTCAAATGGTTGGATTTGCAGTTTAGTAAGTTCAAAGAATTAGAAATAGATTCATCTTGGATAAATCTCAAATCTCTTTCTTTGGGTTTAATTAGAAATTTAAATGTTATCTTTTTACCTAAATGTTTACAACTTAATCCTTCATTACTGGTAGTGAAAGGATATAATAAATATATAAATGGTAACCATAAGATGATTTTATCTGTAAGATTGCGGATTAAAATAAATGATGTTTTAAAACACATACTATCTTGACAAATATGAACTTTAGGTAGTTTATATTTTATTTCCATCTGACTACCATTGGCAGAATTTAATTTTTCTCTAGTTTTCTTATAATACTTGGTGGGAATTAAACCTTCTTGGATACAGTTTAGATCTGTACCTGTATCAACAAGGGCAGGAAGATGTATTGAGAAAATTTTGTCAATTACTAAGTTTATAGAAATATTCTACTTTTGGATAATGATATCTTTAATTCTTTTAAGAGAAAGACCTTGAAGAAGGAAACCAGTCTCTTCATTAGCCTTTGATGATTCAGGTTCATTATGACTTTCATCACTAGAAGAGGAATCATGTATTTGAAGGTTTATTTTCTTTACCTCAATTTCTTTTCTTAGGTTAGAAATATCTAATTTTAGATTAGAAATTTTGCTTTTTAATTTATTAACTTCATGATTTAACTCGGGGAGGGTAACTTCCTTAACATGAGTTTTAAATCTTTCAAGAGTTTTATTAAGGCTAAATATAATCAAATGATTGAGGGATCTCAACCCCTAGCTTTGAATTATAGGATATATTATAAGACCATGAAAACAAACTTAAATGTTCATGCTCTTAATAAAAGTCCTAAAGATCAAACTGTTTTAATTCAAAGTTCAACTAGTGATGCTAATGTTCAGATCCCAAGAACAATCCTCTGGAAGGACATTACCTTGCCTAGTCAATGGACTTTACCCAGTGAAATACTTCAATCAGACAGTTAATAACAGTTTATTAAATGTTGAGAACATTAGACAATTTTCTGATGGTACGGTCAAAATAAGTTTTGAACGAACCAGGAGGCCAGTTATCATAGAAGATTTTACTAGTTCTTTAGCTCCTTCAGTCCATACTAGAAGAGATACTGAAGTTCTTAGTAACCCTTATTTTAGGGATATAAAAATGAAAGGTATCCTTAATCAAGGTCAAGCTAGTAATCCTTGTTATACTCATAATGACCCATTAGAAGAAGAAGATTCTTCCCCTCCCACTCCTTCAGAGTTTCCTACTCAATCTGATTTTGAAGCTCCTATTCTCTACATTAAACAAATCATTCAAATAACTTACTGGGGTAATCATCCCTCTGATCTTAAATAGCTCTCCTATCAGAATAACTTGTTCTATTATTTTGATTATATGGAAGCCTATAATAAGATCTTCCTTCACCAGAATGAGTCACACAGTCACTCGTGGTTCTTACAATCTGACCATAAATTTAAAAGTCAAATTCCTTTCTGGTTTCTTTTGTGGTGGTCGAGATTTGGTTCTTCCTTCGACCTCCTTCCTGATCCTTTAAATGCTCAACCCAGTTATTTTTGTAATCAAAATAAATATCAATAGAGATATGAAGGTATCCCTGTTCTTCTTCAGTTTATTAGTAAATATAAAGTTCCATGGATTCTTAAATGGCAGTACGAAATTCAAGCCCCAACTACCGTGACTGGTTTTCAGTCTCCTGAGCATAGTTATTTAGTATCTCAAACTACCATTTCACTGGTCACTCATGTCACCCGCCTTTTCTTTGTTAAGTGGTGGGATAAATTTGATGTGAATTGAATAATAGGTCAAGTCTAGAAAGAGTTTCCTTCTGTTCCTCTCCCTATTATTCCAGTTAAATCGATCCCTGACAAAGGATCTTCTAGTAAATCAAACACAAGACCAATCGGTTCATCAAGCTCCATTAATTTTTCTAACATCAAGAATGGTTTCAGTAAAGATCTGAAGTTAATCACCCATGCCATTCATAAGGAGCAAGAGGAACAAAATGCCATCCAGTAGGAAAACACTGGGAAGCTAGCTTAATTGGGTCATCTCTTGGTTTCATATGAGGCTCAATATGAAATAAATGATTTTCCCACTTAAGCTCGTATTGAGAGGAAGATTGACTAGGTTTAGAGGATATGACTCTAGAGGGGTCACTGAAAGGATCAATGGGTTTAAGATTACTGGCTAGCACTAAGCTATAAAGCTTATGAATAGATCCAATCACCTAAAATTTATTAACTAGATTGGGCGTAGGGACTGGGTTAACTAGATGGGGAACCAAAGTTCCTTTGGGGTGATTACTCGGGCCTGAAGGGCGGAACTGACCTCGAGAAGAAGAACCTCCTCGAACACTCATTTTGAAAGAAGGGTACCTGTATTAACGAATTCTTGAGTAAGAAAATCAGGAATAGAATTTTCACTGCCTTTGATGTAAACAATTTCAAAATCAAAAATACTTAATAAAGCTTGCCATCTAGCAAAGATCTGTTTAGAGGCGATATTTTTAACATCCTTATCTAAAACATATTTTGCAGATTTGCAATAAATTTTGACCAGAAACGTTTGGTTTAGTAAGTCACATTGAAATTTGTTAATACATAAAACTAATGAAAGAATTTCTTTTTTAATAGTACTGTAATTTAACTGTGTAGGATTCCATGCACCAGAATGGAGTTGAACAATTTGCTCAGATGAATTGGGAGTTAACTTCTGTTTGAGAACACCTTCGAATCCAATTTCAGAAGCATCAGTTTCAACAATTTTAAAAGTTGAATCATTGGAAATGCCAAGGCAGGGTAAGGCCTTCAAATATTTTTTAACTTGTTGGACGGCATAAGTGTGAACGTCAGCCCAAGATCAGGGGTTTGCAAATTTTTCTGAGATTTTCATAGAACTTGCCTATATAATTGAGCGAGCCTAGAAATCTCTGTAGTTGGGTTTTATTGGTAATCTTATCAGGAAATCTGTCAGCAAATTGAATAGCTCTGTCAATAGGCTGAATAAGTCCTTAATAAATATTAAGACCAAGAAACCGAACTTTAGTTTGAAATAGACTGCATTTAGATGGAGACATAACAAGTCCATTGGTAAATGTTGTCTTAAAGAACGAGTTCAAATGTTTAACGTGTTCTTCAATAGATCGTGAAAAAATGAGGATATTATCAATGGCACTATTAACCTTCAAGATGCTCAGGATATATTTACCTAACATCTTTTTCAAAGGATGCTCCTGCTTTTCACCGAAAGCAGCTCTCAATCAAATGTGCCTGCTCCTGCAGCCTTCTAGTCAGAAGATGCTCTCTCCCAAAAAGCGTCTCCCAGTCACATACGCGTGCTCCTACTTTTCCACCGAAAGCAGCCATAAAAATCAAAAGATTCGGCCTTTTTTAGCAAAAGTTGCCAAAAGCATTTATGCATAGTAAAAAGTCAGCACTATTTCACTGTTTATCAATAGTAAATATTGTCTGTAATCATTCAAAGTTGTAATAGTAATGTTGTAATAGTTCTTTCCTTATTCTATAAAAGGAATTCAAATTTAGTTAGCAAGACAGACTTAGAAAGACTCAGAGTTCCTTCTCTGACAAATCTTTGGCCTCTGCTCTCTCTTCTTCTACTCTTCTAATGTTCAAATCAATTGTAAGTCACTTTTATTTTCCAAATATTTATATTTACTAAGGTAAAAGTAAAAACATTTTACTTAAAGTAAATCCAGAAGTAAAAAGTAAATTCTTTTACTTTACTTTCGGCTGATTTACTGGGGAACAACAATGATGTTGTTGTGTTCGTCTTTTCGCTTTTCTTGAAAGTCGATGATGATTGGGGCCATCTTTGTGGTAGACCGACCGGGTCTCTGGCGGTTTTGGAGGGTGCTGTTGATAATCTTCTCAGATGGATCACTATCCCCATACCATCCTACCTTAAAATTTTTATCTAGGATGAAACCCTTCACCCCCAAAAATCAGGTTTATAAAGAGAGAAGAAAAAAATTTTCACCGAACAAGTGGTCACCATCTTCAAAATTTCATAAATTTTGTAAAAACTTTTTGTTTAAAAACAAATCAGACTGCATCTGACACAAAGGATCACTCGATTGGCCTTGATCTATCAGCAAACTCGATCTTAACAGTCTACTTTTTTTTTAACTGAGTAATCAAAGATTTGTTCTTTTGGCATTCCGCTTAACTCAAACCTTTCTTATCTTTGTAAACACATACCATCAGATCTAAGGATTCCCTTAGCCTAAACTGCTCCCACACTTAAGACTTACAATGACATAACGGGACTTAAGGCGATCATATGAGTTTTACAGTAAGTTAGGCAATTTAAGATAGGAGCAAAAGAAGTAATGGTTTGAATAAACATTTAGAAGCTAGGCTAACTGTTTTAGACCGGGAACCACCAACAGAACCATGAAGCAACCGTGTTGCTCTGATACCATTGACAGTGAATGTTGTTATTATATAAAACTTAAAAATAAAGAAGAAACTTTAAGAAGATGACTGGTGAATCAGTAAAGTAATCTCTTTCTTTTATTTATAAACAATTAAGGAAGGGATTACGTATAACCTAGATAAACTGTAAATGGAAGAGAGAAGTATGAAGAACTTCTTGTGATAAACCGGGTGTCGACGTCGGGATTTTTGAATGTCCCTTTTTGTTACTTGTTCTTTGGTGTTCTCATTTTAGGTGAGATTTGTTTGAAAAAACAAGTGAAAAAGGTCCGACATGTATAATGTCGACGATGGAATGTTAAGAGTCGCCAGTTGGTTTTTTAAATGGTAGTATCAACACAACCGAGAAAAGGTTTGCACATTGACCTAGTGATGTGACACTGCTAAACGGGTCGGTGAAACCGAGATTTGTTAGGGTCCGGGGACTTGGTTATGCGGAGGGAAGGTGTTAGGCACCCCCCGACATCCGTGTTACCACGGTGACCGCCTCTTTTCAAGAAACTATTATTTGAATGTGTGTGTGTGTGGGTTAATGTGCTCTTATTTGGAAGTAGTGTGAGGCCTCGTTCGCACCTATATACACAGGGTTTGAATTTATGTAAAAATTTAGTTTTTTAGCAAGATATGGCAATGATGTTTTGTAAAAAGGTTTATCAAACCCTGATGCTCAATAGTAATTGAGACCTTTTGATACTTCCATTTTATTAAGTATCCGACTTGATTGCTTTTATTTTACAGATGCGAGGCATCCGTACGAAAATAATGTACAAAATAATGCTGACTTCCTCGTGGGTATGGGAACCATCTGAGGAAATTCAGACACCGCAGAATAATTTACAAGCTGCTTACAGCTGAAAATGTCCATCATGGGAACCGAATCTAGATCCAACAGGCTGAATCTGTGATCACATGATTCCTAGGCGCACATGATACCATAATTTGTATGAAAGCAGTAAGAAGGTATACATATAAAAGCTGTAAATATATATATACATACACGATCACCAACCATGAAGCACCTCCATGGGGGATCAGAAATGTAAATAAAGCTGTAAAAGCTATCAACCACCACGGAGGAAACTCCAGGTGGGACAAAATGTAAATAAAGTCAGAAAGCGGCCAACCGCCATTTAAAGAAACTCCAAGCGGGACAAAACGTAAAAGAAAGCTATATAAGCGATCAACCACCACGGAGGAAACCTGTGTGGATGAAAATATATATATATATATATATATATATATATATATATATAAACAATAAATACACCGTATGTAAAATCCAGGCTCATCGAATGCGAGTTCAACAATACATATATATATATATATATATATATTAAATATTTAATAAACGCACTGCATCAAGTTCAGGCTCATCGAACAAAGTTAATACTACAGTTATATATATAATATATATATATATAAAAGCAAATAAACGCCCGCATCAACTTTAGAAGCTTAATCGAGGCATAACTCGATAATGTTAGTCAATATATATATATATATATATATATATATATATATATATATAAATGAAATAAAACCACGGGACAGGAAATGCGGCAAACGCAGGCAACGCGACTCTCAACGTGAAGAAGGGTGTGTGCAAAGATGAAGAGAAAGGCTTTAAAGTGTGTGAGAAGGCTTACAGTGGGCTGCCAAAGAAGACTTCTATATCTTTAAAGTGGGTAAACATTGGCTTTTGTAGGTACAAAAGTAGCTATATATGAGCTCACAGGTGTTTAAAATGAGAAAGTACATTGTATGGGGTGAGTGCAGAACAAATTGGGCAGGGCTTCCTCGCTGGTTTCTCTTGCAAAATGGCCACCCCAAGCCCTCTATTTATAGAGGGTGGACCTGCGGCTGGGCTGCAGGTGTACCAGAGGTATTCCGTGTGGGCTCGAGTTTCTCGGGTCGGGTCGTCTCGTAGTACGTGTACTCGGGCATTGTAATGTTCATCGAACTTTCAAAAGTGCAATCTGGGCATCCGACTGAGGTATACAGGACCTATTTCGGACCGCCGTTGTCGAGAGTTGTACAATGGCATAGGATTAGAGTTTGTACGAAGTCATTGAAGATGGGACGATGCCCTCCGGTCTTCAAGCATCAAATTCTATCCGTTACCCCGCACAATAGTCACTCGGGATTGGTTTTCTTTGATTCTTGTGGGACATCGTTGTGTAGAGATGTGTGTATGAAATGTTTGAGATGACGTGGCGTGGCATCGCGTTGGCAAGATGACGATGTTGCCCTCACCGGTGTTATCGCCGGTTTGGGCCGATAAAGCAGACGTTGCTCAGGGCTTCGCTGAGATTGGACTGCTACAATTGTTGAAGGTCCTCAATGTCATCTCTGAGGTGTGCTTGTCCTTACGGTGTTATCTCTGGGTTGTTACTGATTATCTCATTTTGAGCGCCGAGATTGAAGCTGGTTGCATTTGAAACAAGCATTTTCGGGGTTATTGTCAAAACTGTATTCCTTGGGGTGATCACCAAGGTTGGTGGCTATTCCCATGATTAGGAATGAGACTGGATACCTCGGGGTTATCTCCAAGATTAATCGGTCTTCTCCGGTGTGTGTTCCAATATTGTGTTCGCACGCCTCGGAGTTATCTCCGAGGTTGGAATTGTTACTCCCAGTGTGTGTTCCGGGGATGATGCTGAACTTCCGGTAGTATCCGAAATGGATATGGATTTGTCTTTCAGGTTCCTCTAAAGATTTAATCTGTCCTCCCGCAATGTTAGTGGATGATGAGTACTGTAGAAAATTTTGAGTGTCTATAGATGGCCCCCTCTTTATCATACTCATACATGGCGATGCATGGGTAGGATAAAGAATCCTAGACACTTGAAATGCAAAAAGACAATCATGGTACTATATGTAGCAACATGATGCAAATGTATGATGCATAGGTATGGGGTTGTAGCCCAACATGCTGGGGATGATTGCTGGCTCCCTGTTGCTTCAACTGGGGATTGGCAATGATGACCAGACTTGATGTGTAATCCGAATCTGTTAGGATATTGATGTTGGGGTTATCACCAAATTCCTGGGTCCTTGATAATGACTTAATCCTGAAGATGTACCTCTTATGTGTAAGAGATCTATGGGGATAAAGCTTGATCTGTTTGAGGATGTGTATAACATATTCCATCATCGATCCTCCTTGATGACGTTGACCTTTTCTGGTTGGTATCGCCAGGACATGTCAAGATTCTGTTGGATTTACTGCCAACAACAAATGTTGTTAGGGATGCCTGACCTTCATTGACGTGTACTTCACCGATATGTGAATCAACAGCTGAAAACCTTGTGGGGTAAACTGTCAAGGTTGCTTGACCTTCGCTAACGTGTGAATCAACGGTTGATACTCTGTGGGTAGATTGTTAAGGTTGCTTGACCTTCGTTAACGTATGAATCAACGAAACATTGCGTTGTGACCCCCGCCGGGGATCCGCTGGGGAATATGAGTAATCGAGCATGAAATTCTCGAATAGCTCTAGAGCTCTGATAGGTTTAATCGCCATCGGCTGAGATAAAGTCAAGGCTACTTGACCTTCATTGATATGTGTGTCAACGGCTTGAATGCACATTTTAATCCGCTGCCGGGGATTCACGTTGTAACCCCCATCGGGGATCTACGTTGTAACCCCCGTCGGGGATCTACGTTGATCTTTAGGGTAATGACCAGAAGTTGGCGGCATTGGACCTGTACAAGGTATTGTCGGATGTGATTTTTAACAAATGAGATCATTGGTAGGGTATACCTCGTGTTCGGGTGACTACCAATGAGCAATGTACAGACTCAAAGTTTCATCTAAGAAGACCAGGATTGTATGCTATTTTGCTCAATCGCGTGGCATTTTTATTCTTGATTTGACCTTTCTAGTCCGCAATAACTCCTTTACAACTCAAACTGGACCGAGCTGGAGGGGTGGGGCCCACATAGGGGTGCCGCAGGTGCACCTGCTTCAGCCGCAGATGAGCCTGCGGCCAACCGTGGATGATATAATCCAGCGGGTTGGTCTCACAAGTGATTTTCAACTTGATTCGCTAAGAGAAATCCGTGAGCCTCCTTCAGATCTGCTGAGTTTGGGCTATTTTCTGCAAATTCTGTCATCGTAAAAGTGTTCTGCACTATCCTGATAACGTATGCATGCATTTTTTCCAGTTTTTATCCGTTGGATTTTGAGTTATCGCATGAAATACATCTAACACATAGTAGTGATTATGCATGCACAAATGACTTGATAAAAAATATTCAACATAGTAAATGTTAGTATTAAACCATGCTGAATATAATGATGTGAAAAAATTTGACTTTTGAGATAGTCAAATTGGCACCTTTTTTTGCTATTTTTTGTCCTATTTGAGGTCCAATGAGCAACAGGTAGAAATGCAAAGTACTCCTTATATTGAGGTTAACCTTATGCATGGATGATTTTGATTTTTAATGCATATATTATGCTTATGAATTTGGGGCAGGTGTGCTACTGAATGGCCACCTAGACATGCCTATGTGCATGTGGATAGTCCTATTTTCAAAGGGGACTATGGCAAAAAATTTCAAAATATAGGCATTGGATAGTCATGCATTTTAACTCTATTATATGTTAAAGTAAATGCATGCATGTATATAGTCATAAAATGCATTCTAGAAAGCTCCAGGTAAGGAAATACCACACGCTTTCTGTGGTGATTTGGAGACTTGTTGTCCAGATATCATGGATCCGGATCAGCCGAGTAGTTCCTGTAGGACCACTTCTGGTATACGGAGGAGGGCTTCTGAAGTACCTCGACCCTGTTCTGTCAGACAGCCTCGTCGATTGGTGGAGGCCATGATTCATCCAGTCCGGCCAGACGTGCCAGACGTTGAGGACGTGGATGAGGATATTCCGATTGAAGATCCTGCTCCTGCTGCACATGTTTGCCGTAGGGAGCTCCCTTGTATTTAGGTAGCAAACCCAGAGCTTCTGGGTGATTTGAGCAGACATCCCTCGATGTACCTGCATGCTAACGAGGTATGACGTTAGATCTTGATCTTCCTTCTTTCCTATTGATGAGGATTAAAGGGTTTTGATGTTGATCTGCATTTCATTCAGGTTCCCGACTTCACATAGCCTCGAGGTAATTGGTTTAGTATACACTCTATGTATCAGGCTCTTCATCCTGATTACAGAGCTGTAGTGTATGATTGGGGATTCGGGGCATTCTTCTCCATCCTTCCCCGTCGTTGTTCCTGGGGTTACCTCAGGGCATTGTCTGAGCGATGGTTTCATCAGACTCGGTCACTCCATCTGCTGGATTGCGAGGTGATGATGACGCCGATGGATTGGCGATTTATCACAGGTATGGAGGTTGGAAGGGAGCCAGTGCCATACATGGCGAATATTACCCCTACTACCGTCAGATCCTTGTTAGGCGTTCCGGCGGAAGCGCTCAAAGGCAGGACTGTTCGTTTAGGTCTTTTGAGCATAGATGCTATGAGCGGGCTTTTGAGTGAGCCCATGCCTGATGATGTCAGAATCAGGGATCACATTCTGCGATGATTGTTCCTGATGATCATTAGAGGCTGCTTCATAGCGGATAACTCTTCTACTGTGTCTTTTGCTTTGATCAGTGCCACGCGTCACGTGGACCATATTAGAGAGTATGATTGGGTTTCCTACACCTTTGCCTATTTCCTCTGGGGCATGCGTATGCGCTCACAGGATTTGACCGTGGCTTGGCTAGGATTTTACCCATTTCTACTGGTGAGTATTTCTCTTGTCATTTCCCATTTATAGGTTAAGAGTGTTTACTGATCGCAGATGCTTTGCCATTGTGTTGGTAGTTTTGGGCCTACGAGAGGCTCCCATGCTTGCGTCCTGTGAGTGTGTTAGGTTTTGATACCTATCCATGAGGACGACGATGACATCATTCCATTTTGCCGGAGGTCCCTGTAGTTGAGGGTTTCACTCACTACCGTATGCAGCTGGAGTTGCTGACAACCGATACCATCACATGGATTCCTTATTCGGGGGAACACTTGACCATCAGTTTTGAGGATGGATACCTGACTGTAGTCAAGTACGGGATTTCCACCAGGAGAGTTCCCCTCTTCTCAGATGGAGGCTGGGAGCTCTATTTAGGAGAGCGTGCTATTAGGAGCACCACATGGGAGATTCGCATGCCGATCTTACCTCCTGCCAGGCGTCACTGGCTTGTATCGCAGTCACCTGTCATTGATATCCAATTGTTGGGGGTTGACGGCTTTACATTATCAGAGGGTCCTTGCACTCAGGAGACGTTCCAGCGTTGGTGGTTCCCTCGTACTATCGGAGCCCAGTCCCGCGCTACACAGTTTATGGGGGATATGGTTCTAGGATCCGTGATGATGACGGGTTGGATAGCTTATGTCCGAGATCCGACTCATATGACACAGATTGATAGTTTGACCCGACAGTTGGACCAGGCACACATATTTATCCGACATTTGGGCAGAGATCCGGCAGAGGCAGCTTCGTTTGATCATTCCAACTCAGGAGCTGGCCCCTCAGATGACCCATTTGGTTTTACTGGCGCAGATCCTCCTTTATATAGGCCTGACATCCCTGTTGATAGAGATCCAGTGACTCGGGAGGAGTTACATCAGGTGGACATGATTGATGATGTAGATATTGACACCATTGTCTTCTTCTGATGTGTATTCTCGTTATATCTTTTGATAGGCCTCTGTTAGATATTGGGTGGTTGTACCCCATTCTCGCTATATCTTTTGATAGGCCTCTGTTAGTAGTAGGGCGTTTGTGCCCCATTTCCCTGTATTTGTAGCTATATAGAGATGATGTATTAGATGTTGATATACTTAGGAATGTATGCACAGTCTTTTCATTCCCTATATCATATTGCCATCTATTATCTGCAATGTATGTATCATGTTATGCATATGTATGTATGTCCAGAGATATTCAGCATTGACCCTTGGATGGTCTTATGACACGGCCCGTATAGATGTCTTCTTCGATAGTTAGCCGTATTGATCATACCCCACCATCATTGGTGGCATTGGGTATGCGATCGTGGTACGATAGCATGTCACCATCAGACAGGGTGAATATAGATCATTTACTGCAGCATACCATAACCTTATTGATGTTCCAGGTTCCCGTAGGGTTTATGGATGGGATGCTAGAGCATTGGGTATCAGATAGGCAGGTTTTTCGATTCGGTACCCGTGAGTTGACTCCTACTCTGGAGGAGTATGCATGATTGACGATGCTGCCTTTGGACAGACCTTGCGTGTATATGGCTTTGGGAGACATGAGTAGACGATTCATGATTCTCACTAGATTGCAGCGTAGAGTGATGCAGGATGAGCTGACATCTAGCCACGTGATATCCCAGTGTTTTCTGTTTGACAGATTTGGCTCCGAGGATAGCTATTCACGACATTTTGAGGATTTCACCGCACCGGAGGATCATTGTCGTTTAGCCAGAGTTGATGTACTGCTGTTATGCATACTGTCGTATGTCTATATGCCACGGTACATGGATGAGATAGACATCAGAGTCATCATGGCGGTGAGAGCTCTCAGGGAGGGTCGTACCATTATACCTATGATTGTAGCAGAGACTCATGGTCAAGATCCCATCACTTTGCACTTATCCTACATGTGAGTGTTCACGGGTATCTCTGTCATGCTATATGTGTGGTTTATGTCCCACTTGAGACCGATTGGCACTCTTAGATGGCATGGGTATTGGTTTACCCACGATATAGCCATGTCGTACTCCTTTCAGCCATTGGAGTGTATAGATGCTCTGTCTTGGTCCACATTTTTGGCAGATATCAGAGATCCATTTATCATATTGCCGTGTTCGGGGCTTAGCTCACCATACAACTTTATTACTCATGCTCCGGGAATGGACTACCTCCCTCCGGCGATTTGAGGGGTGTGACTACTTATCACCCCATTGGCCGTGATGTCATGATTTGACCGGGGCCAGGATTTTCATCCTTTTGAGGGGGCGATAGTCGCGTTGACTTCTCGATATCTTTCGATGAGAGGACCGATCCCGTGTGTATGCATGTTGGGATCGGCGTGAGATAGCCGCTTTTTTCGTCATCATCCGTGGTTGTCTTTGCCGCAGTATTCCGCATGGATGGAGAGAGAGATTTTATCGGTTGTGGTAGTATCGACAGTACCGAATAGCGAATCAGATGATGTAGAGCCCATGGAGGACATCGATTCCCACATCGAGGAGGAGTCCTCTGCTGGGTTGCCAGCATTTCCTCTAGATTCTCCCGATACCAAGATTGTTGTGATTCAACACTCGAATAAATTACCTTGATCGTAGTCTTCATCGATGACCTTGAGAGAGATCAGCTCGATCTTTGATGTCGACCGCCTTGATGGGGAGAGACGCACTCTGTTAGAGAGAGAGACAAGGCATTAGCTCACCGAGATGTCATTTGTAGTTGAGCGGGATGAGGTCGATCAGCCCCAGAGATGCGATGATAGTTGAGCGGGATCCGCTATATCTCGCCGAGGATGTAGCCATCACATATAAAATCAGCAGGTGAGGTCCCTTACCACTGGCATGATCGCAGAGATGAACGCTTACATTGATGAGCATATGGTCACCATGCAGATGGCTGCAGATCTGTTAGGTCGTGTGGATATTCTCGTACATGAGACCACAACTTCGCCTCCTTCTTCTGAGAGGAATGCCATATTGGGCTTGTTAGCTCGCATATACCCTGACTTGTAGATGAGCTTGTATTTACCTGCACAGACTAGCTTAGCCATTTTGTCATGTACAGTTTATATTGTATATATCAAACAACATTATATATATGATAGGGAAATATATTTTTGGATCACTTCCCCTTTAGATATGTTTTGCTACTTGTTTGATATTTTGCCTGCTACTTTAGGGTTTGTGATCTTGATGTATTCTGAATTACTCCTGGGTGGATGGACATTGAGTTGTCTCTGGATAGTTCAGAATGGATTATTGATCTGCATGTATCCCTACCATCTTTGGTGTCTTGGGACTGATTTCTGTATGGAAATGTGGAGAGGAGTGTGGCTTTCCTCTCTGAGATTGACCGCACCACAGATGGTCGCCAATACTTCTATTTAGGAGAAGCCTAGTTAATTCCATCTCTTATGGATTGGTGTTGCTCTTCAAGGTATTACCGTAGCTTAGATGGTCGCCGAATCTCCTATTTGGGAGGAGTTCAGGTAATTCCATCCCTTTGGTCTGAAGCCAATGAAATGTAGTGGATTGATGTTTGATCCCAGTACCAACTGACAAGGGTTTGTGTTTTGGTAGGGGGTGAGACCGCACCATGAATGGCTGCCTACGTACTCTTATTGAAGAGGAGATCAGGTCTGCGTAGTTCGAACCTGGTGTAAGAGGTTCAACGCTGTATGTGGTAGAAATGGTGTAGTAATTTGTTTTTATTTTTGCAAGGAGAAGAGGGTAGAAATGTTTTTGTTGTTTTTGTTTTATTGCGACCGAGCCATATGAAATGGTTGCCTACGTACTCCTATTGAAGAGGAGATAAGGTAGGCGTAGTTTGCCCCTCAGGGCGAGATGAAAAGCGTGATCCCATGTGCAGGTCTGATTGCGGGGAGGAGAAAGTTTGATCCTAGGTTGAGGATAAATTGTAGGTATGAGAAGTTTGATCCTATATATGGGTAGCCAAACTGCAAACGTGAGAGGTTCAATCCGTAGTTGAATGACCTAAGTTGTATGAGCACAGAGAAGCCAGGCTGCTGGCTTGAAAAGTATGTTTCCCTGAGGGGTATAGTGTGGAAGAGTTGTATGTTGTAAACGGTTAAGGAACCGAAATGACTGGTGATTTGATGGTCCAACACCAGGATGTTTGCTTGAGGGCAACTTCAGACATAATACCGTTTCACGTTGTTCGAGTTGATGAGTTATGGAAATTCATCGCCGTCCATTTCTTGCAATTTGAGAGCGCCTCCTGTAAATACTTCCTTGACAACAAACAGGCCTTCCCAGTTAGGAGCGAATTTTCCCTTAGATTGATCTTGGTTGTCAAGGATCTTCTTCAAAACCAAGTCATGTTGTTTAAACTGCCATAACCAGACTTTTTTGTTATAGGTTCTGGCGATCCTTTGTTGATATAACTGACCATGGAAGATATCCGTGGTTCGCCTTTCATCTATTAGAGACAATTGGTGATACCTGTCTTATACCCATTGGTCCACATCCAGCTGAGCGTCTATCATCACTCTGAGGGATTCCATTTCAACTTCTATGGGTAGCACTGCTTCCATCCCATAGGTTAAGGCGTAGGGGGTTGCCCCAGTGGAAGTGCGCATTGAGGTTCTGTAGGCTAACAGTGTAAGATGCAATAGGTCAGGCCATTCTTTGTGGTTGGCGGACATCTTTTGCATAATCTTCTTGAAGTTTTTGTTAGCCGCTTCAACAACACCATTCATCTTCGGACGATAGATGACAAAGTTAAGATGTTTGATGTGGAATTTACTGGATAATTCCTCCATCATTTTGTTGTTGAGGTTCTTAGCATTGTCTGACACAATCACCTCTGGTTGTCCATATCGACAAATAACATTGTTTCTAATGAAAACAATGATGACTTCTTTGGTAACCCTGGGGAAGGAGGCTACTTCTACCCACTTAGTGAAGTAGTCGATCACGGTGAAGATAAATCGATGTCCATTACTGGCTCTAGGCTCAATGGGCCCGATAACGTCCATTCCCCACATTGAGAAGGGCCAAGGTGAACTCATGTTGTGGAGTTCCCTTGGAGGGGCGTGTATAGCATTCCCATGAATCTGGCAATGATAGCATCTCTTGATGTGGTCATTGCAATCAGCTTTAAGAGATAGCCAATAATGTCCTGTCTTGAGGACTTTCTTGATAAGGAGGGGGCCACTCATGTGGGGGCTACAGACTCCACCATGGATTTCATCCATAAACCTTTGGGCTTGATTTTTGTCTAAACATCTGAGGAGACCTAGTCCTGCATCTCTTTTGTAGAGCGCATCTCCACTCAGGTAGAATTTCATAGCAAGTCGATGGATCCGCCTTTTCTCAGTCGGGCTCACCTCAGCGGGTGTAGATCCATCTCATAGATACTCCATGATATGCTGATACCAAGGATGCTGGATGGGAGGTAACTCATCCGATACTTCTCCAATGTAATTCCCATAGGCTGGGGCCTTGTGCAGGGAAATTGTGACGCTTGGCAAGTGTTCCTTGTCTAATATGCGAATCAAGGAGGCCAAAGTTGCTAACGCGTCCGCAAAGTCGTTCCTATTACGAGGAACGTGTAGAAAGGGGATTTCTTCAAACTCCAAAACCATCTGTAAAACTTGCCGATGATAGGGCAGCAAATGTAATTCCTTGGTTTAATAGATTCGGTGGATTGTCTGATTACCAACTCTGAATCCCCAAAGATAGTTAACCGCCTGACGCCCATTGAATGAGCAAGTTTTAGCCCCATGAGACAACCTTCATACTCAGCTGTGTTGTTGGTGCTGACAAACTGCAATTTGACGACGACGGATATCGCTTCTCCCCGTCACGGATACTAGAACCGCTGCTCAGCTCAGCTCAGAACCTTCCATATTAACAGCTCCATCAAAATACATCTTCCATGCTTGGTGTGTATCGTACTGATGGTGTTGCTGAACTGTCATTACTCCTTCATCAGGAAAGTGTGTCTCTAAGGGTTTGAAATCCCCTGAGGGTGCGGCGGCCAGTTGATTCGCAATTCCTTGACCTTTGATGGACTTTTGAGTCACATATACGATGTCAAATTATTGTAAGATCAACTGCCATCTGGACAGCCGGCAATTTAACATGGGTTTATTGAACACATACTTGAGAGGATCCACGCGGGATGAGATGGGTTGTGTGACCATGGAGATAATGCTGTAATCTCATGGAAGCCCATGCTAAAGCACAACAAGTCTTCTCAATCAGAGTGTACTTGTGTTCACCGTCTTTCAATCTTTTCTTCGAGGTAGTAGATAGCTCGTTCTTGGCCTCTATCGTCTTTCTGTCCCAGGATGCAGTCCATGGCATTGTCACTTATGGATAGGTACATGAACAGGGGAATACATCCCTGGGTGGAACCAACATAGGAGCTTTGACTAGGTGAGGAAGGCATTTTGGAACTCATCATTCCATTTCATGGAGGAGTTCTTCCTTAATAGCTTGAAGATTAGCTCACAGGTTGCTGTGAGTTGAGAGATAAATCTGCTAATGAAGATGATTCTTTCCAAAAATCCCCGTATTTCCTTTTCTGTTTGAGGAATGGGCATTTCCGTGATGGCCTGGATTTTTGCAGGATCCAGCTCAATTCCTTTGTGGCTGACTAGAAATCCTAGCAACTTGCTTGATTTAACTCCAAAGGCGCACTTGGCTGGATTCAACTTCAAGTTGTACTTACGCAACTTGTTGAAAAACTTTCTGAGATGGTCTAGATGGTCATCCTCCTTCTGGGATTTGACAATGATGTCATCCACGTAGATCTCGATCTCTTTGTACATTAAGTCGTGGAAGAGAGCCATCATAGCTCGTTGATAGGTGGCTCCAGCATTGATGAGGCCGAATGACAACTGTCTATAGAAAAAGGTTCCCCAAGGCGTGATGAAAGCAGTTTTCTCACGATCTTCCTCAGCAACCATGATCTGATGGTACCCCGCAAAGCAATCGAAAGGAGTACATATGTCGTATTACAAGATAAAGATTGTCAATGAGAATGTGGATAAATGGCACGGAAAGCTATCTTTTCAAAGAAGCTTTGTTCAAGTCCCGGTAATCCATAAACTCGCACCTTTCCTCCGGGTTTAGGCACAGGCACAATGTTGGATATCCACTCAGGATATGTGGACACCATGATAATGCCAGCTTGAAATTGTTTCACAATTTCTTTTTTTACCTTTAAACTCCACTCAGGTTTCAATCGCCTGAGCTTTTGCTTGACTGGCTTAAATTCCTCTTTAATGGGAAGGCGATGAAGGACGATGTCAGTGGAAAAACCCACCATGTCTTCATGAGACCATGCAAACACATCCTGGAATTGGGTTAATAGCGTAACCATGTCATTCCTTTGGTTTGGGGTAAGGTCTGAACCAATCTGGATTAACTTAGGGCTTTCTAAGGTTCCGAGATTGAAAAAAGTGGTTTGGTCAAAGTTGGGTTTAGGTTTGTCTTTGACCCATTCTTGAATTTCTGGAGGCACCTTAATGTCATCCTGTATTTCCATCAAGGCTGAATTCATCCCTACATCAAAGGTACAATCCTTGTGGAGAAGAGGCACCGTATCAGCAAGTACAGGCATATCTAAATTTAGAGTCCTAAAAACAAAATATGCTTTCACTTAGTATATATGAAATGAGTTGATCATACACAGTATTAGCATATACTGACAAAATAAACTGCTAATACTGTACAGAAAAGTAAGCAGTTATTATATCTACAGGGTAGAAAGAGTTTCTGCCCGCTTTACCCTTGACGACCAATGCAAGGAGTGCAGTTCCAATTGGCAAGGGCAAAGTCCCGGTGGACTGCAGTGATAGAGGGGTTGTCATCATCCTCCCTGTCCCGAATGAAGGCCATTATGTCTGGGCAATCATCGTCTGGGGTATATCTGTTTGTATGTTCATTATGAACGATGATGCGTATGCCTAACATCATTCGGATGACGTCTTACTTGATTCTTTGTTCCTCCTCTTCCATTGCGGGATCTGGAACAAAGACTTCTTTCTCCTTTACCTGTACCAGCTTGGGAAATAACATAGCCATTATATTGGCTGGCAGCTTTACAGGAGGTTGTGCAGACTCAGATTTTGAAGGCAAAGATAAACGCCGCGTGCTTGAAGCTGAAGGAATCTGCTGATGCTTATGAGGATTCCTATGACTAGAACTGACAGAATAGCCTAGCCCAACTATTCCAGTTTGCTTGGTTAATTTAATTGGGTACTTAATACCCTGGCGATCTTTACCTAGCCCTTGTCCTGGTTTATGACCCAATGACATCATTTCTTGAGTAGCCGACATTACCTCGGCAGAAATCTTGGGTTCGGGTAATGGCATTCCAATAGCATGGTATTGGGTATTGCTTACTTCCAAGGCATGAAAAGTGAATGGTTCAACATCTGCATTGGCATTGATGAATGGCATGTCCCCGTGTTGAGGACACTCTGGTTCAGCGTTGATCGTGACCAGGCTATTATTTATAATGTATTTCAACTGTTGATGAAGAGTGGAGGGGACTGCCTCGCCATATGAATCCAAGGTCGTCCCAAGAGTAGGTTGTATCCCGAATCTATCTTGAGTACATGGAAAGATATGCAAAATGTATGAGGACCAATTTTGATTGGCAGCTTAATTACTCCGACCGAATTTCGGCGGGCACCATCAAAAGCTTTGATGATAGTATGGCTACTCCAGATTCGGTTGAGATTGATATTCATCTTCACCAAGGTAGTGTATGGACAAATATTTAGAGATGAACCTCCATCTATTAAAACTCCAGCTAGCATGTATCCGGAGGACAAAATCGCAATGTGCAACGGCTTGCAATGACCGGTCCCTTCAGGTGGTATGTCATCATCAGTGAAGGATATCCCATTATTGTTGAAAATGTGATCAACCAAGTGTTGAAATTTTTAAGTATCCACTGATGTCGGTAGATAGGCTTCTTCTAAAACCTTCAACAAGACCTTCCAGTGATTCTCGAAAGTTAGGACCAAGTCCAAAATTGATATTTGTTGTGGAGCTTCTTTTAAGCTTAAAACCACCTTGGCTTCGTTATGACCCATAGTGCGGAGTAATTTTTCAATCTTCTCCATGGGTATTTTCCCCTTTGCTTTGATGGTAGAATTTATCACCCGTTGGGGAAGATACAGTGGATTTTCCTTCGACACTATAGTAGTTGTATGTGAGGTGGATCCTTCACCTTCTCCATAATTCCATGGAACTTTGCGCAAGCTAACAATAGGATATTGTGCTCTACACAGCAAGCTGATTGGCTCGGGAGCGGCCACTTTCAAAGGATTGCTGCTTCCCCTGAGTTGAATTGTTGGCATTGTGAGTGATTTGTTAGCCCTATCAGTTTTAGTGGATATGACTTTTATTACAATCTTCCACTTAGTAGGACCTGTATTCTCACTTGCACGTAACACAATATCATCGTCCGCTAGGTGTAGGACACCACTGTCAATTAGATTTTGGATGAGGTGGTGGAATGCCCAAAGATTCTTACATCTTTGTGACCATGAGATCGGGAGTGATATTGACATACTCCATCAGAGTTGTACTGCCCTGAACGGGGGTTGATTGGAGGTAGAAGGGAACTGATCCTTCCTTCATTGATTAACATCTAAAGGATTTCCTACATAGGTTGGCCCAAATAGGTGAATTCCCTTTTGTTGGCAAAATCCCGACGGGCTTTGGCATTTGCTCTCTTTGTCACTTTGTCTTCCAGCATTTCATTTTCTGAAAGTGACGAGGGAATATTCATGACAAGGGGTAGGAGACTAGCATGCTCCTGGCTGATTAATTGACATGTCACTTGATGCTGATAAGTCACCAATTCTGCCAATTGTTCAATTTGTTTGCATACAGCTTTCATCTTTCGTTCCATTGTGAACTGGAACTTGGCATAATCCCATTTGTCAACACCGTCTTTGAGGGTCTGGGAGGATTCACATCTGAAATTGGAACTCTGTCCATTGCTCCAATTGATCATGTTGACCTCTTCTTCTTTGTGTTGAGGAAGAGGGTTGTCTTGAACGTAAGGCTGATCTGGTTTGGTGACCACGATCTCACCGTTGTCTACCAGGTCTTGGATTTTGTGTTTCAAGGCCTAACAATCCTGAGTATCATGTCCAGGTGCCCCGACATGATAAGCACATTTCTGAGCAGCATTGAAACCCCGTCCATTAGGGCTGGTGATAAGTGGATTTTATATACACGAATCAATATTCATTTCGAGTTTAAATTCATAGTTATCTTCGTGTTTTGTGTTCGTTTTCACTTGTTTCATGTTGTTTTATGTATAGGGTGGTCATGGATGCAAGAGGTGAAGAATGGCGGAGTTTTGGAGCAAAAATGGAAAAACTCATGAAAGCGGAAAAATCTGAAGTCAGTAGCCTGAAAGTAGTATGCATACATGCCAATCATGTTTGATGATAAAGCATATACTTTGTAAACAATCTTATTCATTTATTAATAAAAAGTATTAATTTATTAAAGGCTTTTAATTATCTACATGATGCTGTTTTATAATATGTGATAAACCCATAGTTTTAAGCAATGCTTTTAGAATAATGATGATGATCATTCTAATGAGATCTAAATTCTTAGAAAGCTTAAAACTAAAATAGTTCTCAATCATTGGATTACTAAATTGGGGGTTAGTGAATCCGGATAGATTGGTACATCGTTGCTTGCTCATTGGATGAGGATGATTGATCTCATGATCATTTGTGTGGAGACACTAAAGCAAGTATGTAGGTGCTTATTAGAGAATAAGTTCACTCGAACGTGGCTCGCTAAGGAATACCTAATGGAGTTTTATTTGCTGTCCAATAGGAATTCTGTAGTGATAGTAGTACAAGTGATCCTTGGACTTGAGATCATCATAGTATCTTGTGTATGATGAGTTATACTTTGACTTATTCCTTAAGACCCTTAGGGTATATCAAAGGGTATGCTTGGGTATAATAAGTTGTACATGGAGATAATGTATGATCAATAAAGAATCTACCACTTCTAATAAAAAGAAGAGAAATGTCCTATGTGATTCGATAAATGACAACCCGGTAGTCCTTGGTTAAGTAATGAATGAAATTAGAAAGGAGTTTCTAATTTGCATTATTTGGAGTTGTGCATTTAAGGATCGAAAATATATAATTAAATAAAATAAGACTTGACAATAATTCCATGTCTTATATTTAATTGGGACATTCTATGGTGGAAGGATTGAATTGTACGGTAACTATTTACTCAAAGGTTCTTTAATGATTAATGTTGAAATCTATATTATCGGAAAGTCGTTGATCGCTAGGGGAGGCTTATCCTATTGTAGAATAAATATTATTTAAATAAATTAATTGTTTAATTTATTTATTTAAATAAGATTAGAATTGTTCTAATTGATTTATTCACAACCTAGGTTTAATATGGAGAACCTAAAGGGTCACACCATAAAAGGAAGAATAATTATTTAAGAAGTTAATGGCATAATCGTAATAATATGTTAAGTATATTTAATTTAATCTATGGTGATAGAATAAATTAAATAGCTTAATATTTATTATTTAATTTTTAGAAATATTAAATATAAATTAATAAGAGAGTCTTATTAATATTATTACAATTATTATTATTTTAATTTCTAAAAGAGTTTAGGAATTAATTTAATATAAGTACTCTCAAATATTCCTAATTGGATTAGGAAGGAAAATTAGTTAAAGGAGTTTAATTAATTATCCCTAATAAGATTAGGGAGATTAATTAATTAAAAGAATTTAATTAATTAAATAAAACCCAATTCCTTAATTGTTAAGATGGGTTGCCCACATCTATAAATAAGAGGAGTCTTATTATGGGTAAAGGGGTTGTTGACTTTGACAACTACGTAATAATTCCAATTTGTTGGAGAGTACGTCCTTTTTCTATAGAGATAGGAAAAACTAGGGTTTGAGCCAATACCCCTTCTTCTTGAATTTTCTTCTTCCTTGGTGGATCACCTCTAGAGGCCAAACATATGGGTGGCTAATGTTGATCAAAGGAAGGAACAAAACCCCGGTGGATTCAAGTTGAACGCGAAAGGATTTGGAGGTGAACTTGTACCTGAGGAAGCTCGATCTTCAAGGGTATGATTTTATTCTTTATCTTTTCGTTTAATTAATAATTGTGCATAAAGGGTGATCCGGGTATATGGTTTGTAAATTTTTAAACTTTGATTTTACACGCTTCCGCTTAATTTTTGCAATTTGATTGCGTTCTTGAATATTACAAACCTAACATAGCCTAAATTTCACGGGTGGGCCTTTTTTTGTTTGTACCCCACTTCGCTGTATGAAGTCCAGATTTTGTTGTATCCTGTTTGGTTTTGATGTCTGCTGGTGCAAGGTTTTTGGGACTCTGTTAGGCGCCTGGACTCTATAATAGCAGGTTTCAGCTGGAATATAGAGGAGAGCTTGATAGTACTTAGAAAAACAACAATCATACAAAAAAAGGAGGATAATTTACGAACGATTTCCAGGATTCAAGTGAAAAATTTGGAGGAGTAATTTTCAGAGATTGTCGTGACGGTTGCAATTCGAGGCTACGTGAAGGGGTTTTCATTATTCTTCTTCTCTTTAGTCTTATTTGTATTTGCAAGGATGTTTTCAGTATATTATTCAGTTTTTAATTCATTCGTTATGAACTAATTCACTCATTAGACTTATGATGGATCTTTGGGAGAAACGATGATTCTATAGCTTTGATTTCCAATTCAATAATATATTATCAGTTTATCTATGTTAATTCGAGCGTGAATTTATGAATTGTCTGATCAACAATTCCTCGTGGATTTGAATGGATTCGAGAGATGAGATTCGAATCTAGACCTAGTTAATATAGCATGTGTCATGAATTTTGTCAATAACAGATTTTTGATTATTGTTAAGGTAGAGATACGCTTGACATCACATGTGATCGGATAGAGAGCTTAAGCTTAAACCTTCTTTAATTGGAGTTCACATAGAGATATAGTGAGTTGGTTGATTCAGGTGTTTAACGGATTTCTATCTTAATTGTGGATTGACGTTAATACGGTATTAGTGCATCGAGAGGTGGCTAGTATTACTTTCGTGTTCTTGATTAATGAACTGGGATATTAAATTGAGTTGGAATAAAGGTTTGCAAATCAGAGTGAAGCTCAGGGTGAAATCATAAGTCTAATTCTCCATTAATTGTTTGAAATTCCAGATTTTGATATTAGCGGTTGTTTTTGTGATAGTTTACTTATTTATTAATTTAGTTTTTATAGTTTTAAAACCATTGAATTGAATAGTTTAATAGAATTAGGATTAATAGAAAGTTGATAATTGTGAAGTTAAAATCCTTGATAATTTGTCTTCGTGGGAACGATACTTTATTCACTACTATATTACTTGTTGACCACGTACACTTGCGTGTTTTGCGCGTATTGATTTTGCCCAACAAGTTTTTGGCGCCGTTGCCGGGGAATTAGTTTAATATCTCATTGCCAATATTAATTTCATTCAAATTAGTCTTAATTTAAACATTTTTATTTTTATTTTTAATTCTCTTCCTATATTTCTCTCTTTTCAGGTACCATGGATGACTTTGCGTATCAATGGCCATACACGAATATGACTCAACCAAGGGAAACATGGATTGATGGACTTAATACATCTTCTATAGAGCCAATACAAATTGAGGCAACTTCAAAGATGTTGGAGGTTATTCGAGCCCAACGAAGTCGAAGGATGGCAAGAATGACTCTGCCAAGGGGAGCGGAGATTGACAGACTCGCGACACTTTCCGCAATGTCAACACAGATTGAAGAACTTTCGAGGAAGTTGGACGTTTTTGCAGCCCAAAGGAGTCGAAGGATGGCAAGAATGACTCAGCCAAGGGGAGCGGAGATTGACAAACTCGCGACACTTTCCGCAATGTCAGCACAGATTGAAGAACTTTCGAGGAAGTTGGACGTTTTGTGACCCAAAGGGTCGAAAGATTGCGATTATTTGTGACTATTGTGCTGGCAATCACCCGAGTAATCAATGCACCATCAATCTTGGGCCGGTACAGTATGGTGGTAACTACCTCAATCAGTATGCATATGATAATTATGATCAAGTTTGGCGGTATCACCCAGATTTTTCATGGAGCTATAATTATGATGACCAACATTACGCTCTAAATCCATCATACACACCAGAATTTTGATGTCCACCTCTAGTGCCACAAGAGACAGATAATTTAAGGTTAGAGGAATTATTTTTCAAGTTCGTAGCAGCAAATGAGGAGAAGATGAGTAATCAAGCGAGGTCAATTCACAATCTGCAGAACCAGATAGATCAAATGCTCAAAGCCTTGAACAACTGTCCTCAAAACAATTGGTGTTATGACGAGGATTCTGAGATTGATGAAGTGCCCGAGCCAAATCTACACCTGGATGAGCCATAAGATATAGGAAGTGTGGAGACAATTGGGGATAATGAAATAGAGGTCCACGAAGATCTAATTGGGTCTCCACCAAAGATCAAAGAGTCAGTCAGATTTGCAAAATCATGCCCACTTGGTAGTCATGTCGTCGGCGAAGCTTTTGTTAACATAAGAGTGAGTACAATTTTCAATCCATGGTGGGAAGAGAAAGAGAAGATAGACGAAGAGCCCATTGTGTGTGACAAGCTTCCATGCCCCAAAGTGATCACATTCACAATGGAGAAAACACCTAGCTGTGGGACGTTCTTGATTAAGATCATACCAAATCAGAGCATGCTAGGTGACTTTGATGCAATGGTTATGACAAATGGGAACCTACCAAAAGCTACATTATTTCAGATGGATGGAGGGTTCCTCAATTACCGAAGAGGAATTGGATAGCGTTGACCAGACAAAGTCAGACTGAAAGACTATAATTCAAGCGCTAACTGGGAGGCAACCCAAGAATTTTTTTTATTTTTATTTATTTATTTTCTTTCCTAGTTTATTTAGTAGATAGGAATCCAAGTGTTATTCTAATCCATGTTGTCTCTCTTCATTGTAGGTATTGGAGGTTCACTGGATAGGAAAATGATCGTCGCCGCCAGCGCCACCATCACCACAAGCTTAAATGATTACAGGGAAGTCCTCGTCCACTTCATGCTTTATTTTACAATGAGGACATTGTAATTGTTAAGTTTGGGGGAGTTAAATAATTTAGGTTTATTTATGTTTGCATTCATATAGTGTTATTGCATAATAGTTTGCATAGTAGAGTAGTTGCATAATAGTTTTTATTTATAACTAAAAAAAAAAAATCAAAAATCAAAAATTAAAAAAAAAATAGTTAGTTACTATGTTCATCTAGCATGATTCCAGCTGTTAGATAAGTTCAGTTTATTTTGGCCAATGATGAGATTGGAATTGAGTAGACAAGTATAGTACTAATTATTAGAGCTTTGATGTGATTTCTTGTTATGAATTGAATCTTTTCCTGATTGAAATTGGTATAATCAAGGTTAGCACGTTAGAAACAACCTTGTTGATTGATTGAGTTTAAATTGATACATAATGGGATTCTGAAGGATAATGCTAGTTTGAATGAAAGAATGACAAGAACAAGTAGTGATGGATAAAGTTAAACAAGAACCTAAGTTTGGGGGAATATGTGAGATATATAAGCTATAAAAAAAAGAAAAAAAAAGAAAAAGAAAAAGTATGAATAAACACCGTGGCGTGCTTGTCTAGTTTTGTGGCCTTTGTTACTTGAGTAAGTAAGCCCGAGGGGATTGTCTCTACACCTAGCGCCCTAAGGTCTTAATTTTCTAGGAGTCGTTGGTCGAAAGCTCGTTAAGGTAGCATTGAAAAGCCTAAGGGAATAAGACATTGCATAGCTATGTGTATATAAACCAAAAGAAAAAAAGAGAGAATAAAACGGGAAATAAGAGCAAAAAGCCCCCGTAGATGAAAAATAAAGCATAAGTATCTCATGTTAACCCTCGATATTGGTAATTGTTTGATTTTAGTTGGATCTAGCTTGTTTTTGGATTTCTTGAGTTTACACTGTATGATGCCTTCGAAGAGACTTGTTATGTGTTAAATTTGATTTTATATCAGTTAACATTGTTGTGGAGCACACACGCACTATATTAGTGATAACAGTCTAAGATTTGATGATTGATTGAGAAATTAATGATTTGTTTTAATATGATGTATTATCGTGTTTACTTGATTTTTCTAAGGCCGGTTGAATAGACTTGTTTATGTCATTACTGCTGGATTCGTAGACATGTAGATTAGTTGCATTGCATTGCATTATTGTTTTGTGTTTTTACTTGAGGACAAACAAAGGTTTAAGTTTGGGGGTATTTGATAAGTAGGTTTTATACCTACTTATCTGGTATCTGTTACTTAAATTATTTGCTTAATCTCATGTTTCTTAGTTACTTTTCATGCATTTTGTGTTCGTTTTGAAGATTATATGCTTGGGAGTTGAAATCGCAAAGAAATGGTATAAAATCGAAAAGAAAAGCAATCCGGACATCGTTTGGGCTTTTATGTTTATTTCATGTTCTTGGTTTGGAACGTGTATAACATTGTAGAGCTTCTTCTTAGCTTTCTGGAATATCTTGAATCATTCCAATCGGAGTTCAGATGCAAGAGTTATGACATTTGTACCAACAGACGTCGAGCGTCACTGTTTTGGGTGGCCATTTCCATAGCAGTCACTTCCAGCCCACTTTCGACCTTCATCCGTCCGTTATTTCTAAAATCTAAAAGAATGACAGTTGTAGATCTCGTCGATATCTTCGATTTGATAGGTGGCAGGCCTCGTAACTCTTCCCGGATCAAATGTTATGGCCGTTTTCCCAAAGGACGTCAGAGCAGAAAATTTTCCTTCACAAAACCGCCGCCGGGGTGGGCATGCGAGTCACAAGACAGGCCCCTAGCCTGCCGGGGCGGGCCCAAAACAAGCATAGACCCCCGTCGGGGCAGGGGTATGCCCAGAAAATGCGAGAAAATGCAAATTTTGGTCCAATTTGAGTCCGTAAAGGATTGTTTCGATCCGATTGACACAAGGACTTCCAATAGGACTTCCAAGAGGACTTAAAGACATATAAAGAGACTTATAAAAGGAGGAGAATCACAAGGATTAGAGGAGATTAGAGACTAGATTGAGGATTCCATTAGATTAGATTAGAGTAAATTAGATCAAAATCATAGTTCTAATGAGTTTTGGAGAATGAAGCAACTTGGAGACCATTGAAGATTCAAAGTAGGAGCAAGGAGGGAGCATCAAATCTACAGACAACAGATTCTATCTTCTTATCTTCTTCTATCTTTATCTTTTAATGATTATTCAATTGTGGATTCTTAGTTTTAATTCAATAATCATGAACTAATTCTTTGTTTGAGATTACAATGGATCTTATTGTGTAGTTTACTTTAATATGCTTCGCTATCAATTATTATGTTATATTTTTAGGATTGTCTATTGTGATTTGGACTTAATTGCTTAATTGCCTAGCTAACAATTACCGTGATAATCTATATGAACTCAAGAGATGAAGCATAGATTTAGATCTTATCATGATAGCATGTGTTTGTGATTTCTGCATAGATGGAATTCATGATTCGTGTTTAGGATAGAGATATACCTTTACACCATATGTAATTTTATAGAGAACTTGTGCTTTAAATCCTTTTTAATTGTAATTCACATAGAGATATAGTGGATTAGTTAATTAGGATGTCTTGATTAATTCTATCATTTGTGGATTTAAGTGAGTATGGGTATTATGCATCGAGAGGTGGTATTATCTGCTTTAGTGTTCTTGATTAACAATTCAGGATAGAGAATAATTGATGAGAAGTGTGTTAGCTTAAATGAAACAATAAGTGAAGTTGTAATCTTAAATCTCCATAATCTTAATTTAACTAGTGGTAATTAGAATTAGTTTATTTATAAATTGAAATTCATTCGTTTAAATAAGATTAAGTTGGTTACGGGTTAGTACTTGGTGATTGTTATTAAAAAATTCCTCGTGGGAACGATACTCTACTTTCACTTTATTACTTGTTGACCACGTATACTTGCGTGTTGTGCGTAATTAGATTTTACCCAACAGCTGGCTGGTGGAAGATGATGCGTAATTTTCTTCTGTGTTGTGAGAATATTGAGAATGTTCTCGAGGGTGTCCCCTAAGGGTGTAAACACTCGAGGGCATTTGACTTCTCCACCTTTTGGTATTGGAGGTTTCGAAGACTGTGCTTGGAAAGGAGTGTAGTTTTTCCTTTGAATAGGCATATTTTGATTGCCTTTTTGACCCTGTAGTATCAGGGAAACATCTTTCTCTTTCTTTTTATGGACCCTCCGGGGGTTGTTCCCATAATTTTCAGATTGGATGTGATCAACAACAGCTTTGAGTGCAGCTAGGTCTTGAATTTTCCCGGACTTCAATCCCATCTCAGCCGTCTCCCCATGTTTGACCATTTCAGAAAATGGTAAAATTCTTTCATAGTAAGGAGCTTCTTGTATATCTATGAAAGTCATGACCATCTCTGATTCTGTCATGGAAGGACTAACTTGGGTAGCCACGCGTCTCCACCTTTGAGCATACTCTCTGAAAGACTCATTAGACTGTTTCTTGATCTTGGTAATTTGATACCGATCATGAGCCATCTGAGATTGAAAGTTGTATTGAGTGAGGAAAGCATGCGCTAGCTCTTCCCAACTATGGATCTTTGAGTTGTCTAATCTTGTGTACCACGAACGGGCTTCTCCAGTTAGACTCTTCTGGAATAATTGCATTCTGAGCTTTTCTTCCTCTGCATAAGATCCAAGTTCTCCAATAAACATCTTAAAATATGTATAAGGATCTCCTAACCCGTCATATTTTTCGAAATCAGAAGTTTTAAACTTTTCTGGATAATGAACACCAGGGAAAATGCAAAGATCAGCATATAAAACACTCTCGTGTGTTCCAATTCCTTTGATAGCACGAATGGTCTCTTCCATTTGGAGGACTTTCTTTTTGATGTCACCAGTGTCTGGATCTCCAGTGGGATGGGCAGCATCATGAGTTTTGTTGGTCGTATCCAACTGCAGTTAAGGTATTGTAATGACTTGGTTTCCCCCTTGTGTGGAGGATTCAGCATATATGGGTATTTTTGGACCCTGAGTAGACTGGTGTAGTTCTTTGAGTAGAACAACCAAATCTGTAATTTGTTTGCTTAATCCGTCGAATTCTTTGCGAGAAACTGGTCAGTCTGGTCAGATGACGACATGATTGACTAATTCTAATTACCACTAACCTGTAACCAACTCAATCGTATTTAAACGAATGAATTTCAATTTATAAATAAACTAATTCTAATTACCACTAGTTAAATTAAGATTACAGAGATTTAAGATTACAACTTCACTTATTGTTTCATTTAAGCTAACACACTTCTTATCAATTATTCTCTATCCTGAATTGTTAATCAAGAACACTAAAGCAGATAAATCCACCTCTCGATGCATAATTCCCATACTCACTTAAATCCACAGATGATAGAATTAAGCAAGACATCCTAATTAACTAATCCACTATATCTCTATGTGAATTACAATTAAAAAAGATTTAAAGCACAAGTTCTCTATAAAATTACATATGGCGTAAAGGTATATCTCTATCCTAAACACGAATCATGAATTCCATCTATGCAAAAATCACAAACACATACTATCATGATAAGATCTAAATCTATACTTCATCTCTCGAGTTCATATAGATTATCACGGTAATTGTTAGCTAGGCAATTAAGCAATTAAGTCCAAATCACAATAGACAATCCTCACAATAGAACATAATAATTGATAGCGAAGCATATTAAAATAAACTACACAATAAGATCCATTGTAATCTCAAACAAAGAATTAGTTCATGATTATTGAATTAAAACTAAGAATCCACAATTGAATAATCATTAAAAGATAAAGATAGAAGAAGATAGAATCTGTTGTCTGCAGATTTGATGCTCCCTCTTTACTCCTACTTTGAATCTTCAATGGTCTCCAAGTTGCTTCATTCTCCAAAACTCATTAGAACTATGATTTTGATCTAATTTACTCTAATTTAATCTAATGGAATCCTCTATCTAGTCTCTAATCTCCTCTAATCCTTGTGATTCTCCTCCTTTTATAAGTCTCTTTATATGTCTTTAAGTCCTCTTGGAAGTCCTCTTGGAAGTCCTTGTGTCAATCGGATCGAAACAATCCTTTCTGGACTCAAATTGGACCAAAATTTGCATTTTCTCGCATTTTCTGGGCATACCCCTGCCCCGACGGGGGTCTATGCTTGTTTTGGGCCCGCCCCGGCAGGCTAGGGGCCTGTCTTGTGACTCGCATGCCCACCACGACGGCGGTTTTGTGAAGGAAAATTTTCTGCTCTGATGTCCTTTGGGAAAACGGTCATAACGTTTGATTCGGGAAGAGTTACGAGGCCTGCCACCTATCAAATCGAAGATATCGATGCAATCTACAACTTTCATTCTTAAAGATTTTAGAAATAACGGACGGAGGAAGGTCGAAAGTGGGCTGGAAGTGACTACTATGCAAATGGCCACCCAATACAGTGACGTTCGACGTCCGTTGGTACAAATGTCATAACTCTTGCATCCGAACTCCGATTGGAATGATTCAAGATGTTCCGGAAAGCTAAGAAGAAGCTCTACAATGTAATCTAAGTTCCAAACCAAGAAAATGAAATAAACATAAAAGCCCAAACGATGTCCGGATTGCTTTTCTTTGCGACTTCATACCATTTCTTTGCGATTTCAACTCCCAAGCATATAATCTGCAAAACGAACACAAAATGCATGAAAAGTAACTAAGAAACATGAGATTAAGCAAATAATTCAAGTAACAGATACCGGATAAGTAGGTATAAAACCTACTTATCATGGTCTGACAACTGAATGTCAGTGGCCACAAATCATTGCTCGTTTAAGATTTTTGTTGTTTTAAAGTTGTTATATGTAGCTTGGTATGAGGTCTTTATTCTGCAAAAGAAATCACAGTCATTTGATGTCCAAATCATAAGATATAAACGGTCAAAACCCGTTAACTAGGCATGACTGAAGCTTTCTGGGTAACCCATAAAGTGTAAGATCAGTGTCTGATAAATTTTGCAACGTCCAGATTTGTCAGTTCGTAAGTTATTTGATGTTGTTGTTATATCTAACTTGTAGCCTGTTATGTGTTCTCTAAATATATGGCTTTAGATCCTTTAAACAAGCAACTGACTGAACATAGTGGACAGTCAAACGTGGCTTGTCGATCACGATGGCAGTTTCTGGAAAACACAGAAACGGTAGAAGCAATTTTTCTGACAGCCTTTGACCAAGCTGTAACTTGTGAATCTGTTGTTGTTGGACTTATATATTGTTATATTAATGTTCCTTGATATACAGACTACAACTTTGAACCAAGAAATAATTTAAGTGATGACCAGAGCTAAGCTAAAATCGAACCACAAAGTGGTACCTCGCGACTGTCTCGGTTTCTGGGTTACCCAGAAAACCCATATGAGGTCTGACAGCTACTTTGAAGCTCTAGATTTTACAGATATGATATTGTATGATCAAGATAATGCTTTTCTAATTGTAGTACTACATATGAATTACCAGATCAGTGTTCAAACAAACCTATAATGCTTTTCTAATTGTAGTACTACATATGAATTACCAGATCAGTGTTCAAACAAACCTAAAACATGATTAATGTGAGAATTAAAGTCGGTCAAAGTTGACCCCTTGCTAAAGCCGGCTGTCAGTGTTCTTGAGCTCAAGAACACCAACAGCGACGCTTTGTGTCGCTAAAGGCCTACAACGACGAATTATTTAATTTTTAATTTCTAATTTCTAATTTCCCGGAAATTAATTAAAAATAGAAAATAAATTCTAAAAATAACAAAAATGGTTTTAAAAATCATTTTAAATTCTAAAAAATAAATTTTAATTATTTGGGACATTTTTCATTAATATTTATAAATATTTGAATATTAATGATATTTAATTTATTTAATTAGCGTATTAAATAAATTAGAGAAAAATGATTTTAATATTATAAAAATCATTTTAAATAATAATAAAATGTTTAAAAATATTTTGAGTTATAAAATGTAACTTTTAATATTTTTAGAGAATTTTCATTAATAATTTAATATTAATGATATTAGATTTATTTAATTATGAAATTAAATAAATAAGTTAAAAATGATTTTATTGATTTAAAAATCATTTTAAATAAGAATAAAGTGTTAGAAAATATTTGGGATTATAAAATATAATTTTCAATATTTTTGGAGAATTCTCATTAATAAATTAATATTAATGATATTAGATTTATTTAATTATTATATTAAATAAATGAATTAAAAATGATTTTATTGATTTAAAAATCATTTAAAAATGAGAAAAAATGATTTAAAAGTATTTTAAGTTATAATTAATGACTTTTAATATTTGAATGATAATTTCATTAATATTTAAATATTAATGGTGATGATTTAAAAATAATTTTAATTATTTTAAAAATCATTTAAGTGGAATATTGTTGATTTAAAAATATTTTAAGTTATTGATAATAACTTTAATATTTTGACAAAGTATGTCATTAATATTTTTATATTATTAAATATTAATGATGATAAGATTATATGATAATTAAATCATTTAAAAATGATTTAAGTATTTAAAAAATTATTATAAATTATAATAGTTGCTTATAAATTATTAAAAGCTTCCGAAAAATATTATTAATGATATTTGACTTATCTAAAATAATATTGAAGCTTAGAGACCAAATTAAATTGACAATCAATGTGTTAATTGTCGGATAAGGTGACCAGAACACCGAGAATAGACTGAAGTCCAATTAGACTGAACTAGTTAGACTTGATAAGTGTTTATATAGGTTATAAACACTGATGTGGCTTTGTGGTAATGTGCCTAGGAGAAGTTTGGCTGTAGATTATAGTGTTATGTGTTATTAATTATTATGCTAATTGTGAGACCGATATTATTGGTTATAGGTCTCACGAACGCAGATAAGTATATTGTGTAGCTTTAAACAGCGGAAGAGGCAAGTTTCCTAACTCAACCTTGAGGTATATTAATTCAATTATTATAATGGTTAATTATTGTTAATTATACCACGTCCAAGAATTTATTGTTGCTTATTCGCAGTTAGTGCATGTTTAATAATTCAAATTGAATTACTGATTCGGAATAATATACATTCGTAGAATAACTGTTGTTGGATATTCATATCCGTAGATGATAATATTGACAGTACAAATAATTCATGTTTATTGTTAAATTATGTTGAGAAATGTCTTAGCTAATTATTCTGGCTAGACGAAGATTTGTTAGAACTTGATAGATTCGTGAAGAGAATTCAATTGTTATTGACAGATCGATGCCAATTATTTTGGCTAGATCGATAAATAATTAGAAATTGAAATCATTGAATTTCGTTGTTAAATCAAATCTTGATTCTGAGACTGAGAAGAACAACCTTTTATATAAAGGGAACATTTTTAGTCGTATATTCGACCATTGCGCGCGACTTAAGTATTATGCATAATATAGGGTACAAGGAGTTGGCCGGCTCTAAGTACTTGTAGAGGGGTATGATTTAATCTTTATGGTTATCTGATACACCTGCGTATATGTCAAAGTAAAACTTTAATATATACCTGAGAAGAGAAGTTCAAGATCCAATGGATAGCTCAACATAAATCTGGAACACATTCCATTTTGCTATTTCGTAGAATTAATTCTTGATTATTCATTTGAATATCATAGAAAACCTTGCAAGCGCTGTACTCTTTCATTATTAGATTATTGTTGCATAGAATACGAGAAGACTTGTTATTTATTCCTATACATTTATCGTATGTCTTAACTTGCGGGGCAAACTTGTTGCTCACCCTTGCTATATATAAAACTTTTCAGCTATGGACGAAGTTGCAGAAGGTGCTGTGAAGAAGAACAAAGAAAAAGGCATAGTGATAAATTAGTTATGATTATCATATTTATTATGTTGTATTATAAACCCTTTTATATATCTAAGGGGTATGTTTGTAATGTTAAGGTTAACAGACCTGAGACTAATGTATTAACAACATATGTTAATGTGATATGTATTATTATTTCTATATTAATGGGTAGTTAGTTAGTATTATATTGTGGATCGTGAACACCAAACTCGGGGGGACAGGTAACCCGGATTTGAGGGTGTCACACTTCTTCTTCATCTTACTAGAAGAAGGAAGCAACAAGCTTCTTCTTCGTTTCCTAGAGAGAAGGAGGAGAGGACCTCAGATGAGGATTTCTTACAAAAGAAAAGCCTGAGTAACTCCAAACACTTCGAGTTACTTAAATAGAAAACTAAAAAGTAAATTACTATTGAATCACGCAGGATTCACTATTACATTTACTGAAGTAAAAGTATAAAGTAAAAGTAATTTACTAAAGTAAAAGTAAACGTAAGAAACATTTTGCATTTACATTTACTAAGGTAAAAGTAAAAACATTTTACTTAAAGTAAATCCAGAAGTAAAATTAAAAATTAAATTCTTTTAATTTACTTTCGGCTGATTAACTGGGGAACAACAATGATGCTGTTGTTGATTGCTTTCTGCTTTTGCCAAAAGCTGATGATAACTGGGGCCATCTTTGTTGACTGACTGGTCCGTCTCCTGGCGATGCCGGAGGGTGCTGTTGATCATCTTCTCAGATGGATCACCATCCCTATACTATCCGACCTTAAAATTTTTATCCAGGATGAAACCCTTCACCCCCAAAAATTAGGTTTATAAAGAGTGGAGAAATTTTTTTTCACCGAACAAGTGGTCACCATCTTCAAAATTTCATAATTTTTGTAAAAAATTTTTGTTTGAAAAAAAATCAGACTACGTCTGACACAAAGGATCACTCGATTGGCCTTAATCTATCAGCAAACTCAATCTTAACAGTCTACTTTTTTTTAATCGAGTAATCAAAGATTTGTTCTTTTGGCATTCCGCTTAACTCAAACCTTTCTTACCTTATGTAAACACATACCATCAGATCTAAGGATTCCCTTAGCCTAAACTGATCCCACACTATGGTATCTGAGCCACACGATTGCTTTAATTTATAGGATATATTATAAGACCATGAAAATAAACTTAAATGTTCATGCTCTTAATAAAAGTCCTATAGATTAAATTGTTTTAATTCAAAGTTCAACTAGTGATGCTAATATTCAGATCCTGAGAACAATCCTCTGGAAGGACATTACCTTGCCTAGTCAATGGACTTTACCCAGTGAAATACCTTAACAACCAGTTAATAATAGTTTATTAAATGTTGAGAACATTAGACTATTTTCTGATGGTACGGTCAAAAAATAAGTTTTGAACGAACCAGAAGGCCAGTTATCATAGAAGATTTTACTAGTTCTTTAGCTCCTTCAGTCCATACTAGAAGAGATACTGAAGTACTTAGTGTCAACGTCGGGATTTTTATTTGTCCCTTTTCTGTTCTTGTTCTTTGGTGTTCTCATGTTAGGTGAGATTTATTTGAAAAAACAAGTTATGAAAAGGTCCGACATGTATATGTTGACGATTTGACTGTAAGAGTCGCCAGTTGGTTTTTTAAATGGTTGTACCAACACAACCGAGAAAAGGTTTGTACGTTGACCCAGTGATGTGACACTGCTAAACGGTTCTGTGAAACAAGATTTATTAGGGTCCGAGGGCTTGATTATGCAGAGGGAAGGTGTTAGGAACCCCCCGACATCCGTGTTACCATGGTGACCGCCACTTTTCAAGAAGTTGTTATATGAATTTGTGTGTGTGTGGGTCAATGTGCTGTTATATGAAAGTAGTGCGAGGCCTCGTTCGCACCTATATACACAGGGTTTGAATTTGTATAAAAATTCAGTTTTAAACAAGATATGACAGTGATGTTTTGTAAAAAAGATTTTTCAAACCCTCATGCTCAATAGTAATTGAGACCTTTTACACTTCTATTTTTTTTATTAAGTGTTCGGCTTAATTACTTTTAATTTTCGAGATGCGAAACATCTTCGAGAAAATAATGTACAAAGTAGTGCCGAACTCCTCGTGGGCATGAAAACCATATGAGGAAATTCGAACACCGTGAATAAATTTACAAGATGCTTAAAGTTGAAAATGTCCATCACGGGAACCGAATCTAGATCCAGTATCCTGAATATGTGATCACATGATTCCTTGGCTCATATGATGCCACATTTGATATAAAAACAGTAAGCAGTTATATATATAAAAGCTGCAAATATATATATATACAGACATGATCAGCCACCACGAAGCACCTCCACGGGGGATTAGAAATGTAAATAAAGCTGTAAAAGCAATCAATCACCACGAAGTAAACTCCAGGCGGGACGAAAAGTAAATATATATATATATGTAAAATTCAGGCTCATCGAACAAAGTTCAACAACAGTTGATATATATATATATATATATATATATATTAAAGTAGTAAACGCACCAGATGTAAAATCCAGGCTCATCGAACAGAGTTTGACACACAGTTCATATATATATAAGTATATTTATATAAGAAAGCAAATAAACGCTGCAGACATAAGTCTAGGCTAATCGAATAGAGTTCGACACACAGTTCATATATATATATATACAAAAGCAAATAAACGCTCCAGACATAAGTCTAGGCTCAATCGAGGCATAACTCGATAATGTTAGTCCATATATAAAAAATATATAAAAGTATATATATATATATATATATATATATATATACAAACTAAAATGAAACCACAGACCGAAGTCTGGGCATACACACGCAACACTACTCTCAACGTGAAGAATGGTGTGTGCAAAGATGAAGAGAAAGGCGTTAAAGTGTATAAGAAGGCTTACAGTGGACTGCCAAAGTAGACTTCTATAACTGTAAGTGGATGAACACTCGGCTCCCGCCGGTAAAAATAGTAGCTATATGTGAGCTCACAAGTGTTTAAAATGAGAAATCCTTCAGTTTAGGTTGTGTACCGAACAAATTTCACAGGGCTTCCTCGCCTTTTCCTCTATACAAATTGCCACCCCAAGCCCTCTATTTATAGAGGGGGAGCCGTAGGTGTACCTGCAGCTGCCCGGGATGCCCTTGGCTCCGCGGGTCCCACCATCTCAAAGTACGTGCACGTATGCACTATGATGTCCGCTCGAATTTTCAGAACTGCAATCCGGGCATCCGACTGAGGTATATAAGACCTATTTCGGACCTCCGTTGTCGAGAGTTATGCAATGACATGGGATTAGAGGTTGTACGAAGTCAGGAAGAGGGGACCATGCCCATGGTCTTTAAGCTTCAAATTCTATCTGTTGCCCTGCGTAATAGTCTCTGGATTGGACCTCCTTGGTTCTTGTAGGACATTGTTGTGTAGAAATGTATGTATGAGATGTTGAGATGACGCAATGTGGGGTTAATGTGGCAAGATAACGACTTTTTCCCTCACCGGGGTTATCTACGATTTGGGCTGATAAAGCAGACGTTGCTCAGGGTTATCTCTGAGATTGGACTGCTGCAAGTGTTGAAGGTCCTCAGTGTCATCTCTGAGGTGTGCCTGTCTTCCCGGTGTTATATCTGGGTCTTTGTATTGAGTGCCTCGGTGTGAGTTTTGAGGTTGAAGTTGACTGCATGCATTTGTAACAAGCATTTTTGGGGTTATCACCAGAACTGCAACTGCACTCCTCGGGGTTATCTCCGAAGTTGGAACTGCTACTCCCAATGTTATTTCTGGGACTAAGACTGAATATCTCAGGGTCATCTTCGAGATGAATCGACCTTCTTTGGTGGAATTTCTGGTCTTTGAACTGCATGCCTCGGGGTTATCTCTGAGGTTGGAACTGATACTCCCGCTGTGTGTTCTGGGGTTGAGACTGAACTTCTGGTGGTATCTAGACTGGATATGAGCTGTCTTCTAGAGTTATCTCTGAAATACAAATTTGCCCTCCTGTAATGTTAGCAACAGGTGTGCAGAAATTTTTGAGTGTCTACAGATGCCCCTCTTTATCATATTCATGTAATGCAATGGCATGGATAGGATAAAGAATCCTAGACACTTGAAATACAACAAGATAAATATGATGCTAAGTGCAGCAACATGATCCAAATGTATGATGCATATGCTCCATTGGATTATTTTCCAATATGGTGGGAAGATTACTAGCTCCCTGTTGCTTCTACCAGGGATGGCAATAGATAAGCATCCTGATGAACTATCATGGACGTGCGATCCACAGCTACCAAGAATCTTTGGGATTGTTGACATTGGGGTTATCACCAAATTCTTGATTTATTGATACAAAATTTACACTGAAGATGTATCTCTCACGTACAAGAGACTCTGTGTGGATGTAGCCTTGTCTGTTTGAGGATGTGTATAACATATTCCATCATCGATCCTCCCCGATGAGGATGATCCTTCCTGGTTTGTATCGCCAGGACATATCACTGTTCTGTTGGAGTTAATACCAATAGTTTGTGTTATCAGGGTTGCCTGACCTTCGCTGACATGTATATCACCGGATAAAATGCATGTTGGGAAAATTGTCAAGGTTGCTTGACCTTCATTGACTTGTGCATCAACGGAAAATGTGTGACACCCCCGCCGGGGATCTCCTTGATCTTCGCTGACGTGTGCATCAACGAAAAATGCGTGATACCCCCGTCTGGGATCTGCTTGATCTTCGCTGACGTGTGCATCAACAGAAAATGCGTGATACCACCACCGAGGATATGTACTTCGACATATGAAAACTCATGATACCCCCTAAGGATTCTGTATTTGGACAGATGAAGACGTGTGATGCCCCCGCCGGGGATTCTTGAGAGGATTAGGGCGATGACCCTGAATTGGTGGCATTGGACCTGCGTAAGGTATTACCGAGTGTGACTTGTAATAACTAAGATCATCGGCATAGTGTACCCTATGCTCGGGCGAACACCAATGAGTGATGTGCAGACCCATGCTTAGGTCTAAGAAAACCAGGAATGTATGCTATTATGCTCAATCGCATAGTGTTTTTATTCCTAATTTGGCTTTTTCAACTTGTGAGAACTCCGTTGCAACTCGAACTAGACCGAGCTAGAGGGGTGGGACCCACGTAGGGGTGCCGTAGGTACACCTACAGTAGCCACAGATGGACCTGCGGCCAATCATAAATGGCTATTAATGATGTAGGTTGCTTTCTTAACTCATTTTATGTTGCACCGCGAAGGAAATCTGAGAGCTCTTCTTCAGATCTGCTGAGTTCGGACGACTTTTTGCAAATTCTTCCACCGTACAAGTGTTCTACACTGTCCTGGTAACGTATGCATGTTTTCCAATTTTTATCCGTTGGAAAATGACTTATCACATAAAATGCATCTAAACACATAGTAGTGAATATGCATGCTCAAATGACTTAATAAAAAATATTCAACATAGTAAATGTTAGTATTAAACCATACTGAACATAATGATGTGAAAAAAATTCAACTTTTGAAACAGTCAAATTAGCACCTTTTTCTGCTATTTCTTATCTTATTTGAGGACAAATGAGCAAAAGGTAAAAATGCAAAGTAATCCTAGTAATTAAACTACCCTTACGGATTGATGACTTTGACTTTTTAATGCATATAGTATGTATATGACTATGGGCAGGTGTGCTATTGAATGGCCACCTACTCATGCCTATGTGCATGTGGATAGTCCTATTTACAAAGGGGACTATGGCAAAATTTTTCAAAATGTAGGCATTGAATAGTCATGCATTTTTAACTCTACTGTAGACGTATGTTAAAGTAATGCATGCATGCATGTAGTCATAAAATGCATTTTGAAAAGAAAGCTCCAGGTTAAAAATTACCACACCCTTTTTGAGGCGATTTGGAGACTTTTGTCTAGATATTATGGATCAGGATAAGCCATATAATGCATTTTGAAAAGAAAGCTCCAGGTTAAAAATTAGCACACCCTTTCTAAGGTGATTTGTAGACATATGTTAAAGTAATGCATGCATGCATGTAGTCATAAAATGCATTTTTGAAAAGAAAGCTCCAGGTTAAAAATTAGCACACCCTTTCTGAGGTGATTTGGAGACTTTTGTCCAGATATTATGGATCCGAATCAGCCGAGTAGTTTCCGCAGGACCACTTCTGGTGTACGGAGGAGGGCTTCTGAAGTACCTCGACCCTGTTCTGTTAGATAGCCTCGTCGGTTGGTGGAGACGGTGATACGTCCAGTCTAGGTTGATGTGCTGGACGTTGAGGACGAAGAGGAGGATGTTCCAGTTGCGGACCCTGCCCCTGCTGGATATGTTCCCCGTAGGGACCTCCCGAGTATTCAGGTGGCAAACCCAGAACTTTTGGGTGATTTGAGTCGACATCCCTCGATGTACTTGCACGCCAACGAGGTATCATGTTAGATCTTAATCTTCATTCTTTCCTATTGATGAGGAGTAAAGGATTTTGATGTCGATCTGGATTTCATGTAGGTTTTCGGATTTTACACGACCGAGAGGCGGTTCAACATTCACTCTATGTACCAGGCTCTACATCCTGACTATAGAGCGATCATGCATGACTGGGGATTTGGGGCGTTTTTTTCCATCCTTCCCCGTCGATGTCCCTGGGGTTACCTCGGGTATTGTTGTTCGAAAGGCTGGTTTCACCTGACTCGATTACTCCATTCTTTGGATTGTGAGGTGATGATGACGCCGATGGATGGCGGTTTGTCATGGGTATGGAGTTTGGAGGGGCACCAGTGCCTTGTACGGTATATATTACCCCGACTGCCATCAGATCCTTACTAGGAGTTCCGACTAAGGCGCTTAAGGGTAGGACCGTCCGTACGGGTCCTTTGAGCGTATATGCTATGAGTGGGCTTTTGAGTGAGCCCATACCAGCTAATGTCAAAGTCAGGGATTGCATTCTTCGGTGATTGTTCTTGATGATCATTAGGGGCTGCTTTATAGCTGATAACTCTTCTACAATGTCTGTGAGACCCCACACTTTATTAATAAAGATTTAAATTTCTCAAAATATTTTTTTAAATATTATGGTGTGGATTTGATATAATGTTATAGTTGTGGGTAATATTTATAAATTTTGCAAAGTAAGGAAGTTGTTATAAAATATTCTTTTGGTTGGGGAATATTTTTTTTGTCGAGGAATATCCGTACGACGGCACAATCATTGGTGGACCCCACAACGGAAGTATTGTCGTATTTAGAAAACGACAAAATTATCTTTTTATAAAAATAACTACGAAAGTGTTACCAATTAAAACCGTTGAACTACCCGTAGTCAAAGTAAAAGAATGTCTGGCGTGGTTGCATAGTAGCACACCAGTATTGATTATTGATGCTTACGTGAGAAGTCACTCGGTTATACACAATTATTACTTCATGAGAATTCACGTGCATCATATCTCTCATATTATTGATTCAATTATTGTTATAAAGATCATCTTGCATAATATGATATATTATTAAATCAATAATTGAGACAAGAAAGTTATTCTATAAATGTAATATATTATATTCTATTATGCATAGTGTTTTGCATAGTAAAATCTTTTTATATAAAATGTAATACTTTTATAAAGTTATTCTATAAATAGAATATGTTATATTTTATTACGCATAGTATTGCATAGTGCCTCGATATAGTGTTTTGCATAGTAAAATCGTTTTATATAAAACAAAATACTTTTATAAAGTTATTCGTTTTATTAGATTATAAATAGAATATATTATATTTTATTTAAAAGTTTTTTCTTTAAATATGGACCATCCGATTAAAAGTAAATTAATCTGTACCGTTCATGAATTAGTTACTATTCAGTCCATTCTCCTATAAATAGAAGCTCATTCCTTCATTATTTCTTACGAATTCACTGAAACTCTAGAGAGATAAACTATTGAGAGAAATAAGAAAAGTATTCTGCTACTTCACTACTCCAATATCCAGTTTCTTCTAAGGTAAGGGATATTATTTGTTGTACTCCTAAGGGGTATTCTTTCTTTCTTATTCGTGAAGAGAACTTCTGTTATTCCATTCTTTATTATTCTGTTGGAATAACCTGTATACACGGGATACCCTATACTTGGTGAAATTCTTCTGTTATTCCATTCTTTATTATTATGTTGGAATAACCTGTCTATGCAAAGTACTGCATATATGGTGAAATTCTTATGTTATTTCATTCTTTATTTTTCTGTTGGAACATCTTGTCTGTGCGTTTAAGCCGGACCTGGTTCCATTAATTATTATTCTGTCGAAATATCCTGTCTGTGCGTTTACGCCGGACCTAGTTCCATTATTTATTAATCTGTTGGAATATCCTTTCGTATGCGTTACGCTGGGACCGGTTCCATTATTTATTATTTTGTTGGGAATAACACATGCATGCGCCTATCGCTTTACATGGTGAATCCTTCTATTATTCCATTCTTTATTATTCTCATTGGAATAACTTTATCTATGTTGATTACCACATGCATGGTGAATGATCCTTTGTATTCATTCCTTATTAAATTGTGGAAATGATCTGTATACGTGGAATTACCGCATCGCGGGTGAAGATCCATTTGTAGTTTCATATATTCTATTATACTCAGTTGGTTATAGTTTTGACTTCTATACTCCATGAAATTCGTGGAATATCCTTGATATTTGCGCTTCATCTAGTATCTTTTCATGGAAATATTCTTCTGAGCATTCTTGAATTTTTACTCCACATAGCAGTATAATGTTGACAATTTGGACGTTATTGGATCCTGAATAAATAAATTCTTGAACTTGTTTTATTGAATTATTATGTCATTGTCATCATCCTCATGTTTATATTATGTTGAAAGTCATCTGTGGCCTGTAGTGCATAGATGGACTTGGTGTGATTATGAACAGGGATTATTCGGTTTAATCATGACCGTAATGTTACAAATGATGTGGAAAAAGTCCTCATTGGCCCGTAGTGCATTGATGGACAGTTTTTGGTATGATTATGGCTATGGATTCTCTTCGGCCAAGGGTACAAAGATGAATTGTTTTATGGCATGATCAGGACCGTTGATAAAAACATGATTATATTTGGCCCATAGTACATGGATAATTCGTGGTCGTGATACTAAAGAATATCCTTGGCTTGTAGTGCAGGGATGATTTGATGATGTGGATTATTTATTAAGTTGATTCTCAGCGATAAAAATGATGAAAAACCTTTTAAATCATAGAAGATAGTAGATTTTATTCTCTACTTGACTCTTCTAATGGATTGCTTGTTCTGCTGCAGTTAAACTTGATGTTTGTTATATTTTATCAGTTTAACACTGTTGAAGGCTAATGATAATTTATTTTGCATTATCTTAGTCATAATATTTCTTACTGGGCTAGTTGAGCTCACCCTTTTACTTTCATTATTCTCTTCAGGAAATGAGAACGTAGCTGGGGCTAGTCGGGAAACAGAGTAATGGTCCTAGATGGTGCATTAGTAGTCCTCACTATTCTATAAAATAGTGTAATAATAAATGTAATGAGGACTCCATTGAGTGTGGATATTGTCTAGATGAAAATATTTGTATTAAAACTCACAACATATGTTTTGTCGTATTTTACACGACTGTTGTATAATTAGTTTGTATTTGTATTCTGTACCATGTATTTGGCGACCCTTGATGGGTGATGTATACCTAATTTTGGGGGTGTCACAGTTGATATCAAAGCTTAGGGATATGATCCCTGGCTGAGATGTGAGATAAGAACTAGGAGGGGAGAGACGGGGAATTCCTTCGCTAGTATGACCTACCTAAGTTTATTTGGTATTTAATTGGTTGGTCAGAGTATAGGGATAATATGTGATATGTTAATTAACCCTTGTTTTATGACTGTGTTTGAAAATGGCATCTGAAAATGCTGAGATAAGTAATGAAGCACATGAGACTGTTGAGTTAGCTCAACCAAAAGGTAACAACCAACAACACAATAATAATCATACCGGTGGCAACGACCATCGGAACAATGATAACCATCGTGGGGGAAATTATCATGCCAAGAATGGTAACCACTTCAGTGGTAATCATAGCTAAGATAATAGAAGTGGAAATTTCAAGAAGAGAAGGTTCAATAATGATGGAAAGACAACAAAGACCAAAGACTGTTAAGGAAGAGAAACGCATCACGGTCGTATGTTTCAAATGCAGAGGGGAGGGACATATTATTCCAAACTGCATGATGCAGTCCAAAACATGTTATAATTGTGGAAAAGAATGTCACCTAGCCCAATTTTGTCGTGCACCAAAGTCAAGTCCAGCTGGGACGGTGGTACCAAAGGTGGATACGGACAAAACAAAGTTGGTGGTTTCAGGAAAAGCGTTTCTCGTGACTTCTCAAAAAGTGAGTGACCCGAATGAAGTTAGCACGAGTTAGTTAATTATAAATTCTTGTAAAGTCTATACCTTATTAGATACCGGTTTTACCCATTCTTTTATCTCTCTTTCTTGTGCTCAACATTTAAATTTGACTCCGGAGAGATTAGACTTTGACTTATTGGTTGAAATTTCGTTAGTAGAAACAATCATTTCATGTGCTATTCAAGTCTTGGATGAGAGTCACAGTTTTTAAATGATATTTCTATTGTTAATAAATTTCCTGACGTATTCTTGAAGACTTCTTAGCCTACCCTAGAGCGTGAAATCAAATTTTGTATTGACCCAAGTACAAAACAAATTTCTAAAACCCTCAAATATTTTCTTCACCCAAAATGAAAGTGTAATGTGCCAAAGACATTGGCTCTAGCTGTTGAAGATTACGATCGTACCATTCAATACCATCGTGGGAAAAATGAACGTGGTAGCTGACGCGTTGAGTAGAAGATCTTATGCGTTTACGAGTATGATGTTGTTAACACAAAAACCTATTTCGTATAACTTACAAATGATGAAGATAGAGTTAAAGACTCTAGGGACCCACGTGAAGATAATGAATATACGATTAGAATCGAATTTAATCGATAAATTTAAAGCCGCTCAAGCTACATACTTAGAGCTAATGAATGTGAAGAAGAAGGTTCAAGATGGCGTTATTCTAGAAGCAAGAATCGACGAAGAGAGGAAATCTTAACCCTCGATTTAATTGGCCCATTTGAAATCTTCGATCGAGTAGGAACTGTGGCCTATAGACTCGTTTTACCGCCAAGTATATCGCGTGTTCATAACATTTTTCACGTATCGATGTTACGTAAATATGTGGACTACCCAAACCACATTATTAAATTAAAACTAGACGAGATAACAGAAGATTTAACGTATGAAGAGATACGTGTTAAAATCTTGGATAAGAAGGATCGTATTCAACACTCAAAGGTTATACCTCAAGAGTTAGAATCTGAAATGAAGTCGAGGTATCCTCATCTCTTTGGCATACCAGGTACGTACATAAATTTCGAGGACGAAATTTCATAAGGAGGGGAGATTGTGAGACCCCAAATTTTATGAATAAAGATTTAAATTTCTCAAAATATTTTTTTAAATATTATGGTGTGAATTTGATATAATGTTATAGTTGTGGGTAATATTTATAAATTTTGCAAAGTAAGCAAGTTGTTATAAAATATTCGTTTGGTCGGGGAATATTCTTTTTGTCGGGGAATATCCGTACGACAACACAATCATTTGTGGACCCCACAACGGAAGTATTGTTGTATTTAGAAAACGACAGAATTATCTTTTTATAAAAATAACGGCGAAAGTGTTACCGTTAAAACTGTTGAAATACCCGGTAGTAAAAGTACAAAGAATGTCTGGCTTGGTTGCATAAGAGCACACTACGGTATTGATTATTAATTCTTACGTGAGAAGTCACTCTGTTATACTCTATTATTGCTACGATAAAGAATTGCTACATCATATCTCTCTATATTATTGATTCAATTATTGTGAAAGTATCATATGCATAATATGATATATTATTAAATCAATAATTGAGACGGTAAAGTTATTCTATAAATAGAACATATTATATTATATTATGCATAGTGTTTTGCATAGTAAAATCTTTTATATAAAACATAATACTTTTATAAAGTTATTCTATAAATAGAATATATTATATTTTATTATGCATAGTGTTGCATAGTGCTGATAGTGTTTTTTTGTATAGTAAAATCTTTTTATATAAAACAAAATACTTTTATAAAGTTATTCGTTTTATTAGATTATAAATAGAATATATTATATTTTATTTAAAAGATTTTGCTTTAAATATGGACCGTCCGATTAAAAGTAAACTAATCTGGAACGTTCCTGAATTAGTTACTATTCAGTCCATTCTCCTATAAATAGAAGCTCATTCCTTCATTATTTCTTATGAATTTACTGAAACTCTAGAGAGAGAAACTATAGAGAGAAATAAGAAAAGTATTCTGCTACTTCACTACTCCAATATCCAGTTTCTTCTAAGGTAAGGGATATTATTTGTTGTACTCGTAAGGGGTATTTTTTCTTTCTTATTCGTGAAGAGAACTTCTGTTATTCCATTCTTTATTATTCTGTTGGAATAACCTGTATACGCGGGATACCCTATTCTTGGTGAAATTCTTCTGTTATTCCATTCTTTATTATTATATTGGAATAACGTGTCTATGCAAACAACTGCATACATGGTGAAATTCTTCTGTTATTTCATTCTTTATTATTCTGTTGGAACATCTTGTTTGTGCGTTTACGCTGGACCTGGTTCCATTAATTATTATTTCGTCGAATATCACATGCAATGCGTTTAAGCGGACACGGTTCCATTATTTATTATTCTCATTTAATATCCTCTTTGCGTTTATGCCGGACCTGGTTCCATTATTTATTATTCTATTGGGAATAACCTGTCTGTGCAGTCTATCGCACGCATGGTGAATCCTTATGTTATTCCATTCTTTATTATTCTGTTGGAATAACCTATCTATGTGGATTACCACATGCATGGTGAATGATCCTTTGTATTCATTCCTTATTAAATTGTGGAAATGATCTGTATACGTGGAATTACCGCAGGGTGGGTGAAGATCCATTTGCAGTTTCAATTCTATTATACTCTGTTGGTTAAAATTTTGAATTCTATACTCCATAAAATTAGTGGAATATCCTTGATATTTTCGCTTCATCCAGTATCTTTTCATGGAAATATTCTTCTGAGTATTCTTGAATTTTTAATCCACAAAGTAGTATAATGTTGACAATTTAGACGTTATTGGTTCTTGGATAAATTAATTCTTGAACTTGTTTTATTGAATTATTATGTCATTGTCATCATCCTCATGTTTATATTATGTTGAAAGTCATCTGTGGCCTGTAGTGCATAGATGGACTTGGTATGATTATGACAAGGGATTATTCGGTATAATCATGACCGTAATGTTACAAATGATGTGGAAAAAGTCCTCATTGGCCCGTAGTGCATTGATGGACAGTTTTTGGTATGATTATGGCTATGGATTCTCTTGACCAACTGGTAAAGATGAATTATTTTATGGCATGATCGGGACCGATTGATAAAACATGATTATCTTCTACCAGAGTGCATGGATAATTCGTGGTCGTGATACTAAAGAATAATATCCTTGGCCTCAGTAGTGCGGGGATGATTTGATGATGTGGATTATTTATTGATTAGAGTCTCAGCGATAAAAGTGATGAAAAACCTTTTAAATCATAGAAGATAGTAGATTTTATTCTCTACTTGACTCTTCTAATGGATTGCTTGTTCCACTACAGTTAAACTTGATGTTTGCTATATTTTATCAGTTTAACACTGTTGAAGGCTAATGATAATTTATTCTGCATTATCTTAGTCATAATATTTCTTACTGGGCTGGTTGAGCTCACCCTTTTACTTTCATTATTCTCTTCAGGAAATGAGAACGTAGCTGGGGCTAGTAGGGGAACAGAGTAATGGTCCTAGATGGTGCATTAGTAGTCCTCACTATTATGTAAAATAGTGTAATAATAAATGTAATGAGGATTCCATTGAGTGTGGATATTGTCTAGATGACAATATTTGTATTAAAACTCACATCATATGTTTTGTCGTATTTTACACGACTGTTGTAAAATTAGTTTGTATATGTATTATGTACCATGTATTTGGCGACCCAAGATGGGTGATGTATACCTAATTTTGGGGGCGTCACAGTTGGTATCAAAGCTTAGGGATATGATCCATGGCTGAGATGTGAGACAAGAACTAGGAGGGGAGAGACGGGGAATTCCTTCGCTAGTATGACCTACCTAAGTTTATTTGGTATTTAATTGGTCAGTCAGAATATAGGGATAATATGTGATATGTTAATTAACCCTTGTTTTATGACAGTGTTTGAAAATGGCATCTGAAAATGCTGAGATAAGCAATGAAACACATGACACCGTTGAGTTAGCTCGACCAAAAGGTAACGACCAACAACACGATAATAATCATACCGTTGGCAACGACCATCGGAACAATGATAACCATCGTGGGGAAAATTATCATGCCAAGAATGTTAACCACTTCGGTGGTAATCATAGCCAAGATAATAGAAGTGGAAATTTCAAGAAGAGAAGGTTCAATAATGATGGAAAGACAACAAAGACCAAAGACTGTTAAGGAAGGAGAACGACCGCCGGTCGTATGCTTCAAATGCGGAGGGGAGGGACATATTAGTCCAAACTGCGTGATGCAGTCCAAAGCATGATACAATTCTAGAAAAGAAGGTCACCTAACCCAATTTTGTCGTGCACAAAAGTCAAGTCTAGCTGGGACGGTGGTACCAAAGGTGTATACGGACAAAACTATGTTGGTGGTTTCAGGAAGAGCATTTTTTGTGACTTCTCAAAAAGTGAGTGACCCGAACTAAGTTAGCACGGGTTAGTTAATTATAAATTCTTGTGAAGTCTATACCTTATTAGATACCGGTTCTACCCATTCTTTTATCTCTATTTCTTGTGTTCAACATTTAAATTTGACTCCGGAGAGATTAGACTTTGACTTATTGGTTGAAACTTCGTTAATAGAAACCATCATTTCATGTGCTATCCAAGTCTTGGATGAGAGTCACAGTTTTTGAATGATATTTCTATTGTTAATAAATTTCCTGACGTATTCTTGAGGACTTCTTAGCCTACCCTAGAGCGTGAAATCGAATTTTGTATTGACCCCAGTACAAAACCCATTTCTAAAACCCTCAAATATTTTTTTCACCCAAAATGAACGTGTAATGTGCCAAAGACATTGGCTCGAGCTCTTGAAGATTACGATCGTACCATTTAATACCATCGTGGGAAAAATGAACGTGGTAGCTGACGCGTTGAGTAGAAGATCGTATGCGTTTACGAGTGTGATGTTGTTAACACAAAAACCTATTTCGTATAACTTATAAATGATGAAGATAGAGTTAAAGACTCTAGGGACCCACGTGAAGATAATGAATATACAACTAGAATCGACTTTAATCGATAAAGTTAAAGCCGCTCAAGCTACATACTCAGAGCTGATGAATGTGAAAAAGAAGGTTTAAGATGGCGTTATTCTAGAAGCAAGAATCGACGAAGAGAGGAAATATCAACCCTCAATTTAATTGGCCCATTTGAAATCCTCGATCGAGTAGGAACTGTGGCCTATAGACTCGTTTTACCGCCATGTATGTCGCGTGTTCATAACGTTTTTCACGTATCGATGTTACGTAAATATGTCCAAACCACATTATTGAATTAAAACTAGATGAGATAGCAGAAGTTTTAACTTATGAAGAGATATGTGTTAAAATCTTGGATAAGAAAGATCGTATTCAACACTCAAAGGTTATACCTCAAGAGTTAGAATCTGAAATGAAGTCAAGGTATCCTCATCTCTTCGGCATACCAGGTACGTACGTAAATTTTGAGGGCAAAATTTCATAAGGAGGGGAGATTGTGAGACCCCAAATTTTATGAATAAAGATTTAAATTTCTCGAAATATTTTTTTAAATATTATGGTGTGGATTTGGTATAATGTTATAGTTGTGGGTAATATTTATAAATTTTGCAAAGTAAGTAAGTTGTTATAAAATATTCGTTTGGTCGGGGAATATTATTTTTCTCGGGGAATATCCGTATGATGACACAATCATTGGTGGACCCCACAATGAAAGTATTGTCGTATTTAGAAAATGACAGAATTATTTTTTTATAAAAATTACGGCGAATGTGTTACCGTTAAAACTGTTGAACTACCCAGTAGTAAAAGTACAATAATACGCGTGGTTGCATAGTAGCACACGGTATTGATTATTGATGATTACGTGAGAAGTCACTCGTTATACTCAATTATATGCTCACGAGAATTCTTTGCATCATATCTCTCATTTTATTGATTCAATTATTGTTATAGTATCATCTCGCATAATATGATATATTATTAAATCAATAATTAAGATGATAAAGATATTCTATAAATAGAATATATTATATTCTATTATGCATAGTGTTTTGCATTGTAAAATCTTTTTATATAAAATAGAATACTTTTATAAAGTTATTCTATAAATAGAATATATTATATTTTATTATGCATAGTGTTGCATACGCTCTGCTGATAGTGTTTTGCATAGTAAATCTTTTATATAAAATGTAATAATTTTATAAAGTTATTCGTTTTATTAGATTATAAATAGAATATATTATATTTTATTTAAAAGATTTTGCTTTAAATATGGACCGTCCGATTAAAAGTAAATTAATCTAGACCGTTCATGAATTAGTTACTATTCAGTCCATTCTCCTATAAATATAAGCTCATTCCTTCATTATTTCTTACGAATTCACTGAAACTCTAGAGAGAGAAACTATAGAGAGAAATAAGAAAAGTATTCTGCTACTTCAGTACTCCAATATCTAGTTTCTTCTAAGGTAAGGGATATTATTTATTGTACTCGTAAGGGGTATTCTTTCTTTCTTATTCGTGAAGAGAACTTCTGTTATTCCATTCTTTATTATTCTGTTGGAATAACCTGTATATGCGGGATACCCTATACTTGGTGAAATTCTTTTGTTATTCCATTCTTTATTTTATGTTGGAATAACCTGTCTATGCAAAGTCCTGCATACATGGTGAAATTCTTCTGTTATTTCATTCTTTATTATTCTGTTGGAACATCTTGTCGGTGCATTTACGACGAACCTGGTTCCATTAATTATTATTCTATCGGAATATCCTGTTTGTGCGTTTACGTCGGACCTGGTTCAATTATTTATTATTCATCGGGAATAACTCGTGTGTATGCATCTATGACGCATTTATGGTGAATCCTTCGTTATTCCATTCTTTATTATTACATTGGAATAACTTCGCTCATTTAGATTACCACATGCATGGTGAATGATCCTTTGTATTCATTCCTTATTAAATTGTGGAAATGATCTGTATACGTGGAATTACCGCATGGCGGGTGAAGATCCATTTGCAGTTGCATATATTCTATTATACTCTGTTGGTTAAAGTTTTGACTTCTATACTCCATGAAATTAGTGGAATATCCTTGATGTTTGCACTTCATCCAGTATCTTTTCATGGAAATATTCTTCTGAGCATTCTTGAATTTTTACTCGACAAAGCAGTATAATGTTGACAATTTGGACGTTATTGGTTCTTGGATAAATTAATTCTTGAACTTGTTTTATTGAATTATTATGTCATTGTCATCATCCTCATGTTTATATTATGTTGAAAGTCATCTATGGCCTGTAGTGCATAGATGGACTTGGTATGATTATGATCAGGGATTATTCGGTATAATCATGACTGTAATGTTATAAATGATGTGGAAAAAGTCCTCATTGGCCCGTAGTGCATTGATGGATAGTTTTTGGTATGATTATGGCTATGGATTCTATTCGGCCAAGGGTGCAAAGATGAATTGTTTTATGGCATGATCAGGACCGTTGATGAAAACATGATTATCTTTGGCCCGTAGTGAATGGATAATTCGTGGTCGTGATACTTAAGAATATCCTTGGCCTGTAGTGCAAGGATGATTTGATGATGTGGATTATTTATTGTCGAGTCTCGTCTGATAAAAGTGATGAAAAACCTTTTAAATCATAGAAGATAGTAGACTTTATTCTCTACTTGACTCTTCTAATGGATTGCTTGTTCCGCTGCAGTTAAACTTGATGTTTGTTATATTTTATCAGTTTAACACTGTTGAAGGCTAATGATAATTTATTTTGCATTATCTTAGTCATAATATTTCTTACTCGGCTAGTTGAGCTAACCCTTTTACTTTTATTATTCTCTTCAGGAAATGAGAACGTAGCTGAGGCTAGTCCGGGAACAGAGTAATGGTCCAAGATGGTGCATTAGTAGTCCTCACTATTCTGTAATATAGTGTAATAATAAATGTAATGAGGACTCCATTGAGTGTGGATATTGTCTAGATGACAGTACTTGTATTAAAACTCACAACATATGTTTTGTCGTATTTTACACGAATGTTGTATAATTAGTTTGTATTTGTATTCTGTACCATGTATCTGGCGACCCAAGATGGGTGATGTATACCTAATTTTGGGGGCATCACAGTGTCATTCGCTTTGATCAGCGCCACTCGACATGTGGACCGTATTGGAGAGTATGATTGAGGTTTCTACACCTTTGCCTATTTTCTCAGGGGCATGTGTATGCGTTCACAGGGCTTAATCGAGGCTTGGTTAGGAATTTACCCATTTCTGCTGGTGAGTATTTCTCTTTTGATTTCCTATGTATAGGTTTAAGAGTGTTCATTGACAGCAAATGTTTTGCCTTTGTATTGGTAGTTCTGGGCCTATGAGAGGCTTCCATGTTTCGTCTTGTGAGTGTGTTAGGTTTTGATACCTATCCATGAGGATGACGATGGTATTATTCCATACTAGCGGAGGTCCCTATAGCTGAGGGTTTTAATCATTGCCGCCTACAACTGGAGTTGTTAACAGCTGACGTCATCACATGGATTCCCTATTCTGGGGAGCACTTGGCCGTTGGATTTGAGGATGGGTACCCAACTGGTGTCGAGCACGTAATATCCACCCGTAGGGTTCCTCTCTTCACAGATGGAGGACGGGAGCTCTATTTAGGAGAGCGTGATATTAGGAGCACCACAGGAGAGATACGTATACCAATCTTACCTCCTGCCAAGCGTTAATGGCCTGTGTTGCAGTCATCCGTCATTGATATCCCATTGTTGGGTGTTGACGGTTTTGCACTATCAGAGGGTCCATGCACTTAGGAGATATTCTAGCATTGGTGGTCCCCTCATACCATTGGTGCCCTGACCCGCGCCACTCAGTTCATGGGGGATATGGTTCCAGGATCTGTGATGATGACTGATTGGCTAGCCTGTGTCCGAGATCCGACTCATTTGACACAAATTGATAGTTGGACCCAGCGACTGGACCGGGCAAATTTCTTTATCCGGTATTTGGACAGAGATCCGGTTGAGGCAGATACTTTTGATCCTTTCCAGCTCAGGCGCTGGTCCCTCAGATGACCCATTTGGCTTTGTCAGTGCAGATCCTCCCTTGTATAGGCCTGATATCCCTGTTGATAGAGATCTAGTGACTCAGGAGGAGTTACATCAGGTGGAGAGGATTGATGATGTAGATATTGACACCATTGTCTTCTTCTGATTTGTATTCTCGTTATCTCTTTTGATAGGCCTCTGTTAGTTATTAGGTGGCTGTGCCCCATTCTCACTATATCTTTTGATAGGCCTCTGTTAGTAGTAGGGCGTCTGTGCCCCATTTCCCTATATTTTTAGTTGTATAGAGATGATGTATTAGATGATGATATACTTAGGAATGTATGTACATTTTTTCATTCCCTATATCATATTGCCATCTATTATCTGTAATGCATGTATCATGTTATGCATATGTATGTACGTCCAGAGATATTCAGCATTGACCCCTGGATGGTCTTATGATACTACCATATCTGGATGTCTTCTTTGACAGTCAACATGATAGATAACACCCTACCGGACTTGTAAATGTGTGATGCCCCAAATTCGTGTACTTTGAAACCCGAACTCGGTGCTTCACGATACCATTTCTATGAGCGTAAATAATACTAATAATAATAACAATAATATAAATAACAAACTTAGTTTACATATATCAAAGTCTAATCCCAAGTACGCAACCTTTACTATAATTCCTTACATGATAGATAATATATATCATTGCCTTAATACTGTCTAACTATTACAAAAGATACCATTACACATATTCAGTTTGTTTTCCTTTTTCACTTGTTCTTGTCTGAACCTTCAGGTTGATCACGCTTAGCTGAAAACATTTAAATTAAGCAAGGATGAGCATTTGAGTGCCCAGCAAGTAATAACAATTAGAAATATAATTAGCTAAAAGAAATAAATGTTTTCTTTGTACATCACTTCTACAACGAATTTATAGTTGTGAAGTAAACTTAACCGATAATAACAACATAACAATTCTATCTCAAATTTTTGAAACTACGTATTGACTATATATATAGGTATTAGTCGACGGATTATGAACATTATTTTTAGTTTTCGCTAAGGTTTAGCAGAACTTCATCTGCAAACCGTCATAACTTACAGGCACGAGGGTGATCTGCCCAATGTGCCCTGTATTAATCAATACTACATTACTAGAACGATATTATCGTTCATCCTTTGTCTGCCTTGGCGCATAAAATTTTTCTCGTGATCGGGATGTTCATACCTAATCTGGAATCCGAACCAAAACAATTTGAGTGGATGCAAAAAGGTTTTATCATATTCAACGACATTTTGAAATTTGTGTCTAGCTGATCAAGTAGCTTAGGCTTATATATATATATATATATATATATATATATATATATATATATATATATATCAACATGTGTTTAAATATAATGATTATCCAAGTGGGGACACTTGTATAACCATATTTCAAATTAAATCTAATGTAATATATATATGAATTACTATATACTAACATGTTGATAATCCATGATCGGATATAGAATATATCACAATAGGTTAATAATATAGCATAATAATAATATAATTACGAAACTTCTTACTCTTGTCCATTGCATAAAGGAAATGCAAAGGTAAGATACTTGCCGATGCTACCGCTACGATTCATAACTTAGTTCTATCTTTATATAACACCTATTTGTAATAAGATCATTTGATCGATTAGAATAACATACTATAACATATAAGACCGCTTATCGTACCATCACATATAACCTAATCACATTGTCACATATGTTCCACAACCTTTGAATCACAAATAAACACATACCTAATCAAATTATCTGAATCCAGATCAATTTCTGAAACATGTCGAGGTATCGACGGCTTTATCGGGTAATTATCGAGTCTAAGACACTATCCTATAGCTTACTATCTGTAAGTATCAGTCATATTATTTTTAAATGACTTATAATAATTTTTAAACATTTATTATAATAAATTATGAATTTTCAAACATCAGAATCATTATTAAATGATTTAAGTATTAAACAATCCTATTATCATTAATATTTAATTAATATTAAACTATTAATGAAAATTCATTTCCAAAATATTAAAGTTATTTATAATAACTTAAAATACTTTTAAAGTATTAATAATTATTAATATTAATAATTAAATTATTTAATTAAATTATAAATTATCCTTTAAATATTATTAAAAGTTATATTTTATAACTTAAAATATCTTTAAACACTTTATTTTCATTTAAAATGATTATTATAATATTAAAATCATTTTAAACTAATTTATTTAATATAATTATTAAATAACTTTAATATCATTAATAAGTATTAATTAATGAAATTTACCTTTAAATATTAAAAGTTATATTTTATAACTTAAAATATTTTTAAATACCTTATTATTATTTAAAATGATTTTTAATATAATAAAATCATTTTTAATCAATTTATTTAATTCATTTAGTAAATAACTTAATTATAATTAATATTAATTTATTAATGAATTTCATTACAAAATATTAAAAGTCATTAAAAATAACTTAAAATATTTTCTTATATTATAATATAATTTTAAATGATTTTTCAAGTATTAAAATCATTTTTAACTAATTTATTTAATATTATAATTAAATAAATTAAATACCAATAATATTTCAAAAATATTAAATATTTATGAAATATATTTAAAATAAATAAAAACTAATTTTTAGAATTTAAATTAATTTTTAATAATTTATTTGGTATTTTTAATAATTAAAAACTATTTTTTTTTCTATTTATTTAATTAAAATAATTAATTTTTGGAAATAAATTAATTAAAATGCACTGTCTGTCGCTAAAGACCACCTATAGTGACATATCACATATACTGTAAATAGTGTTGTTCTTCATGTTCTTCATGCAAACCTAGATATTAAATATGTTACTTACAGGTACCACATATAATATTTATCGTGTACGCTTCGGGCATATGTTCTTAGTCCGATATTGTAGTACAATGCACGACTACAAGTTAAAACAAAACATGTTCAAACACATAACATAATAAGGAGATCTAGAGCACGAACAAGTCGAACAGCAATGTTCGAGCATGTTTCTTCATTTTCTCGGGTTACGAAATGAAAACGATTCGCTAACAAAGTTTGCTGGGCTTCACAACTTGTTTAATCTTGTATTGTTTTGTGATTTTGTCCAAAAAACACATAATCACAAAAAGATCATGTAACAACAAGAAAAAAAAAAAATGAGATTGTTCTTCATTTTTACGGGTTAAAAGATATGAAATGAAAATCGATTTTCGTTTACGTTTAAACTTTTCAAGTTTTCTTCCTTTCTTAATATTGTAATTGTTTTGTGATTTAAAACCTTAAGATGGTGTAAAACAACATGTAAGCTAGAGATCCATTACATAAAACCGAGATTAAACAACAAAAACAAAAAAAAAAAATCATCATGTCAAACCTTGATCACGAGAGATCGTGCTCTTAAGTTTTCTAAGTTATTAAAAATAAGTTATCTAAGTTCAAATCAATTTCGAAAAAAATTTATCATTATTATGGCTTAACAGAGGTAATTCACAAAGTCTAAGACTCTATCCCTAAATAATTCAATATCATAAAAGTATCATCATATTATTTTAAATGATTTATAATAATTTTAAATTATTTATTATAATTTATGAATTTTCAAACATCAAAATCATTATTAAATGATTTAAATATTAAACAATTTATTATTATTATTTATTTAATTAATATTAAACAATTAAAATTATTTTCCAAAATATTAAAGTTTTATAATAACTTAGAATATTTTTTAAAGTATTAATATTAATTATTAAATAATTTTTAAAACAATTAAAATTATTTTTAAATAATTACCATTAATATTTAAATATTAATGTACTATTTATCAAAATATTAAAAGTCTTTAATCATTACTTATTTTTTTTTTAATTCATTTATATTTTTTTTTAAATGATTTTAAATTAATAAAACCATTTTTAAACTATTTAATTTAATATAATTATTAAATAAATTTAATATCATTAATAAAAAATTAATTATTATTAATTATTAATTAAAATTTATTAATGAAATTATCCTTTAAATATTAAAAGTTATATTTTATAACTTAAAATATCTTTAAACACTTTATTTTCATTTAAAAAATTATTATAATATTAAAATCATTTTTTAAACTAATTTATTTAATATAATTATTATAACTTTAATATCATTAATAAGTATTAATTAATGAAATTTACCTTTAAATATTAAAAGTTATATTTTATAACTTAAAATATTTTTAAATACCTTATTATTTAATAGTATTCTTGTCATTCTTGCAAACACTTAGGGTTTGACCCTTAGGGTTTAACCCTAAGGTTTAGCACAAATCAAATCAAATATAAGATTTCAATTTTAGGGTTTGCACAAAAATTAAATAAATTTTAGTTTCTAAAATTTTGAAATTAGGGTTTCCTTAATTAAATTAATTTTCTAATTACTTTATACAGGAACATTAGGGTTTAAAATCACTAATTATAATTAACTTTGCTAATTTAGCAATTAGGGTTTACAATTTTGATAATTAGGGTTACTAAATTATAATTAGGATTTCCAATTACTAAATTAGGGTTCTAGTTTAGTAATTAGGGTTTAACAATATAGGGTTTCCATAATTAACAATTGTAATACTAATACTTGTTAATTAATCACTTTAACACAATCACCAATCAATCTTGAACTCTAATTTTAGTTTTAAATTAGGGTTTAGCATTTAAAATTAGGTTTTTAATAACTAGGATTTTCTAAAAATTATTTAGGGTTTCTAAATTTTTAATTAGGGTTTACCTAATTAATCATTTAATATAATACAACATAAAACATATAACAATCGATTTATTATCCATATTTAACATTATTAATTAAGTTAAAATAATTAACTTAATTAAACTAGCATAAATTCATATATTAAAATAGATTAATTATTATAATAATTTTAATAATCATTTCATATATTATTTAAATAATATATAATTATATTTTCATGAAAATAATTAATAAAAACATTTCTACTATAAAATTAATTATTAAAAGAATAAACTTTATAATAATCAAAAATTCTAAAATAAAATTATTTTTAAACATTCATGTAATAAACATGTTTTTATTTATTACATAATTACATACACACATTATCTTGTACAAATCCTCATCCTTAAAATAAAAAAAAATTATACGCAAAATTTTTGATTTATTTATATAGAAAGTATCGGGTTATTACATTCACCCTCCCTTATAAAGATTCCGTCCCCGGAATCACCGTTTTAAAACCTATACATATCAGGGTACATAGCATACACAATTATTGCAAGTAGATCTCGATCAAAATTTATCGAACTGATCTTTAACTATTCAGCATAAAGCTTATCTATCTGCTTATACGAAAAATTGATTTCTAATAGAACTCAATTTTCTCCTTCAAAATATCTTTATAAAATAATTACTATATATAAGAAAATAATATATAAAAATAAAATTTGTTCGAGTAATACCTGGAGTTGCTTCACCGGCTGCTACAGTTTCTTGAACGGTCATGTTGAAGACTCCTTCGGTTGGTTCTGTTGGTTCATTTGTTGAAGTCGGTCCCGTTATCGCCAATGTCCAGCTGCCTTTCCTTGTATTCGCATTCTTTGCCCCCCTCCTCCTTCTTGGACAGTCTTTCACCTTATGCTCCTTTGATTCAAAAATAAAACACCGACTATAAATTATTGGATTGGGGCAGTTAGGAGAGATATGTCCCTCCTGCCCATACTTGTAGCACACATTCTTTCCTTTTAAACATTCTCCCGAATGATTCTTTCCACAATTTCTACCATGCACAACTTGTTTCTTTCCACCTTCTGGCCTATTTTAAGTATTCCCAACATTATCACCTTTCCTCTTTCGAGTTCTACTACCACTACTCCCTTCTCCGGCTTTAACTTGAGTTGTCACCCACCAAAGATTCACCCCTCATTTCGTTGTATAGGTGGCAAAAGCTGTATGTTGTCCCTCTGTTACCCTAGCTATCACAACCACTTCATCAGGGTCAGTTGATCCTCTAAATCCTGGCGGTTCGTTTGTCTTGAAGTCTTCGAAGTTTGTCGATCGATTGCCTGGCTGATTTCCTGCAGCTGGTAATCCATTCTGCATAGCTTGAGTGTCTATATTCACAAATTCTCAGACGGGTCCGGTTGTCCTTGACTTTGTTGATGTGTTCTTACATCCTTTGATTTTTTTTCATCTTGGCGGCATTATCTGATTAAATAAATCATGTTCATCTAACTAATTCATAGTACTTTATAGCATAGCACATACTGCTTTAAACATTCACTATCCCTTTGTGACATAAAAGTCGGGAATTACTGCCACAACTTATACGAAAGTTGAGAATCTTACATTACACATCATAAAGCATACATATTCAAGTAATACTAATTCTACTTATTTCTTACACATTCAGTAATGATCATTTTCTTAGTATTCTATATATTCCCATTATCCTCAATAATCCATTTACACCTAATTATACTTAGTTCGTCCAACATACAACACATTATGAGTTTAGGAACTCACCACAAACATATGAGTTTAAGAATTCGACATTAATCACATATTCTTTAACTATACTCTACCTATCATCATACTATCGTTTTAGGGTCCAGTACTATACTTTTCAAAATAACCACCTCATTGAGGTAGCTTTCAATGTGAGCCTCTATTTCAGCTATTGGCTTTGATATTGGCTCGGTTATGGAGGTTGACTTCTACTTTACGATATGAGGGTATCCTAATCCTTTGCTATATGTCATTTACACACTTAAGTTATCCCAATTATCAACTAATATATACACACAGCAAATAATGGCTTTATACAAGTTATCTTTTATTTTGTTTGACGATGAACTTATTCAATTCATCTCTCTTTTTAAACTCTATATGAGTTATTTGAATTTTCAACGTTTCCCTCTGGTCTAAGGTTATAGCCTAAGGTCTAGCCCACCTAAGGTTTTTAACCCTAAGCTCTGATACCATAATGTGACGCCCCCAAATTCAGGTACTTGAAACCCGAACTCGGTGCTTCACAATACCATTTCTATGAGCGGAATAATACTAATAATAATAACAATAATATAAATAACAAACTTAGTTTACATATATGAGAGTCTAATCCCAAGTACGCAACCTTTACTATAATTCCTTACATGATAGATAATATATATCATTGCCTTAATACTGTCTAACTATTACAAAAGATACCATTACACATATTCAGTTTGCTTTCCTTTTTCACTTGTTCTTGTCTGAACCTTCAGGTTGATCACGTTTAGCTGAAAACATTTAAATTAAGCAAGGATGAGCATTTGAGTGCCCAGCAAGTAATAACAATTAGAAATATAATTAGCTGAAAGAAATAAATGTTTTCTTTGTACATCACCTCTACAACAAATTTATAGTTGTGAAGTAAACTGAACCGATAATAACAACATAACAATTCTATCTCAAATTTTTGAAACTACGTATTGACTATATATATAGGTATTAGTCGATAGATTATGAATATTATTTTTAGTTTTCGCTAAGGTTTAGCAGAACTTCATCTGTAAACCATCATAACTTACAGGCACGAGGGTGATCTGCCCAATGTGCCCTGTATTGATCAATACTACATTACTAGAACGATATTATCGTTCATCCTTTGTCCACCTTGGCGCATAAAATTTTTCCCGTGATCGAGATGTTCATACCTAGTCTGGAATTCGAACCAAAATAATTTGATTGGATACAAAAAGGTTTTATCATATTCAACAACATTTTGAAATTTGTGTCTAGCTGATCAAGTAGCTTAGATGACTTATATATATATATATATCAACATGTGTTTAAATACAATGATTATCCAAGTTGGGACACTTGTATAACCATATTGTGAAATTAACGAATAGAATATATATATGAATTACTATATACTAACATGTTGATAATCAATGATCGGATATAGAATATATCACAATAAGGTTAATAATATAGCATAATAATAAAATAATTATGAAACTTCTTACTCATGTCCATTGCATAAAGGAAATGAAAAGGTAAGATACTTGCCTGATGCGCTGCTTACAGTTCGTAACTTAGTTCTATCTTTATATAACACCTATCTATAATAAGATCAGTTGATCGATTAGAATAACATACTATAACACATAACACTTCTTATTGCAGTCAACACATAACCTAATCACATTGTCACATATGTTCCACAACCTTTGAATCACAAATAAACACATATCTAATCAAATTGTCTAAATCCAGATCAATTTCTAAAACATGTCGGGGTACCGACGGCTTTATCGGGTAATTATCGAGTCTAAGACTCTATCATGTTGCTTTCTAACTATAAGTATCAATCATATTATTTTTAACTGACTTATAATAATTTTTAAACATTTATTATAATAAATTATGAATTTTCAAACATCGGAATTATTATTAAATGATTTAAGTATTAAACAATCCTATTATCATTAATATTTAATTAATATTAAACTATTAATGAACTCATTTCCAAAATATTAAAGTTATTTATAATAACTTAAAATATTTTTAAAGTATTAATATTACCCTTAAATGATTTTTAAAACAATTAAAATCATTTTAAATAATTACCATTAATATTTAAATATTAAAATACTATTTATTAAAATATTAAAAGTCATTATTTATAACTTAAAATTTTTAATTCATTTATATCCTTTTTATATGATTTTTAAATTAATAAAACCATTTTAAACTATTTATTTTATTATTAAATAAATTTAATATTAATACTATTAAATTAATAATTATTAATATTAAATTATTAATGAACTTATCCTTTAAATATTAAAACTTATATTTTATAACTTAAAATATCTTTAAACACTTTATTTTCATTTAAAATGATTATTATAATATTAAAATTATTTTTAAACTAAATTATTTAAAATAATTATTAAATAACTTTAATATCATTAATAATAATTAATTAATAAAATTTACCTTTAAATATTAAAAGTTATATTTTATAACTTAAAATATTTTTAAATACCTTATTATTATTTAGAATGATTTTTAATATAATAAAATCCTTTTTAATTATTTTATTTAATTCATTTAGTAAAGAACTTAATTATCATTAATATTAATTTATTAATATATTTCATCACAAAATATTAAAAGTCATTAAAAATAACTTAAAATATTTTCTTATATCATAATATAATTTTAAATGATTTTCAAGTATTAAAATCATTTTTAACTAATTTATTTAATATTATAATTAAATAAATTAAATACCAATAATATTTCAAAATATTAAATATTTATGAAATATACTTAAAATAATTAAAACTAATTTTCATAATTGAAAATAATTTTTAATAATTTATTTGGTATTTTCATAATTAAAAACTATTTTTTCTATTTATTTAATTAAATAATTAATTTTCGTAAAAAAATATATCTTTGTCTGTCATTGAAGGGGACCTATAGCGCATTAAATCGCTGCCATATAGGTGTTCCGAAAATTGTTCTCGCCAAACCCGAAACGACCAATGTGGCGAGGTAAATTTAGTTTGACCAACAATAGTTTGTAAACCGTGATGATTCTGGGCATGATCTTGGTCAGATCTTGTAGTACTCGTGCAAGACTACAAGATCCAGCCACCAACAGGTTCATAACATAACTAACTTGCAAGATCTAGGCTCATGAACAAGCTGTCAGAGTTGTTCTTCATTTTCTGGGTTACCCAGAAATGACGAACAGTTCGATTGCTCATATTTGGGCTTCCACAACTTGTGATCTAGGTGATGTTTTAGTGATTTAAGAGGTCCAGGTTGTAGAACACATGTAGTTCTACAGATATATCACCAAAAAGTATCATAACAACAACACAAAAGAAAGATACAATCCGGTTGAGAAGTGCATGCGATTGGTCGTTACTTACCGGGTTTTCGGGTTACCCGTAAAATCGATTTCACGAACGTCGACCTACTGACCGACCACCAATCAATATATATGATATCAAAACATGATTAAACCTGACATACTACATACTACAACATGATTACAACAAATAACTCAAAACATCATAAACCTCCTGTCTGAGATCGTGGTATGATAGTATGTCACCTTAAAAAAGAAAAAAATTATACGCAAACTTTCTGATTTATTTATATAGAAAGTATCGGGTTATTATAGTAGCCTCTTGTCTGAGATCGTGGTATGATAGTATGTCACCTTCAGATAGGGTGACCGTAGATATGCTACTACAACATTCCATGACCCTCTTGATGTTTTAGGTTCCCGCAGGTTTTGTGGAGGGTATGCTGGAGCATTGGATACCAGAGAGACAGGTCTTTCGGTTTGGTACCCAGGAGCTGACTCCTACATTAGAGGAGTATGAGCGGTTGAAGGCTTTGCCCTTAGACAGACCTTGCGCTCATATGGCTGTCGGAGATATGCGCCGACAGTTCATGACCCTCACCGGGTTACGGCGTAGAGTAGTAGAGGATGAGATTACATCTAGTCATGTACTATCCCAGCGTTTCTTGATAGACAGGTTTGGCTTATTGGATAGCTATACACATCATTCTGGGGATTTCACCACACAAGAGGATCAGTGACATTTGGCCAGAGTGGATGCATTCTTAATGTGCATAGTGGCGTATGTGTATATGCCACGGTATATGGATGAGTTGGACATCGGTGTTATCATGGCTGTGAGAGCTCTCAGGGAGGGTCATACCATCATTCTGATGATTATGGCGGAGACGTTGAGGTCGGCCACATTTTGTAGCATCTACCCTGCATGGGTATTCACAGGCAGTTCTGTCATGTTGTACGTGTGGTTTATGTCACACTTGAGGCCGATTGGCACTTTCCGCCGACACGGGTACTTCTTTACCCATGATATAGCTATGTCTTACTCCTTTCAGGCATCGGAGTGTTCGGACGCTATGTCTTGGTCGGTATTCTTGGCGGAGATCAAATATTCGTTTGGCATCCTGCAGTGCACATGGCTTAGCTCACCCTACATCTTTATTATTCATGCTCCAGGCATGGATTATCTCCTTCTGGCTGGTCTGAGGGGCATGACTACCTACCACCCACTGGTCGTGATGTCGAAGTTTGACCAGTTCCAGGACTTCCATCCTTTTGAGGGGGCGCTAGGTTAGCGTTTAACTTCTCGCCATCTATCAGCAGAGGACCGATCCCGGGTGTATGTATGTTGGGATCAGTGTGAGATAGCTGATTTTTCTATTAGCCATCCGGGCTGTTCGCCAGAATATTATGCGTGGATGGAGATAGAGACTTCATCGGTTGCGGCAGTATCCACAGTGCCGAAGATTGATTCAGATGGTGGAGAGTCCATGGAGGACATTGATTCCCACACCGAGGAGGAGCCATCTACTGGGTTGCCAGCAGCTCTATTAGATTCTCCAAGTACTAGCACTATTGTGATCCAAAGCATTCAGCATAGTACTTCGAGCAGAGTCTTAATCTGATGACCTTTGAGACTGATCAGGCTAGAACCTTGACTGCTCTTGATGGGAGAGACGCATCTCTGTTAGAGAGAGACGAGGCATTAACTCTTAGAGATGCCGGTGTTGTTGAGCGGGATGAGGCCAGATCAGCCAGAGATGTCGTGATAGTTGAGATGGATAGCACTATATCTGCACAGGATGTAGCCGTCATAGATAGTACTACAGTGAGGTCCCTTACCACTGGCATGATTACAGAGATGAGCACGTACATTGATGAGCATAGAGTCACCATGCAGATGGATGTAGATCTATTAAGTCGTGTGGATACCCTTGTATAGGAGACCACAACGTTACCTCCTTCTGCTGAGAGGGATGCCATGTTGGGCTTGATAGCTCGCATATACACTGATTTGTAGATGGGCTTGCATTTTACTGCACAGACTAGCTTAGCCATCTTGTCATGTACAGTTCATATTATATATATCAAACACCATTATATATAGCAGGGAAATATATTTTTGGTCACTTCCCTTTTAGTTATGACTTAATACTTGCTTGATATTTTTCCTACTTTTTCAAGGCTTGTGATCTTGATGTATTTTGAATTCTTCCTTGATTGATGGACATTAAGTTGTCTTTAGATATTTTAGAATGGATCACTGATATGTGTGTATCCCCTACCATCTCTTTGGTGTCTTGGGACTGGTTTTTGTATGGAAGTATTGTGAGGAGCGTGGCTTTTCCTCTTTGAGATTGACCACACCACAGATGGTTGTCTGTACTCCTATTTATGAGGAGCCTAGTTAATTCCATCTCTTATGGATTGGTATTTCTCTTTGAGGCATAACCACAGCTTAGATGGTCGCCGAATCTCCTATTTAGGAGGAGTTCAGGTAATTCCATCCCTTTGGTCTGAAGCCGATGAATTGTAGTGGATTAAAGTTTGATCCCAGTACTAGATAACAAGTCTTTGTGTTTTGGTAGGGGGTGAGACCGAACCATGAATGGTTGCCTACGTGTTCCTATTTAAGAGGAGATCAGGTTTGTGTAGTTCGAACCTGGTGTAAGAGGTTCAACGCTGTATGTGGAAGAAAAGGTGTAGGAATGTTTTTTGTTGTTTTTGTTTTTGTAATGAGAAGGGTGTAGAAATGTTTTTGTTGTTTTTTCCTTTATTGCGACCGGGCTATATAAAATGGTTGCATATCTACTCCCGGGTATCGGAGAGATCAGGTCGACGTAGTTTTCCCCTCTGGACGATTTGTAGCCGAAGAAAAGTTTGATCCTATGTGCAGGACAAACTGCGGGGGGAAAAGAAAGTTTTATCCTAAGTTCAGGATAAACTGCAGGTGTGAAAAAGTTTGATCCCAGGTTTAGGACAAACTTCAAGTGTGAAAGGTTCAATCCCTAGTGGGATAACCGAAGTTGTATGAATGGAGTGAAGCCAGGCTGCTGGCTTGAAGAGTATGTTTCCCTGAGGGGCAAAGTGTGAAAAAGAGTTGTATGTAGTGAAAGGTTAAAAAACCGGAATGACTGGTGATCTGATAATCCAACACCAAGATGTTTGCTTGATGGTAACCTTAGACATAGTGCCTTTTCACGGTGTCCGAGTTTACGAGTTACAAAAATTCATCGCCATCCATTTCCTATAATTTGAGAGCGCCTCCTGTCAATACCTCCTTGACAACAAACGGGCCTTCCCAGTTTGGAGCGAATTTTCCCTTGGACTGATCTTGGTTGTCAGTGATTTTCTTTAAAACCAAGTCATGTTGTTTAAACTGCCGTAGCCGGACTTTCTTGTTGTAGGATCTGGCGATCCTTTGTTGATATAGCTGACCATGGAAGATAGCCGCTGTTCGCCTTTCGTTTATTTGAGACAATTGGTGATACCTGTCTTGTACCCGTGGCCTTCATCCAGCTGAGTGTCTATCAACACTCTGAGGGATTCCATTTCCACTTCTACGGGTAGCACTGCTTCCATCCCATAGGTTAATGTGTAGGGGGTTGCCCCAGTGGAAGTGCGCATTGATGTTCTATAGGCTAACAGAGTAAGAGGCAATAGGTCAGGCCATCCTTTGTGGTTGACGGACATCTTTTGCATGATCTTCTTGATATTTTTGTTAGCCGCTTCAACAACACCATTCATCTTTGGACGGTAGATGCCGGAGTTAAGGTGTTTGATATGGAATTTGCTGCACAAATCCTCCATCATTTTGTTGTTGAGGTTCTTAGCATTTTCAGACACAATTACCTCTGGTTGTCCATATCGACAGATGACATTGTTTCTGATGAAAGCAATGATAACTTCTTTGGTAACCCTGGGGATGGAGGCTGCTTCTACCCATTTGGTGAAGTAGTCGATCTTGGTGAATATAAAGTGATGCCCATTACTGGCTTTGGGATCGATGGGCCTGATCACGTCTATTCCCCACATTGAGAAGGGCCAGGGAGAACTCATATTGTGGAGTTCCCTTGGAGGGCCGTGGATGGCGTTTCCATGAAATTGGCATGGGTAGCACCTCTTGACCTGATCATCACAGTCAGCCTTGAGGGTAAGCCATTAAAGTCCTGTCATGAGGATCTTCTTAACAAGTAGGGTGCCACTCTTGTGTGGGCCACATACTCCACCATGGACCTCATCCATGAGCCCTCAGCTTGGTCCTTATCCAGACATCCGAGGAGACCTAGTCCTGCATCTCTTTTGTAGAGTGCATCTCCGCTCAGGTAGATATTCATAAACAAGTCGATGGATCAACATTTTCTCAGTCGGGCTCGCCTCACCGGGTGTAGATCGATCCCGTAAATACTGCTTGATGTGATGATACCAAGGATGATGGATAAGAGGTAGCTCATCCGATACTTCTCCAACATAATTCTCATAGGCCTAGTGCCTTTTTTAGGGCAAACGTGATTCTTGGCATGTGTTCCTTGTCAGGTATGTGAATCAAGGAGGCCAAAGTTGCTAGAGCATCTGCAAAGTCATTCCTGTTTTGGGGAATGTGTAGAAAGGAAATCTCTTCGAACTCCGAAGCCATCTGTAAAACCTACCGATGGTAAGGCAGTAAGTGTAGACCTTTGGTTTGATAGATTCCCGTGGATTGTCTGATTACCAACTCCGAAACCCCTAAGATAGTTAACCGCCTGATGTCCATTGAACGGGCAAGTTTTAGCCCCATGAGGCAGCCTTCATACTCAGTTGTGTTGTTGGTGCTGACAAACTGCAATTTGACGGCGACGTGATACTGCTCCCCCGTACCGAATACCAGAACTGCTCCAACTCTAGAGCCTTTTATATTAATAGCTCCATCAAAATACATTTTCCATGTACGACATGTATCGTACTGATCGTGTTGCTGAACTGCCGTTACCCCTTCATCGGGGAAGTGTATTTCTAAGGGTTTGAAGTCCCTTGAAGGTGCGGCGGCTAGTTGATCCGCAATTCCTTGACCTTTGATGGATTTTTGTGTTACGTAGACGATGTCAAATTGTTGTAGGATCAATTGCCATCTGGATAGCCGACAATTTATCATGGGTTTACTGAACATGTACTTGAGAGGATCCAATCGAAATATGAGATGGGTTATGTGATCATGGAGGTAATGTTGTAACCTCATGGAAGCCCATTCTAAAGCACAATAAGTCTTCTCAATCAGAGTGTGTAAGACCCCAAATTATTAATAAATGAAATTTAATTTCCTCTATTTATTATTTTAAAATAGTAAGGGTTGATTTGATTAATGTGGTTAGTTATGAGTAAAATGCGCAAATATTTTAAATAAGCAAGTGGTTATAAAATATTTATTTTTATTGGTGAATATTCGTTTGGTCGTGGAATATTCTTGAAGTCGGGGAATATTCGTACGACGGCGCAGCCTTATGTGGGCCCCATAATGGAAAGCGATTGGATGAAGAAAACGACAAGTATAAGTTGTTTATAAACAACGGCGTAGTTGTTACCGTTAATACTGTCGGAATACCCGGTGGTTAAAACACAATGTCGCGCGTTGTTGCAAGACAAGAAGATATGGTATTGCACCAATTATTGATTCTTACGTAAGAAGGCACTACTCAATAATTGTTACAATAATTACTGTTCAGTATTTTATTTTATTGATTTAATAATTGCTACGTTGATATTTTACTATTGTTTCAATAATTGTCACTACACAATATTTTCCATTATCGGAGCAATAATTCATATTATCTGAATAATATTATTAGATAACATTATTGGAAATGTCTACAAAGTTCTGTCTAAGGAGAGGTTTGGTCACCTAATTGCGCGCCAGTAAGGAGAAATCCTTATAGGAAAGCCCCCTCTTTCTTGGGAACGGTCTGGTTGCCAGTATTGTGATTCTGTAATATTATTTATGAATAATTAATTATTGATTTATATAATGAGAAAAATATTCATTTTATGTGGATATAGATGGAGAAAATTTTTAAAGTAAAAATTGTTGAAAATCGATATTTTATCTTTTTTGATAAAATAATATTTTATTATATTATTATAATATAATAATGATGATATTTTTAAAATGAATGTGAGATATATGAGTATATGAGGAGGAAGAGTATTTTTGTTGCAAAAGTAGTTTAAAACATGTTAAACATGTCTGTGAGCCCATTCCTTGACTAAAATTTGATTATAGCTTGTAGAATCACCCGTTTGTGGATTTCGGTCAATTTCTGTTTGGAATTTGGAAAAACTTTCTTCTGTAAAGTTGTAGATAATGAAATTATCTATAAAAAAGACATGTGGTTCAATTTTTTTTGATAAAAGGGCTATTTATTATGAATTATTGAAGTTCCGTAGTTCCGAAATAATAGGTTTTTGAAAGTTTTAATTATTTTTAATTACAAAAATGTTTTTTTGGTTTTTGTCATTATTTGGTGGCTGAATTCAGTTGTCAAAGAGGTGGGCGTGAATAATTTTTAATAATATTAATATTTTATTAAATTTTCTGCTTTGGTGTTCTAAGCAATTTCCTATAAATAGGGTGCTTTGGTTAGAATTGAAAATCACACCAGAAACTGAAGTTTTCTCTCTCTTTCTCTCTCGATATATTGAGCATGTTTTTGTGAGTATTTTAATACTTTGAGTGTTGCTATACGGTGCAAGTTCAAGTCATAGCCTATATCCGGTGTTTCAACTAGAAGTACAGTCTTTACAAGGTAAGGGATGTTGTTTTCTTCTTAAATGCTATTATTTTCTTCAATATCATTATGCCGAAATAATAGTCTGAACTTTTTATCAAATTTGGAACTTTTTGTGTCAGGGTTACTATTCACGTATGCGGCACTATTCACGTATACGGCACTATTCACGAATACAACACTATTTACCGGAAAAATAAAATTTTCTTCTTTTTGTCCAAAATATCTATTATGGACACTAGCTTTGATTGTATCCATGTTTTGATCATTCTTGAATTTTACTCCCCTATGATTATTTATGAGGTATTTTTGGACATGGAATAGCTTAAATACGAATCCTTAATATTTATTCTTTTGTTTCTTTGGATTCGTTTTTCTTTAAAATATTTTTCATCATCCTCACCCTAAATGATGATATTATCGAATATCTTTGCCCTGTAGTGCAAAGATGAATGATTTTCGATGAATATCTTTGGCCCACAAAGTGCAAAGATGAGCAGTGTTTAGATGAACATGATTAATCGATGAATATCTTTGGCTTGTAGTGCAAAGATGAATATTAATTGATGTTACAGGGATAAAATATTGATGATGGACTTTTAAATTCATAGATAATAGTAGATTTCATTCTCTACGTAACTCTTCTATGAATTATTATTTTCCGCTGCGAATATTGATCTAAAACTTGTTGTCTATTGTATTTTATCAGATTTTTTTCCCTGTTGAAGACTAACGATAATTTGTTCTATGTTATCTTAGTCATAATATTCTTTACTGGGCTAGTTGAGCTCACTTTATTCCTTTTTGTTCCATTTTTCTTCTCAGGAGGCGAGAATGTAGCGAGTACTAGTCGAATTGTGGAATGATGGTTCTAGAAAGTCGTTTTAGTAGTCCTCACCATTTTTGTAAAATAATGTATCAATAATTATAATGAGGACTTATTTGAGTGTGGATATTGTCTAGATGACAATATTTGTATTTAGACTCACAATTTTTATGTTGTATTAATAAAGTTGTAATTATTTCTGTACCATGTATTTTGACGACTTAGAATGGGTGTTGTATACCTATTTTGGGGGCATCACAGTTGGTATCAGAGCTTAGGGATATGATCTCTGGCGGAGATCGGGGAATAGAACTAGGAGGGGAGAGACGAGTAAATCCTTCGCTAGTGTGTCCTACCTAAGCTTATTTGTTGGTCGGTCATAATATAGGGATATTATGTGATATATTAATTTGTTAAATTAACCCTTGTTTTATGGCAGTATTTGAGAATGTCAACTGAGAATGTTAACAGTGGAGTAAATGAGACCGTGGAGACACCTTTGCTCACCAACAAGGAGAACGTTCAACAGGCTTGCAATGTTCCTCCTGTGAACAACACCACTGAGCAGATGATGAACGATGGGATGTTTAGAAGCTTTTTGCAGTTCATGCAAAATCAAACGAGGGAGACTCGTGTTCAAAATACAGGAGGAAAAGATAGCAATTCACGGTTTATCACAGCCAAGTAGTTCAAAGAGTTGGGACCACCAAAATTTATTAGAAAGCCAGATCTGATTAAAGCAGAGACGTGGGTTAAACAAATTACCAAGATAATCGATGTCTTGGGATGTACGGAGGAACAGAAGGTTCCATTCGCCACCTTTATGTTCTGTGGCGAGGAGGCAGACTCATTGGTGGGAGTCGTGAACTGCACTACCCATCCAACAAGACTCAAAGATGTCTTGGGAGACATTTCAAAAACTGTTCAATGACAAGTACTTTCCTGAAAGTATTCATCATATGAAGGAGGTAGAGTTTATTAGACTGGAGCAGAATAACATGACGGTGTCCCTGTACGAGGCGAAGTTTGCAGAGTTGTCCAGGTTTGCACCTCATTTGGTGGAGAATGAGGAACGTATTACGCGGATGTTTCTGAGAGGTTTGAAACCCGACATACGTCAATATCTCATTTCTCATAATTTTTCTCTCTATTCAGATGTTGTCAAAATGGCTCAATTATTAGAGCGAGATAACGAGTACGGTCAACCGAGGGACCACAACCAGGATCATACCGGTGACAGCAGTCATCATAACAACGATAACCAACGGAGAAAGAAAAATACGGACAAGAGCGACAACAACTCTGGGGGTAATCGTGGCCATAAAAATAGAAGAAGCGAGTTGGGTGAAATTTTAAAAAGAGGAGATTCAACAATGACACTGTGAAGACGCCAGCACCAATAACAACTGGTTTGAAGGGAGGAGAATGACCACCGGTCGTATGCTATAAATGTGAAAAAGAAGGACATATAAGCCCAAACTGTCCACAACAGTTCAAAGTATGCTATAATTATGGAAAGGAGGGACATATCGCTCGAGATTGTACTGTAGCGAAACCAAGTCCAGTGGGGATGGTGACACAAAAGTCTGTCCCAGAAAAGTCAAAGTCAACGGTTCCTAGAAGAGCGTTTGTCGTGACTGGTCAACATGCGAGGAACCCAAACGAGGTGATCACGGGTAAGCTAATCATAAATTCATGCGAAGTTCATACCTTACTACATACCGGTGCTACCCATTCATTTATCTCTCCTGCTTGTGCTCAACGTTTAAATTTGACTTCGGAGAAATTTGACTTTGGCCTATCTGTGGAAACTCCGTTAGGAGAAACTTTCATCACATCCACTGTTTATAAATCTTGTTTGATCCAAGTTGGCACCATCACCTTACCTGTTGACCTTATCTCTTTAAAGATACTTGCATTTGACGTGATTTTAGGGATTGATTGGTTAACTACTCATCATGCCAAAATTGATTATTTTCGTAAGGTTGTTAGTTTTCATATTCCTAACCAACTTGTTGTGCGAATTCAAGCAACTAAGCCATTAAAATCAAGCACTGTTATATCAAGTCATAAAGCTATTCGTTTATTAAAAAATGGGTGTCAAGCTTTCTTAGCCCATGTTATGGATTTGAATAAAGACACGTCATATTTGAATAATATTCCTGTTGTTATTGACTTGCCTGACGTATTTCCTGAAGAACTTCCGCCTACCCCTAACGTGAAGTTGAATTCTTTATTGATCTTCAGAATCGGTACAAAGCCCATTTCTAAAACCCCATATCGAATGGCTCCTATTGAACTTCAGGAGTTAAAGGTCCAACTACAGGAGTTGTTGGACATCGGTTTCATTCATCCTAGTACATCTCCTTGGGGTGCTCCTGTTTTATTTATAAAGAAGAAAGACGGGAGTATGCGACTTTGTATCGATTATCGGGAATTAAACCATGTCACTATCAAGAATAGGTATCCACTACCTCGTATTGATGACCTGTTTGACCAGTTGCAAGGAGCACAATTCTTTTCAAAAATCGATCTTCGCTCGGATATCATCAATTTGAAGGTTAAAAGCGAGGATATTCAAGACCGCCTTCGTAACTTCAGACGGGCATTATGAATTCCTAGTCATGTCTTTTGGATTGACTAATGCTCCTGCGGCTTTCATGGATATGATGAACCGAGTATTCAAGGATTATTTGGATCAGTTCGTTGTTGTCTTTATTGATGACATCATCATATATTCCAAAAGCCGTGAAGATCATGAGCACCATTTGAAGCTGGTACTGCAAAGGCTTTGTGATAACAAGCTATATGCCAAGCTAAAGAAATGCGAGTTTTGGCTCGAGGAAGTAGCATTCCTTGGGCACGTGGTGTCAAAACATGGAGTATCTGTTGACCCGGCGAAGATTGAAGTAATACAAAGTTGGGAGCAACCAAATCGGTGACCGAAGTACGTAGCTTTTTGGGCTTAGCTGGTTATTATCGGAGATTTATGGAAGGATTTTCTCGAATCGATACTCCGTTAACTCAGCTGACTCGTAAAGATACAAAATTTGTATAGAGCGAGGAATGCGAGAAGAGTTTCCAAGATCTCAAGAGGAGACTCATTTCGGCACCTGTTTTGACAATACCATTTGGTTTTGATGGATTTGTTATCTACAGCGATGCTTCAGGCAAAGGGCTAGGATGTGTTCTCATGCAACGTGGGAAAGTTATAGCCTATGCCTCGCGATAACTTAAAGAATATGAGAGGAATTATCCTACTCATAATCTAGAGTTAGCGTGATCGTTTTCTGCGCTAAAGATCCGGAGGCACTATCTATACGGAGAGAAAGTGGAGATATATTCGGACCATAAAAGCCTCAAATATTTCTTCACTAAAAAGAACTCAACACGCGGCAACGACGTTGGGTTAGAATTTGTTGAAAGATTACGACTACACTATTCAATACCATCCTGGAAAAGCAAACGAGGTAGCTGACGCGTTGAGTAGAAGATCATATGCAGGAACGAGTGCGATGATGTAAAGTATACGCATAGAACCAACTTTAATCGATAAAGTTAAAGTTCCTCAAGCCACAGACCCGGAGCTAATGCGTATGAAGAAGAAAGTGCAAGAAGGTGCTATTCCAGAAGCAAGAATCGATGAAGAAGGAATACTTCAAGTCCACTCCAGACTTTGTGTTCCTAACGATTCTGATTTGAAGTACAAAATCATGATGGAGGCACATAATACACCATTTGCAATCCATCTTGGAAGTACCAAAATGTATCGTGATCTTCTACATACATTTTGGTGGAATAAATGAAATTTAATTGCCTCTATTAATTATTTTGAAATAGTAAGGGTTGATTTGATTAATGTGGTTAGTTATGGGTAAAATGCGCAAATATTTTAAATAAGCAAGTGGTTATAAAATATTCATTTTTATTGGAGAATATTCGTTTGGTCGTGGAATATTCGTATTGAGAATATTTGTAATGGTTGACCTTGTGTGGGCCCCATAACGAAAAGTGATTGGATGAAGAAAACGACAAGTATAAGTTGTTTATAAATAACGGCGTAGTTGTTACCGTTAATACTGTTGGAATACTCGATAGTTAAAATACAGTAATACGCGTTGTTGCACAGTAGCACACGGCATTGCACCAATTATTAATTCTTACGTAAAAAAGCGCTACTCAATAATTGTTACAGTAATTACTGTTCAGTATTTTATTTTATTGATTCAATAATTGCTACGTTGATATTTTACTGTTGTTTCAATAATTGTCACTACATAGTATTTTCCATTATCGGAGAAATAATTCATATTATCTGAATAATATTATTAGATAACATTATTGGCAATGTCTAGAAAGTTCTGTCTAAGGAGAGGTTTGGTCACCTAATTATCAAGGCGCTAGTAAGGAGAAATTCTTATTGGAAAGCCCCTCTTTCTTGGGAACTACACGGTTGCCGAGATTGTGATTCTGTAATATTATTTGTGAATAATTAATTATTGATTTATATGATGAGGAAAATATTCATTTTATTTGGATATAGATGGAGAAAATTTTTAAAGTAACAATTGTTGAAAATCGATATTTTATCTTTTCTGATAAAATAAAATTTTATTATATTATTATAATATTATAATGATGATATTTTTACAATGAATGTGGGATATATGAGTATATGAGGAGGAATAGTATTTTTGTTGCAAAAGTTATTTAAAACATGTTAAACATGTCTGTGGGCCCATTCTTTGACTGAAATTTTATTATAGCCTTTAGAATCATCCGTTTGTGGATTTCGGTCAATTTCTGTTTGGAATTTGGAAAAACTTTCTTCTGAAAAGTTGTAGATAAAGAAGTTTCCTATGAAAAAGACGCGTGGTTTGAATTTTTCTTATAAAAGGGCTATTTATTATGAATTATTGAAGTTCCGTAGTTCCGAAATAATTGGTTTTTGAATGTTTTAATTATTTTTAATTACAGAAACGTTTTTTTGGTTTTTGTCATTATTTGGTGGATAAATTCAGTTGTCAAAGAGGTGGGCGTGAATAATTTTTAATAATAATAATATTATATTAAATTTTCTGCTTTGGTGTTCTAAGCAATTTCCTATAAATAGGGTGCTTAGGTTAGAATTAAAAATTACACCAGAAACTCATGTTTTCTCTCTCTTTCTCTCTCGATATATTAAGCGTATTCTTGTGAGTATTTTAATACTTTGAGTGTTGCTATACGGTGCAAGTTCAAGTCATAGCCTATATCCGGTGTTTCAACTAGAAGTACAGTCTTTACAAGGTAAGGGATGTTGTTTTCTTCTTAAATGATATTATTTTCTTCAATATAATTATGCCGAAATATTAGTCTAAAATTTTTATCAAATTTGTAACTTTTTGTGTCCGGGTTACTATTCACGATGCAAGACTATTCACGATATCTGACACTATTAACGAATACGACTATTTATCACTAGAAAAAATTAAATTTTCTTCTTTTGTCCAAAATATCTATTATGGATACTAGCTTTGATTGTATCCATGTTTTGATCATTCTTAAATTTTACTCCCTATGATTATTTATGAGGTATTTTTGGACATGGAATAGTGAAATACTTAATCCTTAATATTTATTCTTTTGTTTCACTCGGATTCATTTTCTTTAAAATATTTTTCATCATCCTCGGGTCCTAAATGATGATATTTATCGAATATCTTTGGCTTTCAGTAGTGCAAAGATGAATGATTTCGATGAATATCTTTGGCCCATCGTGCAAAGATGAATATGTGTTTAGATGAACATTGACTAATCGATGAATATCTTTGGCTTGTAGTGCAAAGATGAATATTGATTGATGTTACAGGGATAAAATATTGATGATGAACTTTTAAATTCATAGATAATAGTAGATTTCATTCTCTACGTAATTCTTCTATGAATTATTATTTTTCGCTGCGAATATTGATCTGAAACTTGTTGTCTATTGTATTTTATCAGATTTTTTTCCCTGTTGAAGACTAACAATAATTTGTTCTATGTTATCTTAGTCATAATATTCTTTACTGGGCTAGTTGAGCTCACCCTTTTCCTTTTTGTTCCATTTTTCTTCTCAAGAGGCGAGAATGTAGCGAGTACTAGTCGGAGTGTGGAATGATGGTTCTAGAAAGTCATTTTAGTAGTCCTCACCATTTTTGTAAAATAATGTATCAATAATTATAATGAGGACTTATTTGAGTGTGGATATTGTCTAGATGATAATATTTATATTTAAACTCACAGTTTTTATGTTGTATTAATAAAGTTGTAGTTGTTTTTGTACCATGTATTTTGACGACTCAGAATGGGTGTTGTATACCTATTTTGGGGGTGTCACAGAGTGTACTTGTGTTCACTATTGCTGAATCTTTTCTTGATGTAGTAGATAGCTCGTTCTCGGCCTCTATCATCTTTCTATCCCAGCATGCAACCCATGGCATTGTCACTTATGGACAGGTACATGAACAGGGGAACATCATCCCTGGGAGTTACCAAAATGGGAGCTTTGACTAGTTGCTATTTTATTGTAAGGAAGACCTTCTGGCACTCATCATTCCATTTTGTGGAGGAGTTCTTCCTTAACAGCTTGACGATGGGCTCACAGGTTGTTGTGAGTTGAGAAATAAACCTGCTAATGAAATTGATTCTTCCCAAAAATTCCCGTATTTCATTATCTATCTGAGGAATGGGCATTTCAATGATGGCTTGGATTTTGGTGGGATCTAACTCAATCTCCTTGTGGCTGACTAGGAATCCTAGCAACTTGCCTAATTTAACACCAAAGGCGCACTTGGCTGGATTTAACTTCAAGTTGTACTTACGCAACATGTTGAAAAGCTTTCTGAGATGGTCTAAGTGGTCTTCTTCACTTTGGGACTTGAAAATGATGTCATCCACATAGATCTCTATCTCCTTGTGTATTAAGTCATGGAAACAAGCCATCATAACTCACTGATAGGTGGCTCCAGCATTGATGAGGCCGAAAGACAATCGTCTATAGCAAAATGTTCCCCAAGGCGTGATGAAAATAGTTTTCTCACGATCCTCCTCAACAACCATGATCTGATGATACCCTGCAAAGTAATCCGCAAAGGAGTACATGTCGTATTGAGCAATGATTGTCAATGAGAATGTGGATAAATAGCACGGAAAACAATCTTTAAGGAAAGCTTTATTCAAATCCCGGTAATCCACATAAACTCGCACCTTTAATCTAGGTTTAGGTACGGGAACTATGTTGGATATCCTCTAGAGATATGTGGACACCATGATAATGCCAGCTTAAAATTGTTTCACAATTTCTTCTTTAACCTTCAAACTCCACTCAAGTTTCAATCGCCTGAGCTTTTGCTTGACTAGCTTGAATCCCTCTTTAATGGGAAGGCAATGAAGGACAATGTCAGTGGACAAACCCACCATGTCTTCATAAGACCATGCAAACACATCCTAGAATTGGGTTAGTAGTGTAACCATGTCATTCCTCTGGTTTGGAGTAAAGTCTGAACCAATCTGGATGAGCTTAGGGCTTTCTAAGGTTCCGAGATTGAAAGAAGTGGTCTGATCAAGGTTGGGTTTAGGTTTGTCTTCGACCCATTCTTTGATCTCTTGAGGTATCTCAATGTCCTTTTATATTTTCATTAAGGCTTAGTCCAACTTTTCATCAAAGTTACAATCCTTGTGGAGAAGAGGCACCTTATCAGCAAGTACATACACATCTAAATTCAGAGTCCTGAAACAAAATATGTTTTCACTTAATATATGAAACCGTTTAATCATACAAAGTGTTAGCATGTATTGACAAAACAACTGCTAATACTGTACAGAAAATAAAGAAGTTATGATATCTACAGGGAAGAAGGAGTTTCTGCCAGTTTTACCCTTGTCGACCAATGATAGGAGTGTTACTTCAATTGTCGAGGGAAAAGTCCTGGTGGACTGCATGATGGAGGGGCTGTCATTTTCTCTTTTTCCTAAATGATGACCATTACATCTGGGCAATCATCGTCTGGGGTGTATTTATTTGTATGCTCATCATGGACAATGATGCGTATGTTGGACATCATCCTGGTGATGTCTTGCTTACGTATTCGCTCCTCTTCTTCCACTTTGGGATCAGGAACTAGTACCTCTTTCCCCGTGACCGGTATCGGCTTGGGAAATAACATAGCCATTACGTTGGTTGGCACCTTTACCGAAGATTGTGCGGGCTTAAGATTTGCAGGTGGAGATAATCGTCGTGTGGATGAAGATGAAGGAATCTTATGATTCTTATGAGGATTCCCGTGATTGGAACTGGCAGAATAGCCTAGTCCGGCTATCGCGATTTGATTGGACATTTGAATCGGGTGCTTAATACCCTGATGATCTTTACCCAGCCCTCGTCCAGGCTGATGACCCAATGATAACATTTCTTGAGTAGCTATCATTACTTCGGCAGAAATCTTGGGTGTCAAAGGTTTCATCCCAATGGAATGGTAGGGAGTGTTGCTCACCTCCAGGGCATGAAAACTGACCGACTCAACTTCTGAATTGAAGCTTATGAGTGGTATGTCACTTTGTTTAGGATATTCCGCTCAGCGTTAATCGTGACTAGACTATCGTTAATAATGTATTTAAGTTGCTGATGAAGAGTGGAGGGGATGACCCCAGTCATATGAATCCACGGTTTTCCCAATAGCAGGTTGTATCCTGAATCTATCTTGAGCACATGAAAAGTTACGTAGAATGTATGAGGACCAATCTCAATTGGTATTTCAATCTCTCTGACTAAATTTTGGCGGGATCCGTCGAAAGCTTTAATAACTGTATGGCCGCTTCAGATCCGTTTGAGATTGACGTTCATTTTCAGCAAAGTAGCATAAGGACAGATATTCAGAGACAAACCTCCATCTATCAAGACTCCAGCTAACACGTATCTGGAGGACAAAACCATAATGTGCAACGACTTGTAATGACCGGTCCCTTCGGGCGATATGTCATCATCAGTGAAAGATATCACGTTGTTGTTAAAAATGTGATCAACCAAATGTTAAAAAATTTTCCACATCCACTAATTTCGACAAGTAGGCTTCTTCTAAAACCTTCAGTAAGATCTTTCTATGATCCTCGGAAGAGAAAACCAAGTCCAGTATTGAAATTGGATGTGGAGCTTCTCTTATGCTTAAAACCACATTGGCTTCATTATGGCCCATATTACGGAAGAATTTTTCAATCTTCTCCAGGGGAACTTTCCCCATTGATTTGATGGTAGGCTTTATCACTCGTTGGGGAAGATACAGTGGATTTTCTTTCGACACTGCAACAGTCGTATAAGAGTTAGATCCTTCAGCTTCTCCATAATTCCATGAGACTTTTTATAAGCTGATAACAGGATATTGTGGTCTAAATGGTAAGCTAATTGGCTCTGGTGCAACCACTTTCAAAAGATTGTTAATTCCTTTAAGTTGAATCACTTGTATTGTGAATGAATTGATAGTCCCATCAGCCTCAGCAGATATAACTACTACCAATCCCTTCCATTTAGTAGGACATGTATTCTCACTTTCACATAACACAATATCATCATCTGCCAGTTGCAAGACACCTTTGTCAATTAGATTCTGAATAAGGTGGCGGAGTGCCCAACATTCTTCTGTGCTGTGACCGCGAGAATGGGAGTGATATTGACATACTCCATTAGAATTGAACCGTCCTGAACGAGGATTAATTGGAGGAAGAAAGGAGGTGATCATTCCTTCATTGATAAACATCTGAAATATCTCCTCCATAGGTTGGCCCAGGTATGTAAATTCCCTTCTATTGGCAAAATCCCGACGGGCTTTGGCATTTGCTCTCTTCGTAACTTTGTCCTCCATTGTTTCAATTTCTGAAGGCGATGATGGAGTATTCATAACAAGAGGGAGGAGACTAGCATGCTCCTGGCTGACTAATTGGCGTGTGACTTGATGCAGATGGGTCAACAATTCTGCCAATTGCTCAATTTGCTTACACAGAGCTTTCATCTTTCGTTCCATCACAAACTAGAACTTTGCATAAACCCATTTTGAACACCGTCTTTGATGGTATGGGATGATTCACCATTAAAATTTGAACTCTGCCCACTGCTCCAATTAATCATATTGACTTCTTCCTCTTTGTGTTGAGGAAGAGGATTATCTTGCACGTGAGGTTGGTCTGGTTTGGTGACCACAATCTCACCGTTGTCTATCAAATCTTGGATCTTGTGTTTCAAGGCCTAACAATCCTAAGTATTATGTCCAGGTGCCCCGGCATGATTGTAGAGCCCCTAAATTCGGGTTCTAAATCACTACGGATCTGGTGCACTATTTCTAACTATTACGGAAGATATAAACATAAATTACTTATACATTAAACATTATACACTATCCCCAAGGTCGAGTAACCATAACTTATACACAATTCATTATCCTATCTGACATACAAAGATATTATCATATATTACTATTACAAATCTAATCGCACACAATAACTTTAAACTGGAACTATCTTTAACCTTTCCTTGTATCCAACATTCACCTTAATCTGCAATGTTTTATCATGATATAGCAAGGGTGAGCATGAAAGTTGCCCAACAAGTTTAAATTTTATTTAAAGATATATCATGATTGAAAGAGTCTGAATAATAACCAGGCTATAATTCAACAATGTAGTTGTGATTTAGCACAAACAAACTTTTGACTGAACAAGTATTAAACATGAACAAATATATCTGAACTGAATGGTAATGAAGGTGATCAGCCTTTTATACCCGACTTATACATATAATATGTACATAGTACAATTCTACATGGCAATCAACAATGATTAACCATAAGCATATCTGAATGAAACAACTCTTAGTATAGTTAAGAAAAACTTACATGTTCCGTTGATTACCGTTACGAAATATAACTTAGCTTTATCCGAAAACCTAATATAGATAATACCTATATCCAAATATTAGAATAATATCATCACAGTATAAAATAACCTAAACACATTACCACATAATCCTATCACTATACAAAGACATAAGACCTAGTATCGAAGTCAAACTATTGTAAATCAAGTTGTGTTTAATGATTATTATTACATCCGACTACTAGTCGGACAATTATCAAGTTTAAGTTCAATTAAACTCTGCCTAAACACTTAACAATTATCTTAGGTAATTTATTAATCAGCCAAAATAATTTTCATAGACTTGCAATAATTTTTAGATAATTATTATCATTTATCATGATTTTCAATCAATAATACCATATTTATATGCATTAAATACCACTTAATTCCTTTAATCATTAATATTAATTTAATATTAAATATCAATGAAATCCTTAACATAATATTATAATATATTTATAATATCTCAAAGTATTTTTAATACTATATTATCACAATTAAATGATTTTAAAGTAATTAAAACCATTATTAATTATCGCCATTAATATTAAAATATTAATATATTTCATGACAAAATATCAAAAGTTATATTTTATAACTTAAAATATTTTATAACACTTAAATCATTTTCATATAATTTTTAAAACATTAATTCTATTTTCCATAATTTATTTAATAGATCTATTAAATAAATTAACTACCAATAATAATAATTTATTAATGAAAATCATCACAAAATATTAAAAGTCATTAAAAATAACTTCAAATATTTTCTTATATCATAATATATTTTTCATGATTTTTAAAGTATTAAAATCATTTTTAAATAATTTATTTAATATTAAATTAAATAAATTAAATACCATTTATATTCCAAAAATATTAAATATTTATGAAATATACTCAAAATAATTAAAAACTAATTTTCAGGCTTTAAAATTTTTTTTTATAATTTATTATGTATTTTTAATAATTAAAATCTATTTAATACTAATTATTTATTAAAAATAATAATTTTGAAAATAAACTATCGCTAAAGGGCCCTATAGCGACGAAACTATCGCTATAGGTGTTCTTGGCTGTTCTTGAAGAAACCCAGAACATCATGTCAGTGACTAAGGTGTTATGTTTGAGTGGTTCTAGATCCTTAATTATCATGTTTTTGGGTTTGTTAATATGTTGAGGTTGTAGTATAAGTGTAATACTACCATTATCAATCGATTTCATGGCCAAGCTACAACAAATCAGAGAGTTATAAGCCCTCCAATATGATGTCAGAGCTATTTTTCATTTCTGGGTTTTCCAAAAAATGAAGAACAGTTTATGATGTTACTTTTAGATCCTTATATCTTGGTCTCTAGATCTGGTTTACGTGATTTAAAGCTTCGAACTTGTAGTCGAGATGACAAGGAATAATAATGCATCAACAGATCAACATAACAACAAAGTAATCGACAAATTACAGCTGGTCAAACCACACTAGGAATTTCGGCTCTTGAAGGTTCTGGGTTTCCCAGAAACCTTCATGAGGTGAATCGGTCAACGCACTTTGACCTTAATTATTTTCGATACTGATCAAGATCTAAGTAAGATAATGGCTTTCATATATAGTATGCGTGATATGCTACTAATAACAACAAAAAATATGACTCAAATAACAAATCACAGCAAGATCTAGCTCCTGCAAAAGGCTTGTCAGAGGTTACTGAAATTCTGGGCTGCCCAGAATTCGTTTTTCCGTGAACGGTTAACCTACTTTGACAATCATATCTCTCAGTCAGATCATGATCTATCCCTTGTAGACATTCAAAATTTTCTGTACACCTGTCACTAACATTGCAGGAGAACAGATTCGTCTTTTAAGAGGGAACCCTGGAAGATAGTTCATATCCATTCCGGATACTACCAGAAGTTCAGCATCAACCCTTGGAACACACACTGGGAGTAACAATTCCAACCTCGGAGATAACCCCTAGACGTGCAGATCCAATATTGGAACACACACCGAGAAGACCAATTAATCTCGGAGATAACCCCGAGGTATCCAGTCTCAGTCCCAATCATGGGAATAACCACGAACCTTGGTGATCACCCCAAGGAATGCAATTTCGGTGATAACCCCGGAAATGCTTGTTTTAAATGCAACCAGCTTCAATCTCGGCGCTCATAACGAGATACTCCTTACCAACCCGGAGATAACACCGGGAGGACAGGCACACCTCAAAGATGACACTGAGGACCTTCAACAATTGCAGCAGTCCAATCTCAGCGAAGCCCTGAGCAACGTCTGCTTTATCAGCCCAAACCGGCGATAACACCGGTGAGGGGAAACACCGTCATCTCGCTAACGCGATGCCACGTCACGTCATCTCAAACATTTCATACACACATCTCTACACAACGATGTCCCACGAGAATCAAGGAGAACCAATCCCGAGTGACTATTGTGCGGGGTAACAGATAGAATTTGAAGCTTTAAGACCGGAGAGCATCGTCCCATCTTCAATGACTTCGTACAAACTCTAATCCCATGCCATTGTACAACTCTCGACAATGGTGGTCCGAAAAAGGTCCTGTATACCTCAATCGGATGCCCGGATTGCACTTTTGAAAGTTTGAGCGGACATTACAGTGCCCGAGTGCACGTACTACGAGACGACCCAACCAAAAAAACTTGGGGCAACCCGGGTAGCCTCTGGTACACCTGCGGCTCCACCCTCTATAAATAGAGGGCTTGGGGTGGCCATTTTGTAAGAGAAAACGACGAGGAAGCCCTGCCCAATTTGCTCTGTACTCACACCATACGAAGTACATTCTCATTTTAAACACATAAGAGCTCATATATAACTACTTTTGTACTTACAAAAGCCAGTGTTTACCCACTTTAAAGATATAGAAGTCTTTTTTGGCAGCCCACTGTAGGCCTTCTCACATACTTTAAAGTCTTTTTCTTCATCTTTGCACACACCCTTCTTCACGTTGAGAGTCGTGTTGCGTGTGTTTGCTTGGACTTCGGTCCGTGGTTTTTGTTGGGAGAACGCATATTATGATTTGATGTTTTAATGTATATGCTCATGATTATTTGTAAGGTCCTTAAATGAATATATGTACATGGACTTAGTGATAGATCAAAGTTGTTAGGTTGATCTAAGATCTTAACAGTTGTCTGCTGGACTTGAAGAGTTTGTAGTGAACTATAAAAAAGCCAAATCTACTGGACTTGAAGAGTTCAAGAGTGAACTAAGAAGTTCCTAGACTGCTGGTCTAGATGGAATCTGTGTGATTTAAAAGTTTTAAAAGACATCCTTAGTGGATATCCTAATCATTGAGTAGAAGAGTGGACTAGGAGCTTTAAGTGCTCTGAACCACTTAAAAACGACTGTGTCATTTACATTCATATCATAACTACTATATCTATTATAACTGCCATAACTGTCGACATCATAGCAGAGTCGCCACATGTCGATGTCGGGATATTTTAGATGTCCCTTTCCATTACTTGTTCTTTGGTGTTCTTATACAGAGGTATGATAGGTTCTCTTTTATACTTAACTGCCAGTAGACCAGACATAATGTTTGCAACATGCTTATGTTCTAGATTTTAGGCTAACCCTAAAGAGTCACATCTGTCTGCTGTAAAGAGGATCTTCTGGTATCTCAAGGGTGTACCTTATTTGGGGCTGTGGTACCCCAAGGAATCATCATTTGAACTAATAGGATACACATATGATGATTTTGTAGGATGCAAAATAGATAGAAAGAGTACCAGTGGCACTTGTCAACTTCTAGGAAACTGACTTGTGTCCTGGTTTAGCAAAAAGCAAAACTCAAATTGTCTACCTCAATCGCGAAAAGTCGAATATATTATTCTTTGGCATTCTTCAGCGCTCAGATCCTATGGATTAGAAATTAGCTAGCTGACTATGGGTTCGACTTCAAATCTATTCCCATACACTGTGACAACACAAGTGCCATAGCAATAACTCATAATCCTGTCATGCATTCTAGGACTAAGCATATAGAAATAAGGTATCACGTCATTAGGGATCATGTACAAAATGGAACTATATCTTTACAATATATCCCTACTGAAAAAATTAACTTGCTGATGTTTTTACAAAACCACTAGATGAATCCAGATTTAATAAGTTAATAAGTGAGCTAGGTATGCTAAATCTACAACCATGAAATATATGCTCTAGATTGTGCTAACCATGACAGATACAAAGGCTGAACTCAAAATCGTAGACATGATCAAGGAAAGCTCACGATCGTAGAGCTGAAAAGAAGACTACCTCAACGATCGTAGTAAAGACTTAACTATCGTAGTGCAGACTCAATGATGACACAAGCCCCATCCACAGAGCAAAAATGTATCCTGTGATGACAAGTTTCATAACATAGCAATCTCTCTAAGAGGTGGCTCAGGAACAAACCTAACCCTTGAATCTCTCCAAGAGGTTGGCCCTTCCCGAGCTGCCTTAAAAGAATGCTTTATCAAAAACTCATCACAAGGATTCAGACAGACTCGATGATCATAGGACATACTCAATGATCGTAGGACAGACTTAACGAATGCTGATCAGACTCAACGACTGCCAGACAGACTCGACGATCGTAGGACAGACTCGACGATCGCATGACAGACTCAATGAACATAAGACTACCTCAACGATCGTAGTCTTCCTAAGGACACCTCAGATCTAAAAAGGCCAAGGGCAAATCAGTACATTCCTGCACAGTCAAAATCGTAGAGCCAAGCAAAAATCGACACCTGTCCCACTAAGTGAAATAGAGAGAGGGAAGTTATAAGTACAAATTGAAATCATATTTTGAAATCAAGTTCAAAAGATTATCTCTCTCATCTCTCTCTCTCAAAGCAAAACCCTAAATCGCCAGAAAAGCTCAATCAGATCTCACTTCCAACCACGTAATCAATGGTCGCTTCAAATGTGGTTTCGTGCTACTGACTCGCTCAACGAAGTTCAAGATCGCTCCACCAAAATTTCACAAGACGCTGGCCTTACTGAAGAAGGCGGGTCTCGAAGAGGCGTTGAGCACCAATACACTCATCTATCCCAAGCTAGTGAAGGAGTTCTATAAGAATGTTGTGTTTGAAAACAACACCATCACTAATCGAGTAAAGGGAGTAGAAATGAGACTAAGGGAAGAGGACTTCAATCTGGCCCTAGGTTTCAAGAATGAAGGGCACCCATTCTTAGACAACATAAACTTCCAAGAGGGACTAAGGAAAATGCATCACAAGAAAAACCCCTATGTAAAAGGATACAAAAAGAAGGAGTTCCCACAAAGGTACGAATTTTTGGCTGACATTATTGGGAAATGCATCTGTTCTGAAGAGCTCGGGTCATGACTCAGTGAATGAAGCTCAACTAAGGCTCATGATTGCCATGTATTATGATATACAACTCAACTATGGAGCTGTATTGCTCGAGTGGATCGGCAAGTGGATCGTCAACTCGAAGAAATCAAAAAGCCCTCTAAAGTTATTGTATGGGCATTTCATAAGTATCATTCTGCAATCTGCACTTGGTGACAAAATTGGGGATGAAGAGGGAGAAGCCATCAACCCAAATCGAAGAATGACCCAGCAGTTGTTTGAAAACTGGAAGAGAAACCCTGCTGAGCATGTGCGAATGATGACAGAGTCCAGTGGAAGGACTGGGGAACTAAAGGACGCAGGCTTTCGAGGGGACATGTCTGTTGTCAGGGAAGTTGAAGAAGAAGGAGAAGCCGACAAGGGAGAACCCTCTGCCCTTTCCAGAAAAAGCAAGGGCAAGAGGAAGCTAAGAGCTAGACAGATAGAAGAGCCTCAAGGATCTACAACTGATATTCATGTAGAGTCATCTAATATAGAGACTCTGAGATTGCTGAGAAGGAAACAACAACAAGATGAAGCTGATGAGGATCAAGCCACCATATCACAGATCCTAAAGAAGAAAAAAGTTGGACATAAGTCCAAAAGACCTTCAGTCACCTCTATCGTAGAGTCTCTACTGCTGACTGAGATAAGACCAAGTGTGACAGAAAAGGAGGTAGCTGCTTCAAGTATAATAGCTATTCAACAAGACAAAGCTAAGACTCAAGAGAGCCCTGAAGTTGTGGCTAAACCCAGCAAATCAAGGGGAAAGCTAGTCAAGAAATACATTCTTGAAAATGAAAAGGTGCTGAAAAAGGAAGCCAAGAGTGTGGCTGCAAAAGAAGAACTGTCCCAAGAAAATAAAGAGGACAGTACTCCAACTGAGGGGGAGACCCCTGAAATTCTCATGATAGAGAATACACTAACTGAGGGGGAGAAGTCTGCAGCTCAAGAAGATGTTACAACTAAGGGGGAGTTTCTGAACTCTCAAGAAAATTTTCCAGCTGAGGGGGATTTTCTGAACTTATAAGAAGATAATCATGCCGAGGGGGAGCCTCATGATATCTCCATGGTAGAAGAAGAGATTCCTGGCCAAGATAAAAATGAATTAGTGTCAGACCATCCAGAGCCCATTGAGATAATGGAATCCTCCAATGAAGACAAAGAAGAGGAAGAAGATGATGATGAGTTTGTAATCACTGGCATGGGGAAAGATGAATATAGGAGCTATCTGTACACTCAAATGTTTTCCTACCTACCTATGATGGCATACCATCAAGCTCAAATCCTGAACTCATGGGATCACATATTCTGGAGCTTTAAAGAGTATCCAGCCATCTCAGTTCTGGCTCATGGATTTCCAGGAAAAGTCATCTTTGCCAAGAAGCTGCTTACAAATACCTCTTCCTCAAAAGATAAACCTGATGTACTGTCTATCCCTACCAAATTCTGAGTTAATCACTTACCATCATCTTCATTTAGCTATTTTTATGAATTCCCTCGATGGTTGGAAGTGACTCTCAATCCAGTAAATCAATTTTCAGTTGCAGAATCCCAAAATTCTATAACTGAGGAACCAATTACAGCCAACTTCGTTTTGCTCTAACAAACCACTGTCTCTATGATCCCTAACTCTAGCCCAGTCGTAGAGTCCCAGATAGATATCGTAGAGCCCCCAAGTTCAAACATTGAAACACAAGCCCCTCCATTAGACATACCATCCTCCTCCTCAAATGACTACTTTAGTCTTGACCTTGCTCTTTACAACTTGCAAGATCAACCCCAGCATATAACCCCTCCAACAAACAATCCTCAAACCAACAATACTCTCCCAAGCCTGCCTACAAAGGATGACTTGAAAGAAACTTATGAGAAAATGGTCAAGTCTATAGAAGCAAGTTTGGAATATCACTCTGATCTCATCAATATCCGGCTGAATCAAATGATCACGGTATTGCAAATAATTTCCAAGCACTATGAATACACAGAGCTATAAAGAAGTTGAGGGAGATTATCCAAGAAATTCTTAAGAGCATGAAGGACAGAGATGAAATTCACTTCCAGATTTAGCTGCCAATCAAAGAGAGGCTGTTCTTGCAATGCAGAAACATCAAGACGGCCAATATACCCTGATGCTGGAGAATATCATCAACTTAAAAGCCTCTGTCTATGACTTCTAGAAATCTTATACCAATCAAGAAAAACATAATGATATGATTCTTTTCGGTTCTCCAAAACAAAGAAGCAAGATCCGAAAAAAGCAGATCAAGGAAAATAAAGAGGACATATCGCTTTCGTACCACAAAGTCAATGAACGAGCTTGTCAAGGTGTTAATCGATCGTCTGCCGATATTCGAACCCTTGATCTTCGACATAAAGGGGAGAATAAAGGGAAAGGAGTTCAGGGAGGATAAGGTAGAGGCAGAGGAGGTCATGGAACTCAAGAAAGGGGAAGAGGACAATATCAAGCTCAAGCATCACGAAGCCCTCCTGCAAGACAATTCCACAGTCAGACTCAACGATCTGATCAACATGGAATTGTAATGGCTATACCATTAAGCCGTCAGGAGTCTACTCCAAGCTCACAAGATGTGTCTACTGTACGCATAAGAATGCCAACTGGAGATCCTGTATTCATGCACAAGCATGAGGAGAATCCAATACTAAGTCTAAGCGAGCTGGAAGAGTTAGCCAGAAACGAGGAAGCTCAAAGAAAAAGAAGAGCTGAGGAGTACGCCAACCCACCTCCACAAAAGAGGTCAAGGAAATAGAGATAAGTTGAATCTTAAATTTCTTATTGATGTAATGCTGAATTCTAATATCTTCTAATTATCAATAAATTCATGCTTATTCAGTAGAAATTTCAGCTGCTCACTGAAATACTAAGTCATGTTTAAATTTCTTGCAAATGCATCTAGTCACTAATAATCATGACAACAAATCTCCTTGGTTATGTCAACATCAAATAGGGGAGATTGTTGGGAGAATGCATATTATGATTTGATGTTTTAATGTATATGCTCATGATTATTTGTAAGGTCCTTAAATGAATATATGTACAAGGACTTAGTGATAGATTAAAGTTGTTAGGTTGATATCATTCTTTAATAGAATGCATAGATAGAAAAGATCAAAGTTGTTAGGTTGATCTTGAGATGTAATAGATAGGGTTCGAAGAAATCATAGTGTATCATCTGATCAACAGTGCAGAAGTCAAGGCAGAAACGTAGAGCTTAATGGATCGTAGTGTGTGCCTACCTTAAAGGGACTCTTCGAAAATCATAGAGTGGTCCCAACATTTGCCGAGCCAACTCCACGATCGTAATGTGCTGAAGGAAACATGAAGTTTACAAGTCAACGATCGTAGTGTGCTCTCGGGAACGTAGAGTCAACAACACGAGCAAGTAAAGATCATAGTGTGAAAGGGTTTAAGAGAAATCGTAGTGCTCTCTAAATGATAGCATCAGATCAAGCACCAAGGCAACAAGTCACTACGATCTGAATCGTAGAGAATCATGATCCAAATCGTAGAGCATCATCATCTCATCTCATGTCGTAAAAGCGTCGAGCTTCATGATTTGTGTAAAGGTAGATTTCAACATATGAGGAATGGATTCTAGACGCTGCAGTACTCATCAGCCCCAGAGTAAAGAAATATCCTTAGTATGCAACAAAGAAGCGTATTGAAGAAGCTAAGGATAGTACCATGGATAAGAGGGACAAAACACCTTTTCAGGTGGTAGGTGAGAAAGCAGTCTGCTGTGTCAGTGGGCAAGAATGCAATTTCAGAAGATGTGCAGAAATGTCTCCATCACAGTACAAAAAGTTCAGACACATTTAATGCCACAATGGATGGATCCAACTGATAGTTTTTAACATCACATATATGCAGATCAGACAGATGAGAGAAAAAAAAACAAGTATTGAACAAACAACGTGAACATCTCTCTCAAGCTCAACTCTACGATCTAGGATATTACAAAGCTTGCTCAGCTACTCAATTCTTTAGAACAAGTGCTTACACAGCGACTGAGTAACAACCATCAAGAACACAAGATTATCAACCAACTGAAGAAGAGTACCAAGTCTGCTGGACTTGAAGAGTTCGTAATGAACTATAAGAAAGCCAAATCTGCTGGACTTGAAGTGTTCAAGAGTGAACTAAGAAGTTCCTAGACTGCTGGTCTAGAAGGAATCTGTGTGATTTAAAAGTTTTAAAAGACATCCTACTCATTGAGTAGAAGAGTGGACTAGGAGCTTTAAGTGCTCTGAACCACTTAAAAACGACTGTGTCATTTACATTCATATCATAACTGCTATATCTGTTATAACTGCCATAACTGTCGGCATCATAGCAGAGTCACCACATGTCGACGTCGGGATTTTTTAGATGTCCCTTTCCGTTACTTGTTCTTTGGGGTTCTCATTTTAGGTGAGATTTGTTTGAAAAAATAAGTGAAAAAGGTTCGACATGTATAATGTCGACGATGGACTGTTAAGAGTCGCCAGTTGGTTTTTTAAATGGTTGTACCAACACAACCGAGAAAAGGTTTGCACATTGACCCAGTGATGTGACACTGCTAAACGGGTCGGTGAAACCGAGATTCATTAGTGTCCGGGACTTGGTTATGCGGGGGGAAGGTGTTAGGAACCCCCTGACATTCGTGTTACCACGGTGACCGCCTCTTTTTAAGAAACTATTATCTGAATGTGTGTGTGTGTGGGTCAATGTGCTTTTATTTGGAAGTAGTGCGAGGCCTCGTTCGAACCTATATACACAGGGTTTGAATTTATGTAAAAATTTAGTTTCTAGCAAGGTATAACAATGATATTTTATAAAAAAAAGGTTTTTCAAACCCTGATGCTTAATAGTGATTGAGACCTTTTACACTCCCATTTTATTAAGTGTTCGGCTTGATTGATTTTATTTGACAGATGTGAGGCATCCGTACGAAAATAATGTACAAAATAATGCCGACTTCCTCGTGGGTATTGAAACCATCTGAAGAAATTCGACATAATCGCGATAATAATTTACAAGTCGCCATACGGTGAAAATGTCCATCACGGGAACCGAATCTAGATTCAATGGGATGAATATGAGATCACATGATTCCTAGGCGCACAGATTACTACAAGTTATATGAAAGTAGTAAGCATGTATATATATATATATATATAAGTTGTAAATATATATATATACAGACATGATCACCTACCACGAAGCACCTCCATGGGGGATCAGAAATGTAAATAAAGCTGTAAAACCTATCAACCGCCATGGAGGAAACTCCAGGCGGGACGAAACGTAAATAAAGCTGTAAATATGGTCAATCGCCACGAAGGAAACTCCCAAAGGGACAAAATGTAAATAAAGTTATGCAAGCGATCAACCACCACTAAGTAAACTCTGTGTGGGACGAAATATATATATATATATATATATATATATATATATATATATATATATATATATATGTGTAAAATCTAGGCTCATCGAATAAAATCTAGGCTCACGATATATATATATGTATATATATATATATATATATATATATATATATATATATATATTAAAGTTGTAAATGCACTGCATCAAGTCTAGGCTCATCGAACAAAGTTAAACACATGATTAATATATATAAATGTATATATATATATATATATATATATATATATATATATATATATATATATTAAATCAAATAAACGCCTGCCGCATCAAGTTTAGGCTCATCGAACAAAGTTCGACACATAGTTTATATATATATATATATATATATATATATATATATATATATTAAAGCAAATAAACGCCTCGGGCATCAGATGTTCAGGCTCAATCGAGGCATAACTCGATGATGTTAGTCAATATATATATATAAATATATATATAATATATATTTATATATATATATATATATATATATATATATATATATATATATATATGTATGTATAAATATATAGACTGAAATGAAACCACGGTCCGAAGTCCGGGCAAAAGCAAGCAACAAGACTCTCAACGTGTAGAAGGGTGTATGCAGAGATGAAGAGAAAGACTCTAAAGTGTGTGAGAAGGCTTACAGTTGACTGCCAAAGAAGACTTCTATATCTTTAGAGTGGGTAAACACTGACTTTTGTAGGTACAAAAGGTCTATATATGAGCTCACAGGTGTTTAAAAGGGGAAAGTACACTACACGGGGTGAGTGTAGAGCAAATTGGGTAGGGCTTCCTCGTCTTTTTCTCTTGCAAAATGGGCAGCCCAAGCCCTCTATTTATAGGCAATTTAGTCAGTAGGTGTACTATGGGCATTTCAAGCAGTGTACCAGAGGCAACCTGGGTGGGCCCGGGTTTTTTGGGTCGGGTCATCTCGAAGTACATGCACTCAGGCACTATAATGTCCACTCGAACTTTCAGAAGTGCAATCCGGGCATCCGTTTGAGGTATACATGACATATTTCGGACCGCCGTTGTCGAGAGTTGTACGATTGCATTGGATTAGAATTTTTATGAAGTCATTGAAGATGGGACGATGCCCTCCGGTCGTCATGCTTCAACTTTCATCCGTTACCCCGCACAATAGTCACTCGGGATTGGTTTAGTCTTGTGGGACATTGTTGCGTAGAGATGTTTAAGACGACGTGACGTGGCATCATGTTGACGAGATGACGATGTTGCCCCTCACCGGTGTTATCGCTGGATTGGGCTGATAAAGCAGACGTTGCTCCGACTTCGCTGAGATTGGGCTGCTGCAATTGTTGAAGGTCCTCATTGTCACCTTTGAGGTGTACTGTCTTCCGATGTTATCACTGGTTGGTACAAGTGCATCTCGTTATAAGCGAGATTGAAAGTCGGTCGATTTGAAACAATCATTTCTGGGGTTATCGCCGAAACTGCATTCCTTGGGGTTATCACCAAGGTTGGTGGATATTCCCATGGTTGGGACTGAGACTGGATACCTTGGGGTTATCTCCGACCCGGTGTGTGTTCCGGTATTGGATCTTCATGCCTCAGGGTTACATCCAAGGTTGGAATTGTTACTCCCAGAATGTGATTCGGGGTTGATGTTGAACTTCCGGTAGTATCCGGTATGGATTTGGATTGTCTTTCAGGGTTCTCTCTTAAAATACAAATCTGTCCTCCTGTAATGTTAGTGATAGTAGTACAGAAAATTTTGAGTATCTACAGATGCCCCTCTTTATCATACTCATGCATGGCGATGCATGGGTAGGATAAAGAATCATAGACACTTGAAACACAACAAGACGAACATGGTACTATGGATAACAACATGATGCAAATGTATGATGCGTATGTACGGGGTTGTAGCCCAACACGCTGGGGATGATTGATGGCTCCCTATTGCTTCAACTAGGGATTGGCAATGATGATCAGATTTGATGTGTGATCCGAATCTGTTAGGATGTTGATGTTGGAGTTATCACCACATCCCTGTGTTGTTGATTATGACTTGATCCTGAAGATGTACCTCTTATGTGTAAGAGATCTGTGGGGATAAGGCTTGATATGTTTGAGGATGTGTATAACATATTCCATCATCTATCCTCTTTGATAACATTGACTTTTTCTGGTTGGTATCGCCAGAGTATTTCAAGATCCTGTTGGATTTACTGCCAACATCAATGGTTGTCAGGGATGCCCGACCTTCGTCGACGTGTGAATCAACGGCTGAAACTCTATGGGTAGATTATCAAGGTTTCTTGACATCCGCTGTCGTGTAGATCACCGGAACATTGTGTTGTGACCCCCGTCGGGGTTATGCTGGGGAATACGAGTAATCGGGTGTGAAAACCTCGAATAGCTCCAGAGCTCTGATAGGTTTAATCGTTATCGGCTGAAATAACGTCAAGGCTGCATGACCTTCACTGATTTTTGTGTTAACAGATGAGCATTCGTTGTTACTCCCGCCGGAGATATACGTTGTAACCCCCATCGGGGACTCACGTTTTAACGACCTGGAGTTGGCGGCATCGAACATGTATAAGGTATTTCCGTATGTGATTTGTGACAACTGAGATCATCGGCTGGGTATACTTTGTGTTCAGGTGACTACCAATGAGTGATGTACAAATTCAAAGTCTCATCTAAGAAGACCAGGATTATATGTTGTTTTGCTCAATCGCGTGGCGTTTTTATTTCTGATTTGACTCTTCTAATCCGCAAGAACTCCTTTGCAACTCGAATTGGACCGAGCTGGAGGGGTGGGACTGATGATTGGGTAATATACCCATAAACCGGATATACTTGGGTTTAAATTATTCTATCTTCGAGTCATTTAGGGATATCTTTACTGTGTTTATGCGATATTTTGCAGAATCGGGAGCGATAGGAGCGTTTGGAGATTATAAGCTTAAAAAGGGCATTCTGGTAATTTCCAGCATCACACAGTATTTGGGCGCTCAACTCGATTCAAATCCCAGTGGCAGGAATATTTGGGGTCGTGCATGAATGTTGACTAGGGACGCGTGCGTTGAGTTTTTCGTGGCCCACTCAATTGGTTGTTATTTAAAGCCTAATTGGATTAGGAGTGTGGGAAAGATATAAAAAGAAATTAAGTGCTGAAATTAGGGCTATCATTCAATCATTGAATCATTCATCTATTCATTCATTCATTGGAGGCTACACAAGGATTACTTGAAGACTAAGGATTGGCTAAAGAGTTTTCTTCTTCTTCTCCTTATTTTCAATTCATAATTCTTTAAGGATGATTTGCAAACGATTATTGGTTTTTATTTCCATTATGAACTAATTCTTTTATTAAGATTTCAATTGAACCTTTTATGGCTATAAATTAGTTATTCAGTTTATTCCAATTATTTATGTTGAAGTGAATTGCTTATCATGCCTTGCATCTACTGATTAATTATTTGGCCAATAATTACCGTGTTACTCTAGAAGGAATTGAAAAAGGAATTCTAGGGTTAGAACTGGGTTTGATAACGTGTGACTTATTTATTTGCACAGTGAATAATTAGGTTTGTGAATTGAATGGAAATATCTTTTCACCGCATGTAACACATAAGGAATTAGAATTGAAAGAGTTTAATTCACTTGTTTTGCATAGGAATATAGCAAGATTAATCTGAATTAAATAGAAGTCAGTTGATTACTTGGAAAAGGACTTTTGACAATTGAGAATTCCTGTTAACAATTCATTAGACATAATAATTGGGATAATTGGGTAATTGAGATATAGTTCATAATTGGGGATTTTGAAGTCTTAATCCTTATTTATCGAAAATCAATCATTCAAATCTGAGTTTATTTATTTGCTTATTTTAGAATAATATATTCAATTGTTTAAATTTAGTTTCAATAGTCCAGAAAATCATAATTTATCATTGTTTAAATAAAATTGGGTTGATATAGTGCTAGTAGTTGGAATTTATTAATTAAGATTCTCTGTGGGAACGATACTTTTCTTATCACTTTATTACTTGTTGACCGTGTATACTTGCACGTATTCTTTGATTGCGAAATCAGTCAACAGGGACCCACATAGGGGTGCCGCAGGTGCACCTATTGCAGACGTAGGTGGGCCTGCGTCCAATTGCGGATGATAAATTCTAGCAGGTTGGTCTCACAAGTCACTTTCAACTTGTCGCGCGAAGGAAAATCCGTGAGCCTTTTTCAGATCTGCTGAGTTCGGGCTATTTTCTGCAAATTCTGTCACCGCACAAGTGTTCTATACTATCCTGGTAATGTATGCATGTATTTTTTCCAGTTTTTATTCGTTGGATTGTAAGTTATCACATGAAATGCATCTAAACACATAGTAGTGATTATGTATGCACAAATGACTTGATAAAAAATATTCAACATAGTAAATATTAGTATTAAACCATGCTAAACATAATGATGCGAAAATTTTTGACTTTTGAGACAGTCAAATTGGCACCTTTTTCTGCTATTTTTTTGTCCTATTTGAGGTCCAATGAGAAAAAGGTAGAAAGGCAAAGTACTCCTAGTATTGAGGTTGACCTTATGCATGATAATTTTGATTTTTAATGCATATATTATGTATATGACTTTGGGGCAGGTGTGCTACTGAATGGCCACCTACACATGCCTGTGTGTATGTGGATAGTCCTATTTTCAAAGGGGACTATGGAAATTTTTTTCCAAATGTAGGCATTGGGTAGTCATACATTTTAACTCTATTATATGTTAAAGTAAATGCATGCATGCATATAGACATAAATGCATTCTAGAAAGCTCCAGGTAAAGAAATACCACACCCTTTTTGAGGTGATTTGGAGACTTGTTGTCCATATATTGATGGATCCGGATCGCCGAAGCAGTTCTCATAGGACCACTTCTGGCATACGGAGGAGGGCTTCCGAAGTGCCTCGTCCCCGTTCTGTCAGACAACCTCGTCGGTTGGTGGAGGCCGTGATTCGTCCTATTAGGGTAGATGTGCCTGACGTTGAGGACGAGGAGGCGGATATTCTGATTGAGGATCCCGCTCCTGCTGCATATATTCCTCGTAGGGAGCTACCTAGTATTCAGGTGGCAAATCCAGAGCTACTGGGTGATTTGAGCAGACATCCATCGATGTATTTGCATGCTAACGAGGTATGGTGTTAGACTTTTGATCTTCCTTCTTCCTATTGATGAGGATTAAAAGGTTTTGATGTTGATCTGCATTTCATGCAAGTTCCTGGTTTTACACAGCCTCGAGGGAACTATTTCAGCATTAACTCCATGTACCAGGCGCTTCATCCTAACTATAGAGCGGTAGTGCATGAGTGGGAATTTGGGGCATTTTTCTCCATCCTTCCCCGTCGTTGTCCCTGGGATTACCTCAGGGCATTGTCTGAGCGATGGTTTCGTCAGACTTAGTCACTCCATCTGCTGGATTGCGAGGTAATGATGACGCCTAAGGATTGGCGATTTATCACATGCATAGAGTTTGGAGGGGAGCTAGTGCCTTTTATGGCGAATATTACCCCTACTGCCATCAGATCCTTATTAGGAGTTCCGGCGGAGGCGCTCAAAGGCAGAAATGTCCGTTCAGGTCTTTCGAGCGTAGATGCTATGAGTGGGCTTTTGAGTGAGCCCATGCTTGATGATGTCAGAATCAGGGATCGCGTTCTGCGGCGATTGTTCCTGATGATCATTCGAGGCTGCTTCATAGCAGATAACTCTTCTATGGTATCCTTTGCTGTGACTAGTGCCATGCGTGATGGGGACTGTATTGGAGAGTATGATTGGGGCTCCTATACCTATGCCTATTTCCTCCAGGGTATGCGTATGCGCTCACAGGGTTTGACCAAGGCTTGGCTAGGATTTTACTCATTTCTGCTGGTAAGTATTTCTCTTGTCTTTTCCCATTCATAGGATAAGAGTGTTTACTGATAGTAGATGTTTTGCCATTATGTTGGCAGTTTTGGGCCTATGAGAGGCTCCCATGCTTGCGTTCTATGAGTGTGTTAGGTTTAGATACCTATCCACGAGGACGACGATGACACCATTCTATTTTGTCGAAGGTTCCTGTAGCTGAGGGATTCACTCACTGCCGTATGCAGTTGGAGTTGCTGATAGCTGATACCATTACATGGATTCCCTATTCAAGGGAACATTTGTTCATCGACTTTGAGGATGGACACCCGATTGGAGTCGATTATTTGATCTCCACCAGGAGAGTTCCTCTCTTCACAGATGGAGGCTGGGAGCTCTATTTAGGAGAGCGTGCTATTAGGATCACCACAAGGGAGATCCCTATACCGATCTTACCTCCTTCCAGGCGTCATTGGCCCGTATCACAGTCACCCGTCACTGATATCCCATTGTTAGTGGTTGATGGTTTTGCATTATCAGAGGGTCCTTGCACTCAGGAGACGTTCCAGCGGTGGTGGTCCCATCGCACTATTGGAGCCCAATCTCGCGCCACACAGTTTATGGGGGATATGGTTCCTGGATCTTTGATGATGACAGATTATGTAGCTTGTGTCCGAGCTCCGACTCATATGACCCAGATTGATAGTTTGACCCGGCAGTTAGACCAGGCACATATATTTATCCGGTATTTGGGTTGAGATCCAGCAGAGGCGGAGTCATTTGTTCCTTCCAGCTCAGGCGCTGGCCCCTCAGATGACCCATTTGGTTTTGTCGGTGCAGATCCTCCTCTTTATAGGCCTGACATCCCTGTTGATAGAGATCCAGTGACTCAGGAGGAGTTACATCAGGTGGACAGGATTGATGATGTGGACATCGACACCATGGTCTTCTTCTGATGTGTATTCTCGTTATATCTTTTGATAGGCCTCTGTTAGATATTGGGTGGCTGTTCCCCATTCTCGCTATATCTTTTGATAGGCCTCTGTTAGTAGTAGGGCAGTTGTGCCCCATTTCCCTGTATTTGTACCTGTACAGAGCTGATGCATTAGATGATGATATACCTAGGAATGTATGCACCGTTTTTTCCATTCCCTATATCATATTACCACCCATTATTTGTTATGCATGTATCATGTTATGCATATGTATGTATGTTCAGAGATATTCGGCATTGACCCCTGGATGGTCTTATGATTACGGCACTTACAGATGTCTTCTTGACGATTAGTCAGTATAGATCATACCCCACCGTCGATGGTGGTATTGGGTATGATATCATGGTATGATAGCATGTCACCACCGAATATGGTGATGTATGAGATCGCCTATTGCAAAGATACCATGACTTTATTGCCTTTTCGAGTTCCCATGAGGTTTGTGAGACGGATGCTTTAGAGCATTAGCTACCGGATAGGCGTGTATTCCGATTTTGCACCCATGAGTTGACTCTACTACGGAGGAGTATGACGCGTTTTAAATCTTGCCTTTTTATGACCTTGTGTGCATCTGGCTTTGAGAGATATGAGTAGACGATTCATGATTCTCATAGGATTGCGGCGTGGAGTAGTGCAAGACGAGCTGACATCTAGCCACGTGATATCCCAGCGTTTTTTGTAGGACAGATTTGGCTCGGAGGATAGCTATTCACGACATTCCGTGGATTTCACCGAACCGGAGGACCATTGGCGTTTGGCCAGGGTTGATGTACTGATGCTATGCGTACTGTCATATGTCTATATGCCGCATTACATGGATGAGATAGACGTTGGTGTGATCATGGCCGTGAGAGCTCTTAGAGAGGGTCTTACCATTGTACCTATAATTATAGCGAGAGACCTGCGCACAAGATCCTACTATCTTTGTACTTACGATGGGAGTTTTTACGGATGTAGTTCGGCCAAATCTTTGTATGTGTGGTTTATGTCACACTTGAGACCGGTTGGTACCCTTAGACGGCATGGGTATTGGTTCACCCATGATGTAGCCATGTCATACTCCTTTCAGCCGTCGGAGTGTATAGATGCTCTGTCTTGGTCCGCATTTTTGGTAGATATCAGAGATCCATTTAGCATATTGCCGTGCTCGGGGCTTTGCTCACCATACAGCTTCATTACTCACGCTCTGGGCATGGACTTCCTCCCTCTGGCTGGTTTGAGGGGCGTGACTACTTATCACCCATTGGCTATGATGTCGCAGTTCGACCAGTTCAAGGATTTCCATCATTTTGAGGGGGCGATAGGTCATCGTTCAGCTTCTCGATATCTCTCAGCAGAGGAACTATCTTGTGTGTATGCTTGTTGGGATCAGCGTGAGATAGCTTCTTTTTCTGTCAGTCATCCAGGTTGTTCTGTAGAGTATTCCGCATGGATGGAGACAGAGATTGTATCGGCTGCAGCAGTATCTGCAGTATCGGATAGCGAGTCAGATGATGTAGAGCCCATGGAGGACATCGATCCCTACATCGAGGAGGAGCCCGTTGCTGGGTTGCCAGCATTTCTTCCGAATTCTCCTAGTACTAAATTGTTGTGATTCAAAGACTTAGCACAAGATTTTAGAGCGAGTCTTCATCTGATGACCTTTGAGAGAGATCAGGCTCGATCTATGATGTTGTCTGCCCTTGATGGGAGGGACGCAGCTCTGTTAGAGAGAGACGAGGCATTAGCTCGCCGAGATGCCACTGTTGTTGAGCGGGATGAGGCCAGATCAGCCAGAGACGCAGTGATAGTTGAGCGGGATAGTGTCATATCTGCCCGGGATGTAGCCGTCATAGATAATAATTGCAGTTGATGAGATCCTTACCTTTGGCATGATTGCGAGAGATGAGTGCATATATTGATGATCATATGGTCACCATGGAGATGGTCGCAGATCTGTTGGGTCGTGTGGATATTCTCGCATAAGAGACCATAACCGCCTCTTCTTCTTACGAGAGGGACGCCATGTTGGGCTTGTTAGCTCGCATATACCCTGACTTGTAGATGAACTTATATTTACCTGCACAGACTAGCTTAGCCATTTTGTCATGTACAGTTTACATTGTATATATATCAAACATCATTATATATATGACAGGGAAATATATTTTTGGATCACTTCCCTTTTAGATATGCCTTGCTATTTGCTTGATATTTTGCCTGCTGCTTCAGAGCTTGTGGTCTTGATGTATTCTGAATTCTTCCTGGGTGGATGGACATTGAGTTGTCTCTAGATAGTTCAGAATGGATCATCGATCTATGTATCCCTACCATCTTTAATGTCTTGGGACTGGTTTCTGTATGGAAATGTGGAGAGGAGTGTGGCTTTCCTCTCTGAGATTGACCGCACCACAGATGGCTGCCAGTACTTCTGTTTAGGAGAAGCCTCGTTAATTCCATCTCTTATGGATTGGTGTTTCTCTTCAAGGTATGACCATAGCTTAGATGGTCGCCGAATCTCTTATTTGGGAGGAGTTCAGGTAATTCCATCCCTTTGGTCTGAAGCCGAATGAAATGGAGAGGATCGAAGGATGATCCCAGTACCAACTGATAAGGATTTGTGTTTTGGTAGAGGGCGAGACCGCACCATGATTGGCTGCCTACATACTTCTATTGAAGAGGAGATCAGGTGTGCGTAGTTCAAACCTGGTGTAAGAGGTTCAATGATGTATATGGCTGAAATGGTGTAGGAATGTTTTTTTTGTTGTTTTTGTTTTATTGCGACTGGGCCATATGAAATGGTTGCCTACGTACTCCTATTGAAGAGGAGATCAGGTCGACGTAGTTCGCCCCTCAAGGCGAGAAGAAAAGCGTAATCCCATGTGTAGGTCAGAGTGAGGGGCAGAGAAAGTTTAATCATAGGTTGAGGATAAACTGTAGGTATGAGAAGTTTTATCCCAGGTATGGGTAGCCAAACTGCAAACGCAAGAGGTTCAATCCGCGGTGGGATGACCTAAGTTGTAGGAATGCAAAGGAGAAAGCCAAGCTGCTGGCTTTGAAAAGTATGTTTCCCTGAGGGGCAAAGTGTAGGAAAGTTGTAGGTGGTAAAGGGTTAAATAACCGGAATGACTGGTGATCTAATGGTCCGACACCAGGGTGTTTGCGAATTACTTTAGACACAGTACCGTTTCACGACGTCCGAGTTGATGAGTTGTGGAAATTCATCGTCGTCCATTTCTTGCAATCTGAGAGCGCCTCCTGTCAATACTTCCTTGACAAAAAATGGGCCTTCCCAGTTAGGAGCGAATTTTCCTTTAGCCTGATCTTGGTTGTCAAGAATTTTCTTCAAAACCAAGTCATGTTGTTTAAACTGCCATAGCCAGACTTTTTTGTTGTAGGATCTGGCGATCCTTGTCGATATAATGACCATGGAAGATAGCCGCGGTTCTTTTTTTTATTAATAGAGACAATTGGTGATACCTGTCTTGTACCCAATTGTCTTCATCCAGCTGAGTGTCTATCAACACTCTGAGGGATTCCATTTCAACTTCTATGGGGAGCACTTCTTCCATCCCATAGGTTAAAGCGTAGGGGGTTGCCCCAGTGGAAGTACGCATTGAGGTTCTGTAGGCTAACAGAGTCAGAGGCAATAGGTCAGGCCAATCTTTGTGGTCGGTGGACATCTTTTGCATAATCTTCTTGATGTTTTTGTTAGCCGCTTCAACAGCACTGTTCATCTTCGAACGATAGATGACAGAGTTAAGAATGTTTGATGTGGAATTTACTGCATAATTCCTCCATCATTCTGTTGTTGAGGTTCTGAGCATTGTCTGACACAATCACCTCTGGTTGTCCATATCGACAAACGACATTGTTTCTGATGAAAGCAATGATAACTTCTTTAGTAACCCTGGGGAAAGAGGCTGCTTCTACCCACTTGGTGAAGTAGTCGATCATGGTGAAGGTAAATCGATAACCATTACTGGCTTTAGGCTCAATGGGCCCGATAACGTCCATTCTCCACATTGAGAAGGGCCAAGGTGAACTCATATTGTGGAGTTCCCGTGGAGGGGCGTGTATAGCATTCCCATGAATATGGCACTGATAGCATCTCCTGACGTGATCATTGCAATCAGCTTTGAGAGATAGCCAATAATGTCCAGTCGTGAGGACTTTCTTAACAAGGAGGGGGCCACTCATGTGGGGGCCACAGACTCCACCATGGATTTCATCCATAAGCCTTTGGGCTTGATCTTTGTCTAAACATCTGAGGAGACCTAGTCCTGCATCTCTTTTGTAGAGCGCATCTCCACTCAGGTAGAATTTCATAGCAAGTCGATGGATCCGCCTTTCCTCAGTCGGGCTCGCCTCAGCGGGTGTAGATCTATCTCGCAGATATTCCTTGATATGTTGATACCAAGGATGTTGGATGGGAGGTAGCTCATCCGATACTTCTCCAACGTAATTCCCATAGGCTGGGGATTTTTGCAGGGAAATTGTGACGCTTGGCAAGTGTTCCTTATTTGATATGCGAATCAAGGAGGCCAAAGTTGCTAATGCGTCCGCAAAGTCATTCCTATTACGAGGAACATGTAGAAAGGAGATTTTTTTGAACTCCAAAGCCATCTTCAAAACCTATCGATGGTAAGGCAGCAAATGTAGTTCCTTGGTTTGATAGATTTGATTGTGGATTGTTCGATTACCGACTCTGAATCTCAAGGACAAGTTAATCGTCTAATGCCCATTGAGCAGGCAAGTTTTAGCCCATGAGATGACCTTCATACTTTCGGTAGTATTATTGGTGCAACCAAATCAGAACTTCGACAGCAACGGATATCGCTCCCGTGCGCATACTTAGAAGCGCTCCGGCTCGGAACCTTCCATATTAATGACTCCATCAAAATACATCTTCCATGATTGGCGTGTATCTTGATCGATGGTGTTCTTTGCATTGTCATTACTCCTTCATCGTGGAAATATGTTTCAAGGGTTTGAAATCCTTGAAGGTGCGTGCGCGATTGATCCGCGATTCCTTGACCTTTGATGGACTTTTGAGACACATATACGATGTTAAATTGTTGTAGGATCAACTGCCATCTGGACAGCCGACAATTTAACATAGGTTTATTGAACACGTACTTGAGAGGATCCATGCGGGATATGAGATGGGTTGTGTGACCATGGAGGTAATGATGTAACCTTATGGAAGCCCATGCTAAAGCACAACACCTCTTTTCGATCAGAGTGTACTTGTGTTCACTGCTACTGAACCTTTTGCTGAGGTAATAGATAGCTCGTTCTTGGCCTTTATCGTCCTTCTGTCCCAGCATGCAGCCCATGGCATTGTCACTTATGGACAGGCCACATAAACAGGGGAACATTGTGATGCCCCCAAATCCAGGTTCCTTCAAACCTCGGATCTGGTCCACCACGATACTACTATCGTCAAACTATTTATATTTTTCATTCATAACTTAATGAATATAACTTTACTTATTACAATTTAGTATATAAATTCATTCCATTTCCAGGATCTACACAATGACCACAAACTTTTATAAGTTTCTAATCCTGGTCATTTACTATTCCTGTATTACATCACATTCGATATTATAAAAACGTGAAATAATTTAAACTTTTTCAATCTCTTGAATAAAATCTTTTATTGATTTCATAACCTTGAACGAATTACAATTATTGAATCAACTATATAATATGGTTCAGTCTATTGGAATTATTGTATAAGATTTTACATCTTGATTCGATATCCTCTATGTATTAACTAATACAACCTTACAATACAACAAGTATTAAACATCGTAAGTATATATCAAGTACACTCCTAGAACCATAACATGGTTCAAGTAATAATCTAAATAGTATCCGTCATTGCGAAACTATCTACTTTGTCAACCAAGAAGCACGAAATCTTTACTGTGAGTCCTTAACCTGCAAAAGTGGTTATTTGCAAGGGTGAGCTCGACAGCCCAACAATTCTAACAGTTTTCATCCAGCACATACCATATAATAGCATAATCAGTTCATGTATTCATAATCAATTAATATATACTACGCATGTTACTTCTCACATAACAAGCATATAGGTTTATATCACAAGCATATCATCAAAGATCAACTTTCACATTTGATACATATCTCATATGCATTTCATATATATACATCAACATTTTCATCGCATAATATAGCTCAACTAACAGTTATCAAATTCATATAACAAATAGGAACTGAAAGACTTGCCTGATTTGTAGTTTATGAACTACGACTTAACTGCTTAACGCTTAACTGCACTTCGTGTATTCCTACACAGTTATATAATCATGGATTCATATTCATTAGTCACATATTTCATACATTCTCAATGTAATAATAATGTTACATTATTCTCTAACTAGGTTCATAACACCTACATTTAACTTTCTCATCATACTCTTAGAATAGCTAGGTATGTATAGGTATACCTTAACCACTCGTACTTTACATCAACATTCATAAACATTTATCACACACTTGACTAGCAATGTGTTCGGCACATTTTTAAAGTTTAAAGATACGTGATCTATATCGTTCATATTCAAACTACTTAGTTTCATGATGATTTATGTCAATCAATAAAGCTTAACAACTTTCTTTAACAAGATTCTATGATATAAGCTTTTAAACTAATAAGCCTCTACTAGCATACTTCACGTGTATATAACATAGTTTATTTGAAAATGTATTTTAAATCACACTTGAAACGTCCAATTCATGTTTAGCTAAAAGATGAACATAATCGTCATGTCTAGGGGCATATGGCGTTCAAGTTCACTTTTAAAAGTTATTCTAGGCCAAGGTAAAGAAACTAGGTGCAACTATTAATCTCATTTCATAGCTAAGTAATCCATGAATGTATGTTATTACATTTAGAACTTTAAGTCCACAAGTTACTTTAAGTTCGTTCTTAAAGTTTCAAGTTTTCTTTAGATATCATTTTCAACTAAGCTATTGTAAATTGATAATAAGTAAAGCAACTTTAAATCACTTCTCATTCTTAAGTATACTCATAACTCAACAAGATGTATGTGTTAAAGTATCATAATTTCAAAGACTCAAGGTTCGTCAATGTTTGTTTTCAAAAATTTAAGTTTCTTTTCAAACACATACTAAGACATGCTAAAGCATTCTATAATGAGTAAGGTAATCTTATATGTCATGTCTATTATCATGCATTTTCATGTTACATTACTTAGAATAACATATCCCATCGTCGGGAGCACTATACTTGCGTATGTGCTCGCTAGACGCCCTCCGATGGCCTTCGATTACGTAATAGTCACAAATATAACTATTTGTACCCTTCCTAATGACCTCAAATTGAAAACCTTAAAGCACAAACGTTGTAGGTCTATTCGTTCTCTTTCCTGATCATCTTGAATCTCCTCAATCGGAGTTCGTATGAAAAGGTTATGGCCGTTTTAGTAAAGCATGTTCTCGTCAAAATTTTTTCAAAGAAGCCAGGTCAGTTACCACCGGCAGGGGCTGGGTCTTGCTCTATAAATAGCTCGCCGGGGCGGGCATAGCTACTGTTAACTCACAGATTCATGCTCTGCTACAAAATAACAAGCCAAAAATCCTTTGTACCTTCATAATTTGAGTTATACATGTCAAAATTAGTCCGTTTTTTTATTCTATGGATTTGTAATTCATAGAACTACAACATACTATAATACAAATCAATTAACATAAACATTAACTAACCCAAATATGAATCTATAACTCAAGTTCATGCAAATGTTCATGTTTTGGATAATTTAGCGAATTCGTTTACTACGAATTCGTTTCTCAACCAAATGGGTTCATTTAACTTCCGTTGATTTCATATTTGACTATATTAACAATATCTAACAATAATTCATGGATTATAACAATCCTTAGCCATCAATTTTGTGACTCAAAATGACTTTTTCTTGTTATTACTAAGGATTTCATAATCTTGAAATGAAGAACATATATATGTATTACAATCACACAATCATCATGCTTTCACCATTCTATCACTGATTTCAGTTTATAGAAACATAGAGGAGAAGAAGTTAGTACCTTTGAAGAGCTCTTCTACTTCATATGCTTATTTCTTCTTCTTATTGTATTTGCCAAATTGCAAAAGCTTTCTTAACATTCCCTTATCTCTCAACCTCAATGACTCTCTATTCTACTATCCTTCCATAGCCAAAATCTCAGACATCTCAACAAAAGAAAATAAGATGAGAGAGTCTCTATTTATAGAGAAAGTGTTATCGAAGCAATAGCTTTGCCCTAGAAATCAAACTAGTGGATGGAAGAAGAATTCATTAGACAAGAAGGAGTTGTTCGATGGTAGTTGATTCACATCATTATTCCCACTTCCCTTTTCATCATTTAGAAGCTATGTATTTTGGAGAAGAAGAAGCAAGCTAGCTAGCTAGGCTTTTTGCATTTCACGTGAATGGAGAAATGACACAGAAATTGGGACACCATCCTTAAAACTCAGCATTCCATAGTATTAATAGCCTACTTAGGTTTATTTGATATTTCCCCCCAAATGTGCATAAATATATACTCACTCACATAGAATTATATAATCCATGTACATTGGTTTATTCCAATAAATATTTTAATTGGGCTAATTATAAAATAGTTGGATATTCTCAACCCATCATTTCCCATAAAATTTATCATCTCAAATATACCCAATTATGATAATTAATATCAATTATATTAACTCCTCATTTATTTTCCCATTAAATCCCCCTTTGATTTAACTTCCCTAGTTATGCCACACAAGACATAATTATGTGAACTTAGTAATTAATAGTCCACAAGCTTATAATAATATAATCTCACAAAATAATATTATTCTCAATATTACATCTTATAACATGGTCATGGAAGTAATCTATTGCACCATGTTACATTTTATTATCTCACTTGTACATAATGCTAACATACAAGCCTTTATACATATGTATTCAAATACTTCATATATTATATAGTTACTATTGAAGTGTCACACTTCAATTCATATCATATAGATGTAGCTACTATATAATATAAAATCATTGCACATACAAATTCATTCCTTCAATTATTCATTCATTAGATTATTTAATGAATGCTTATTCCATCACTTTGCCACACTAAGCATATCCCACAAGCTTACATTAAGCTTATTACTTATTCTCATTACTTATTCATTTTCCACCACATTACTATAATCAAAATTATGTACTTCTCCATAACATAAGATGTTTTTATCATATTTTCTCTAAATATAAGAACTAATCATAATAACACGATTTACTCATTTTCTCAAGATATTACTCTTAATATAATATCTATGTATTATTAAAATATTTATATGCATACGACACGACATACACTATATATAGAAAATAAGTTTATTTCCTATTATGATAAATTGTTTCCATCAACTTATATAGCAATATGCTTTAATATATTTAACATATTACTTACTCACACACATTACCTCGTACTCAAGCTATATAAGGTAATATAAAAATAATATTCTCCTTTTTTTAAAATAATCAAATGCTAGGATTTATTCTAATAACCTTTAGTAGAAATATATTATAATTATTTCCTTCCACCAAATCACATAATTCAAGGTATATATATAATATATACATACATTCCTTTAATCTTCCCTTCTCGTTGTGTATCAAATTACTCAATAATTCTCTAACCACTTTAAAGGTATATCGATTTTCTTCTCTCGTCAACAACGTACATATATACAAGTCTAAACCTAGCATGCGCTAAGTCTTTAATAGTATTCAATATAGTACGCTGAGTGGTTTCCCACAAACAACCAACAAATTAGTTTCCGTCTTGTCTACACTATTTTCACAGTGAGTTAGATCAGTCACTAATTCGTATATACCTCCGCTCTCTGAAGGAATCGTTTAGCCCAACTCCTATACATCCACCATTAAAGAGTAACGTGACGCCCCCAAATTCGGGTCTCTTTCAACCCGACATATGGTGCTCCACGGTGCTACAATTCACACAATCATTCAATTGACATGCCACAAAAGAATGAATATATCTTATATATATATTCCAAAACAATACTATTATTCCCCAGGTTCTTGATAACCGTTACATTTGCTCATGTCATAATATCAAATATGAAAGTAGTATACACACAAGCCAATCATGTTTGATGATAAAGCATATACTTTGTAACAATCTTATTCATTTATTAATAAAAAGTATTAATTTATTAAAGGCTTTTAATTATCTACATGATCTTTGTTTTATAATATGTGATAAACCCATAGTTTTAAGCAATGCTTTTAGAATAATGATGATGATCATTCTAATGAGATCTAAATTCTTAGAAAGCTTAAAACTAAAATAGTTCCCAATCGTTGGATTACTAAATTGGGGATTAGTGAATCCGGATAGATTGGTACATCGTTGCTTGCTCATTGGATGAGGATGATTGATCTCATGATCATTTGTGTGGAGACACTAAAAGCAAGTATGTAGGTGCTTATTAGAGAATAAGTTCTTTGAGCATTGGCTCGCTAAGGAATACCTAATGGAGTTTTATTTGCTGTCGATAGGAATTCTGTAGTGATAGTAGTCAAGTAATCCTTGGACTTGAGATCATCATAGTATCTTGTGTATGATGAGTTATACTTTGACTTATTCCTTAAGACCCTTAGGGTATATCAAAGGGTATGCTTGGGTATAATAAGTTATACATGGAGATAATGTATGATCGATAAAGAATCTACCACTTCTAATAAAAAAGAGAAATGTCTATGTGATTCGATAAATGACAACCCAGTAGTCCTTGGCAAAGGCGAATGAAATTAGAAAGGAGTTTCTAATTTGCATTATTTGGAGTTGTGCATTTAAGATCGAAATACATATAATTAAATAAAATAAGACTTGTGACGGTAATTCCATGTCTTATATTTAATTGGGACATTGTATGGTGGAAGGATTGAATTATGCGGTAACTATTTACTCAAAGGTTCTTTAATGATTAATGTTGAAATCTATATTATACGGAAAGTCGTTGATCATTTAGGGAGGCTTATCCTATTGTAGAATAAATATTATTTATTTAAATAAATTAATTGTTTAATTTATTTATTTAAATAAGATTAGAATTATTCTAATTGATTTATTCACAACTTAGGTTTAATATGGAGAACCTAAAGGGTCACACCATAAAAGGAAGAATAATTATTTAAGAAGTTAATGGCATAATCGTAATAATATGTTAAGTATATTTAATTTAATCTATGGTGATAGAATAAATTAAATAGCTTAATATTATTATTTAATATTTTAGAAATATTAAATATAAATTAATAAGAGGAGTCTTATTAATATTATTACAATTATTATTATTTTAATTTCTAAAAGAGTTTAGGAATTAATTTAATATAAGTACTCTCATTTATTCCTAATTGGATTAGGAAGGAAAATTAGTTAAAGGAGTTTAATTAATTATCCTAATAAGATTAGGGAGCTTAATTAATTAATTAATTTAATTAATTAAATAAAACTCAATTCCTTAATTGTTAAGGTGGGTTGCCCACATCTATAAATAAGAGAGTCTTATTATGGGTGGTATGGGTTGTTGATTTTTCAACATACGTAATAATTCAATTGTTGGAGAAGTACACCCTTTCTATAGAGATAGAAAAACTAGGGTTTAGCCAACCACCCTTCTTCTTGAATGAATTTATTCTTCCTTGGTGGATCACCTCTAGAGGCCAAACGCTTGGGTGGCTAACGTTGATCAAAGGAAGGAACCAAACCCGGTGGATTCAAGTTGAGCGAAAAGGATTGGAGGTGAACTTGTACACGAGGAAGCTCGATCTTGAGGTATGATTCTTATTCTTTATCTTTTCGTTTAATTAATAATTATGCATAAAGGGTGATCCGGGTATATGGTTTGTAAATTTTTTTAAACTCGATTTTACCACGCTTAGCATTTATTTTTTGATTTGATTGCGTTCATGAATATTACAAACCTAACAGTGGCATCAGAGCCAAACCTTTATGCGAATTATTAATTGTTTTAATTTGATATGTATATTGATATGTGTTTAGAACAATTTAATTGGGCATAATTTTATTGTATAAAATTTAAAAAAAAAAAAAAAAAAAAAAAAAAAAAAAATTTTTTTTCCATTTGGATAACTTAGTCTTGATCTGCGTGATGATTTGGCGGACATCTCTTAAAACCGAAAAATTGCGGTGATTTTTTATATTGAATGTTTCTTGATTATTAAATATATTCTTTTATATAATTTAAAAAAAAAAAACATATCGTAATAATTTTTTTTTAAAGTATTCAAGGTATTGTCTGGCATCAAGCATGTTAATGATGATTCTCATTAATTTTTTTTTTTGTTTTTTTGTTTCATGGATTCATATAAAGGAAGCTACATGATTCAAAAAAAAAAAAAAAAAAAAAAAAAAAAAATCAAATGATGCATGATGCGGTTTTCCAATAAAAAATTAGAAAAGAGCGGTTATATATATATATATATATATATATAGTTATATATATATATATATATATATATATATATATATATATATATAGTTATATAAAGGTTATTATATATATATATATAATAGTTATATATATATAAATATATACTATATATATATTCTAAATAATTTTATTATTAAAATAAAAATTTTATTTTAATATTAAAATAAAAAGTTTATTTTTATATTAAAATATAAAGTTTATTTTAATTTTAAAATTAGAATTTCATGCTAACTAATTAGAATTGGAATTGGATTCCATGATAACTAATTGGAGTTGAAATTGGATTTTATTTTTCCTAAAATAAAGGAGTTTATTTGTGAATAGGGAAGTAAATCCATCTTTCCTTAAATAAAGGAGTTTGTTTAGATATGAAATAAGATTTCATATTATTCAAAATAAAAGAGTTTATTTGTGAATAGGAAAGAGAATCTAATTTCCTTAAATAAAGGAGTTTATTTAAATATGAAATAAGATTTCATATTATTCAAAATAAAGGAGTTTATTTGTGAATAGGAAAGATAATAGTGTTTTTTTAATATTTTTTTTACATGGAATTGGATTCCATAATTAATTAAAATAAAAAGAGTTTATTTTAATTAAAGATTTTTTTTTACATGGAATTGGATTCCATAATTAATTAAAATAAAGGAGTTTATTTTGATTAAAGATTTTGATTAAAATAAAATAGTTTATTTTATTCAAAATAGGATAAATTAAAATAAAATAGTTTTATTTTGATTTAAATTTGGATTAAAATAAAGGAGTTTATTTTGATTCAAAAATAGATTTTATACTAACTAAATTTGCCCATTAAATGATATCAATATATATATTAAATGTTTATTATTCATGAGATGAATGTTATTTATTGATGCGTATGATGATGTGTATGATAATAAATGGGATTGATTATGGACTATTGACGATGTGATTGGATTTTATTTTAGTTGGATGCATGAATGTATGGGTTTTATTAAATGGGGTCTGCGTACCTCGTCTTCTCTAATTTTTCTTAATGTAAATTCTATCTCCCTCTATATGTACTTCCCTTATTTAGCGATCGAGGTTTCTATTTATTTTAAATAGTTTTGTAATAGGAATAGTTAGAATTAATTTTGAAAAATTGGAGATCAAGAACAAGAAAGCGCTTGAAGACCCGTTTGTAATAGAGCAGGGTTTAAATGTAATAGTTATATTTAAATATTATTTCTTGCACCCCTAGGGTTTGACCTTTTGGTTCACTTGGTGGCTCTAGTGAACAAACTAGAATAAAAGTCCATAATCAATCAAGGGTAGAATATAGTATTCTATATGTGCATGCTTATACTATATATATTATATATTATGCAAACATGCTTCGCATGTTCATTAATATAATGGCGTATTTATATATATATATGTAAATGCGCTAAACAAGATGAGACAAATTAATAACAAAACCCTCAAATTTTTATATTAAGTCTAAGCGTTCAAAGATATTTGGAATATCGAGCGTAAGCCTTCTAGCATGATAAAATTAATAGAGTATTAAATATTTAATATGAGTTTGTTGTGTCACCACAAGGCAAGTATTAAGTATTTAAGATGTTAATTTATCACATTTGATGCTTATAAAGAAAATTGAACAATATTGTTTTGTTGTGTCACCACAAGGATGATATTTTTCTTTTTGAATATATGGAGTGCTAGGTCGGACTTAACTTGGATAATTTTGATTCGGATGTGCCACCACTTGATCAAAATAATCTAAGAGGCAAAATAAAAGGAGTTGCATAGTTGATGTAATTGACAAAAGTTGTCTACCTATTTATTTATATATAGTTTGTTGTGTCACCACAAGGCTATATACATTTGAAATGGGATCCTTATTCTCACTAGCAAATCTTTAATTAGATTTTGCGAACTATATAAGTGAGGTAATATAGTTTGAAGAAAATAGTGGGAGATACCAATTTAAAACAAGACCTAAATTATTTTGGTAATTAATAAAAGAATGTATGTTAAAATGTTGTTAATTACAAATTCATTTCTGAAATTTTACAATGTCTAAATTACTATCATTGCGAAGCATATTAGATGCTAAATTAATCGAATAGAATTAAGCGGATTGGTTAAGGAATTTGAGAATAGTTCTCATGCATTTGAAAAGCTATCTTATGTCTTAATATGCATATCCATGCAATGGTTGCGAACAATGCCTCTCGAGGAAGAGATTGCTACTTTTAGAAAGTGGCAAGATGATGCCTGATTGGCTCGATGCATCATGCTCGCATCCATGAGTAATGAGCTTGTTGTCGGCATGAAACTATGGATGCTCTACTATATTCTGCACATCAAGTAGTTGATGGTGAGGAAAGTAGGGGTGATAGATATCGGATATCTAAGGAGCTCTTAGATCTAGAATGGCCGATGGCACTATAAATGCGAGACAAAAGTTCTTAACATAATCAATTTGATTGATCAATTAGGACAACTGGTTTTGTCATGGATGGAGAGTTGAGCCAAGATTTGATCTTGCACTCACTCCGGACTCCTTTCACAATTGTTGTGAATTTTTCATATAAACAAGCTAGATATCGGCCTCATTTGATTTGCTTAACATGTTGAAAAATGTTGAGAGTCACTTTCAACCAAGAAAGACCAAGTCTTCTTGGTAGGGGCCAAAGGATCTTACGAAAAAAGAAGAGCGATTCAAAAGAAGGTAAATAGAAAGGCATAAACAAAGGATAATAAGAACAAAAGCGTCACGGATAGCAAAGAGTTTGCTTCCCTTCGCAATAAGCACTGGACCTTTGGAAAGAAAGCTGCGAGAAGCATCTTGCGAGAGGCTAACAAAGAAGCTTAGTGAAGTTTTGGTTACAATCTGATTTTTGTTCATGATTGAAATAAATTTTTCTTTAAGTCGAGGTTCTACTTGGGTATTGGATCCGAGCTTTGGTTATCATAAATATAGATTTATGAAGGACAAAAGCAGTAGAAAGTTAAACAAATATAAGTAATCTATATGTGGAAATGTAGCAAAGGTTCTTTGCATTAGCCATAGAAACTTATAGTTTAGCAATGCCTACTGGAAAATCTATTAAGTCGATAAGTTGTTATTGTATTCCGGTTCTTGTTAAAAATATTATTTCCATTTTATTGTTGGATGATGAAATCTTTGGTATTATAATTAAGAACAATTGTTGTTCTATTTATAATAATAATGTTTTGTATAGAAGCTGGAATATTACTTAATAAATTTTGTATACTTGACTTACATGAAAATAATTTTGCATATTGAACAAATTAGTATAAGAAAAGGAGATGATCATTGAAAAGAGTTGAATGTGTGTATTTCTTTGAAATACAAGTGTGAATTATTTGAAAGGTTCAAAAGAATTGAAGTGAAACAAATTGGCAATGTATTAAGATTCTTTGATTAGATCAAGGAATAAATACTTGTCTGATAAGTTTCTAGATCATCTCAAATGGTTTTCTCATAATGGACACATCGATCTGTAATAATTGATTGATGTATACGAATGAAAAATCGTACCTTGTTGGACATAGTGCGGTCCATAATGATTTTACTGACATTTCGGTATCCCTCTAGGGTCATGTCCTAGAAATGGTTGCATATCTCTGAAAAGGTAACCTCAAAATCCAGCCCCAAGACTCCATAAAAGTTATGGACGGGGAGGATTCTAATCTTAAGTATGTTAAGATAAAGGGTTGTCAACTTATGTGAAAAAGGTTTCAAAAGGATAAGCTTGGGACAAAATTTGACATGTCTGATTTGTGGGACATCCTAAAGTAAGTTTAGGGTATATGTTCTATAATCCTACTTAGCAAAAGGTGTTTATTGCGAAACACACGCCTTACAAGATAAAGGTGTTTATCATTAAAAGGGGCTAGTGGGAGGATAATAGATCTTGAAGAGTTCAAGAACCACAAAATACTAAAAGTCAAATAAGAGGAACACTGTAGATAGACCTATTATACCACAACCAGATAATCGTAAATGCGGAATAGTCAGAAGATAGATACAGGAGGTATGGATTCATCATAGATGATGATGATGAGGTACACATCATAGAAGATGATGATCGAGTTACATATGATGAGGTAAGACTTCTAGTGTGTACAAAAGGTCGAATGGGGGCGTCGTGACATTCCTAATATTATATGTTGATATACTACGGATGAGGAATGACATACTAATGCTACAATCGGTAAAGATAAAGTTGTCTAAACATTCCTCCATGAATGATTTGGAAGAGTATCTTAATTGGGGATATAAATCTATATAGATAGATTTAAGAGGATGCTCGACTTAACCCGAGGCGTATATTCATTTGATGCTAAAAGTCGTTTTAGCATGGCAAACTCAAGAGATGTCTCATGTCGATGAGCTATGGAGTGTATCTCTTAATAGTCCCCACAGACTCTCACGAAAGAGAGGTCGCATGAGTGACAATCATGTATGCAATGAAATGTACGAGACGATGTTGATCGGTCGTATTGCGGAGAAGTTCACTATGAGTCGGTGAAAAACATCTTAAAGTTCTTAGCCGGCACTAAGGATGTGATCATAAACATGGTGGGTCGAATTAAAACTAGAGGGCTTACTAGGACTCAAGTTTTTCAGACGGAGACCAAGATGACGAGAAAAATCCACTTTAAGGTAAAGCGTTATCTTGAGCGATTAGTGCGGTGAATTGGAAAGGTTCCAAACAAGCAAAGAGTTCTTTGGTTTAGTGATAAAGACAAAGTATATAGCTATAAATGAAGCTACAAGTTGATTGTTTGGATTAAAGTTCATTCTGAGAACTAGGAATAGTTCTAAGTCTCATCTTGGATCTAAACATGTGTTGTGGCACTTTCATTTGATTATTAGAATCATTGAAGATGGGAAATCACTATAGAGATAGTGGACTCTCATAAACAACATTACATATCCATTAACTAAAGCTTATCCAACGGCGGGATAATCGTCACTTAGAGAAGAAGAGTATGAGATACCATGACGATTGGCTTTAGTGCAAGTGGGAGATTGAAAGTAGTATGCATACAAGCCGATCATGTTTGATGATAAAGCATATACTTTGTAACAATCTTATTCATTTATTAATAAAAAGTATTAATTTATTAAAGGCTTTTAATTATCTACATGATCTTTGTTTTATAATATGTGATAAACCCATAGTTTTAAGCAATGCTTTTAGAATAATGATGATGATCATTCTAATGAGATCTAAATTCTTAGAAAGCTTAAAACTAAAATAGTTCCCAATCGATGGATTACTAAATTGGGGATTAGTGAATGGGATAGATTGGTACATCGTTGCTTGCTCATTGGATGAGGATGATTGATCTCATGATCATTTGTGTGGAACACTAAAGCAAGTATGTAGGTGCTTATTAGAGAATAAGTTCCTTTGAGCGTGGCTCGCTAAGGAATACCTAATGGAGTTTTATTTGCTGTCGATAGGAATTCTGTAGTGATAGTAGTACAAGTAATCCTTGGACTTGAGATCATCATAGTATCTTGTGTATGATGAGTTATACTTTGACTTATTCCTTAAGACCCTTAGGGTATATCAAAGGGTATGCTTGGGTATAATAAGTTATACATGGAGATAATGTATGATCGATAAAGAATCTACCACTTCTAATAAAAGAAGAGAAATGTCTATGTGATTCGATAAATGACAACCCGGTAGTCCTTGGCAAGCGAGAATGAAATTAGAAAGGAGTTTCTAATTTGCATTATTTGGAGTTGTGCATTTAAGAGTCGAAATACATATAATTAAATAAAATAAGACTTGACGGTAATTTCATGTCTTATATTTAATTGGGACATTGTATGGTGGAAGGATTGAATTGTGCGGTAACTATTTACTCAAAGGTTCTTTAATGATTAATGTTGAAATCTATATTATACGGAAAGTCGTTGATCATTAGGGAGGCTTATCCTATTGTAGAATAAATATTATTTATTTAAATAAATTAATTGTTTAATTTATTTATTTAAATAAGATTAGAATTATTCTAATTGATTTATTCTGGTAGGTTTAATATGGAGAACCTAAAGGGTCACACCATAAAAGGAAGAATAATTATTTAAGAAGTTAATGGCATAATCGTAATAATATGTTAAGTATATTTAATTTAATCTATGGTGATAGAATAAATTAAATAGCTTAATATTATTATTTAATATTTTAGAAATATTAAATATAAATTAATAAGAGAGTCTTATTAATATTATTACAATTATTATTATTTTAATTTCTAAAAGAGTTTAGGAATTAATTTAATATAAGTACTCTCATTTATTCCTAATTGGATTAGGAAGGAAAATTAGTTAAAGGAGTTTAATTAATTATCCTAATAAGATTAGGGAGCTTAATTAATTAATTTAATTAATTAAATAAAAACTCAATTCCTTAATTGTTAAGGTGGGTTGCCCACATCTATAAATAAGAGGAGTCTTATTATGGGTGGTATGGGTTGTTGATTTTTTCAACATACGTAATAATTCCAATTGTTGGAGAGTACACTCCTTTTCTATAGAGATAGAAAAACTAGGGTTTAGCCAACCACCCTTCATCTTGAATTTTATTCTTCCTTGGTGGATCACCTCTAGAGGCCAAACGCTTGGGTGGCTAACGTTGATCAAAGGAAGGAACCAAGCCGGTGGATTCAAGTTGAGCGAAAAGGATTGGAGGTGAACTTGTACACGAGGAAGCTCGATCTTCAAGGGTATGATTCTTATTCATCTTTTTCGTTTAATTAATAATTATGCATAAAGGATGATCCGGGTATATGGTTTGTAAATTTTTTTTAAACTCTGATTTTACCACGCTTCCGCATTATTTTTGCAATTTGATTGCGCCCATGAATATTACAAACCTAACAGATTAACACTACATCCATTAAATGTGTGTACGTTTAAGTTGTGGCAAACTCACGTGCCCATCGAATACTCGATGAAAATACATTTGTTTATACATATTCAGGCTTACCTTGAATCCGTACCAAAGAGTTGGCATAGGATAGCGTTAGTAATTCTATATTGAAAGACTTATAAAGAAATTAGTCAATCTATCAAGATTAGTCTAGCCGAGTTAAAACTGGCTTCGACCCTTTCTTTGAAAGCTTGGAGTCGCGCCGCGGCGCGGACTCTGAGCCACAGATAGTTTTGACAGATTTTCAACTTTGCGAGATTCCCGGACTCGTAACTTCTTTGTTATAAGTCTGAATTGGCTCATTCAAGAGCCTACGGTTCACAAATTATGTACTCTATGTGTTCATGCGAGAATTTTATCTATTCGATTTCGTTTGCTAAAATTTCACCTATTAGTCCATTTTTAACGAAAACGATAAATGTTCGTGATCGTTCAACGCTCGTTTCTTCGTTCTATGTCGGAATCTGGCCATTTTCGAGTATGCAACTCTATAATGACAAATACGACTTGTCTCCATTGAAAACCAATGTTTCCAAGCTCAATATCAAAATTCGACATCCATTATGAGAATTTCACGAATTCGACAATTGTCGTCTAATAGTGTGAATTCCGGCGAAACTTAATTACTTGAGATTTTTAAACCATTTCATTTGGATTCAATCCATCATATTAATATCTTGACATTCATGCTTCATTAACTTATAATCATGATAAGTTATTAATTGTTCTTAATAAATTCAAAACTCATAAACTTATAAACCACTTATTAAAGTATAACATACTTAATTTCATTGCTTATGACTTATTAATAAGTTAAGTCCTTTAATCCTTATTCTTACTTCTTATTAATCATGCTAACTTCTTAATGTAAACATATTACCACTTCTTACAAGTTCTTATACTTTCATTATTTTTCTTCACAAGTTCGTAACTTAAATGATTACGAATAGCTTATTCATGATTTATATGGCTTATTAAGACTTAATCCCTTTAGTTTATCATTCCTTAACATACTAGCTCGACCAATACCCCCTTCTCTACTACTGGAAGAGAAAGAAAATCATGGCTTAGGATCACTTACTCTTTGATATTCACTTGACTATGCCTTGCTCAATCTTTAATCTCCTTCTTGATCCTTGAAATATGAAAGACTAGCTTTCTTACTTTTCTAGCTTATTCTCTCAACCAAATAAGTTGTTTAGTTTGAGAGGAGTTGGATGAAATTTGAACAACCAACAAATGAAGTGAGGCTTCTCTATTTATAGGAAATCCTAAGTTAGGGCATAAGGGTCATTAAGCCACTCCACCTCCTTAATTCCACCTCCTTATTATTCCTTATTTGCTCACCAAGTTTACTTGGCCTCCACAACTTTTATCTCTTGCTTGCTCCCCACAAAACTTATCCTTTACTTAGCTTTTAAGTTACTTGGTCATCACATAACTTATCACTTGTTTAGCCACCAAGAATAAGCACTTTACTTAGCCTTTAAGTTATATAACTTATCCTTTGCTTAACACTTAAGTCTACTTGCTCAACACATTTAATTCTTGATCACTAATTCACCCATATAATCATGGGTTGCCCCATGGATCCTCCAAATCCATTGGATTCTTACTTTGGGCTTAAGGTTTAATTAACCTAACTTATACATTGGGCTTGCATTAAGTTACTTTGGGCTTCTCATTAATCAACCACTTGGGCTTATCAATATCTTATTGGACTTTACAATTTCTTACACAATTCTATTCATAAATGGCTTAAAGCCTTATAATGCATAATTTACATATTAATCTCATATCCTAATTCATATACTTATTCAATACATACAACATACCATCATCCGTGCATACTCGCATAATACCATGTATCATACTTATATTCATTACTTCGTATAATACCTACGTATTATACAATCATTACTTTAATTCATTAATCATATTTCCTTTTCTTCTCGTAAATCATTTTCCTTAAACGTTAGGTTTTAAGTCCACAGGCGAAATATTACGTTTGCCATAACTCAAATATTATTGGATATTCCATCTCACCTCGATATTCTATCGTTATGTATTTCTTGGAAGTTCAAAAATAATTCCCGAGCAGAAATACGTGAATAGTATTTTTTGAAAAAAAATTCTTGGACAGCTTTTATTTTCGTCTTAAAAATTCAAACACTTTAATTCTACCATGTAGCCAAAATCCTACGATGTTCTGATATGTTTAGGTCAGAGAACGATGTTCGATTAGCTTGCTCCATAAATAATTAATTAAATTCATTTAATAAAAATAAAAATTTAATTCTCAAAAATCCTATTTTCTCGGGGCGTTACACTCTTCCTTCCTTATAAGGATTCTATCCCCAGAATCTCGCTAATAATACCTACACCACAGAGGATAATTTTTCCTCTATTTTAATTTCGAGTTTTCACAATGCTTCTTTGACATTGGGGTTCTTTTATTTCACCTTCATCGAAGGTATTATCTTAATTCACATGACTTATCACTTCCTATCAATAATCTGATTTGGAAGTTAAACACTTTTTAACACATTACGCGATCTCTATATCATCTTAGTTTATTCTTTTAACTTATATTTATATGGAACTCAAATTCCTCCCTCAAAATAAGACAATACTTAGTCTTCTACTTATCCTGCATCATCTTCTTCATTCGCTTGCATCCCTCGTTACTTAGTTGTACTTACTTAACTCATTCCATTATCGTGGATTGAGTCTACGTTTTGAATAACAATTCTACCCCTTCATTCTGTAATTTAACTTCTAACTCTGATCTTACCATTTTCGTTATTAACTCATTCTGAGTCGTTAGCATCGATAGCTTTCCCTACCCCTCCTACTTAACGCGTCGGCTACAACATTTACCTTCCCTGAATGATATAAGATATCACAGTCCTCTCTCTACTACATATTCAACTCTTCTGTGTGGAGATATATTTCAGACTCTTAGAGTCCTTGTATATCTCACGTTTCTCTCCGTATAAATACTATCTTCATATATTTAATTCAAAAACTACTGTTGCCAATTATAGATAATAAATAGGATAGACATCCTCATAACCCTTTAACTGGCGTGATGCATACACAATGACATTGCCATGCTATAAGAGCACGCAATCATAACATCTATGCAAACATCGAGATACACTACAAAACTTCCTCGTATCATCTGATAAAGATAACATAGGTGCCTTAATCAACCTTTCTTTTAAATCCTGTGACGCTAATGGTACCTTCAACAATAGCATCCTACAAGGGTAACTATCAAATTGGCCACCGACTTGATTGGCGCCCCTTACGGAAAAACCTACTTCCGCACATTAGTCAACCTAAATGACATAACCAAAAACTTGTCATAACCATAACGAATTCGGAACGTCATCTCAGGTACCTCCTCCTTCTTCCGTACTTCCAACCGACTATACCCCATACATACATTTATCTTTATAAAAATTCTTTGCCCCTTTCAACTGACCAAATAGATCATCGATCCTGGGCCATGGGTATTTATCCTTAACCGCTATCTTACTCCTATTACGATAGTCGATATGCAACCGTAACAACTCATCCTCTTCATTAACACCAACCTAACTTGAGTCATGGTTCGACAATAACAATGTCGCAGTATTTTATTACCGTAAATTACTACCTTAGATTTTCTGAGAAAACTAAAGGTTCACACTTTACTTATAACTATTTGTTATAACTCTATGGTTAATCAACCCATTCATACCGAGAATTTCCTCAAATTCTCTCAACATGAACAATACTTATCTACTGATACCTACTTACTTCTATTATCCATGAAATAATTTTCACAAATATAATTTAACGAAAGTTATTTCCTCCTTCTCTACCTTAATGTTTTAAAGGTATTTATAATCCCTTCTAGACAGAGACTCTAGATGAGTCTTTCCACTATCTTACACTCTTGATCTTACGCTTAAGGTCCCTTGTCCCACTCCGGTATTCAGGAGTTAATTTTTTTTTCGTTTTGCCATACTGCCGCTGGCATTCTCTGCCTTGATCCCTCCCTCTCTCTTGCTGTCATTCTTTTCCCTCTTTGTGGTATTGAGTCTACAACTCACTATCACCTTATGCTATAATCACCTTTTCTAAAATGATCCCATAGGAAACACTCTAGATCACCAAAATCCCACTATAGAGCTAAGGTTTTCAGGCCCTGCTCCAACCTACGAGCCTTCACCTCCTTCGTGTCCACTTGATGTGAAACAAACCTTGCCCGTTCGTTGAATTTGGTCGCGTACTGGGGAAATGTCATGTCCCCTTGCTTTAGTTCTAAGAACTCAGTGTCTATCCTCCCTCATATGTCTTATATGGAAAATAATTCTCGAAGAAAACCTTCTTGAATTATTCCCACGTTACTACCTCTGTTCCAGCCCCACCCTGGCGAGCCTCCCACCAAAAGTTGGCTTTACTCTTCCTTAGGTAAGTCACAAAAGAAAACTTCTGCGGCTCACCTACGTTTGTAATAACAAAACGCCTTCTCTATTACTTTTACTCATGTCTGGGACTCTATTAGGTCCGTCGTTCCTTTGAACTCCGGCAGACCTACGCTTTTAAACTATTTATAGGTAATTGTTCTAGCTACCCTAAGATCCGCGGGTACTCTACCCTTGGTTTGGTTAAATGCAGCTGTTAATAAATTAACGAACTCTTGCATAGGGTTGTTCAGACCCCCTTCATTATCATTACATGATTTTGCTTCCTGATTATGTTATCTTCTCCTTGGCGGCATTATTCAGATTAAATAAATAAAATTTCTTTATTATCTATTTACTTACTTCTTTATTAATCGCTACATACCAACTCGCATCATAACAAATCATTTCCATGAAAACTTCATTATATTCATATGCTTCTTCATAGTTTGAAACTATTTACAATTTGTTTTCATAGACAAAAGCTATTACATTTTCTATCCCGCAATTGAACTTCACAAAATTTGGGATTTAGAAAAAGACTACCCTTTAAAAAAAGGTTTTACGTCACTACACACATATTTATAACTCTAGACTTCTAATAATGCATAACAGCATCCTCGTGTTTCTCATTCGCAATCACCACTACAGTATCCCGACTAATAGTATGACGGGTTTGTCCTGACTTATTGGAATAACAAGCAACTTTCAGCTTAAAATCCTTATGAGCGCTCTCATGGATGTAAGACATCCGGGCTATCTTCTGATCCTTCTTCCCCAGCTCCCTACGAAGCTCGTCTACCTCTGCGTTAAAATCCCTAGCCGTATTTATCATGAGCAACTTCTCATCATGCTCTGACTCAAAATCTGCTTCTGCCGACTCCTTCGCTACATTAAGAGCACTAATCTCGTCATTCTATTTCTGCACAACTGCACTCAATTGCGCATTCTGTCATTTGCCAGATACAATGCTTCCATTGCATCTGGAGGCGATGACTCTAGTGTAGGTACCACCGTAGTAACCGATGTTACCTCTCTTTCTGCCTCCATCTCATTCATCATACTAAGGTATTACGTTATATCCATCTCTCCCTCGGAGTAGTCTTCCTCAGAAAAGTACTCCTCCGCCTCCGACTCCTCTAGAATCACTATTGGTACCTCGCCTTGCAAGATAGTCTGAGCTCTACAGTTCACAAGCTCTTCGCTCACCGCGTGTATATCTCTATACATCAAGCTATCGATCGACATCCTACAATAACACATATGTTGATTAGTACATAACACATAATCGTATAAGCACAAATCACATTTAATTTATTTAGGGTTACTTTCCATCTTTTAAATCTTTTGATACTGAGTTCCCTCAATACCGTATTAACTCATTCGACTCAAGTAAAGCTCGAGTTTACTTCCTTCGGACTTCTCTTCCTTAACGAGGTTATGAGCCTAAGGTTCTTTCCCCCCTTAAGTTTTATAACCTAATGCTTTGATACCAACTTGTGACGCAACCAAATCTTGGTCTCTTTCAACCCGACATATGGTGCTCCATGGTGCTACAGTTCACACAATTATTCAATTGACATGCCTCAAAAGAACGAATATATCTTATATATATTCCAAAACAATAGTACTATTCCCCAGGTTCTTGATAACCGTTACATTTGATCATGTCATAATATCAAATATTATCATTACAAACCTATACTATTACATAGGTAATCTACATGTTCACTTTAGCCTTCTCTTTATCCTTGTAGAATCCTTCGGTCATATCGTCTAGGCTGCATTCATATGGTTCAAGCAAGAATGAGCATAACAAGCTCAGCAAGTATAACAATTTCATTTTAAAAGCATGCTTGAAACATAGGAATCGTATATCTTCAATAACTGGATGATAGTTATGAAGTAATATCAATAATTCAAAATAGCTTTCCTTTTTCCTTCAAAACATTTTTCAATAACAATATTCCATGAATCATCAATTCTAGTTCAAGACGTGAACGTCTTATAGTTTCTTTGAAAAGGACAACCTATAGACACGAAGTTAAGTAAGTCCTAAACTACTATAGCTTACGAGTACATCTAGGTGATCAGCCTATAGTACCCTATGTTGATCAACACTACATCCATTAAACGTGTGTACATTTAAGTTGTGGTAACCTCACATGCCCATCGAATACTCGATGAAAATACATTTGTTTATACATATTCAGGCTTACCTTGAATCCGTACCAAAGAGTTGGCATAAGATAGCGTTAGCAATTCTATATTGAAAGACTTATAAAGAAATTAGTCAATCTATCAAGATTAGTCTAGTAGGAGTTAAAAGCGGCTTTGACCCTTTCTTGGAAAGCATACATGCATCTCATGCGTGAATCATTTTGAAAAACGGCTGGCTACGAAAGGTTAGACAAGTGTTTAAGAAAAACTTGCCTTCAGCGTCTGCAACAGTACAATTACGTTTCCTTTGAGCCTTTACAGTTTCTACAACACATAAGCACATAACATACCACATTAGGTCATGAATGAACATACTTAGTTCCTAAATAATCTTATCCTTCTTCTCAATCTAATACCGTATTAGATTTGTTGTTTATTGTTTCCGGCTTTCCGTCGTTCTTTTACATCATTCTTACTAACTTCATTCTCTTATACTTAAGTGAAATTATTTCATTAATACAACTCGGTTCGAGTTAATTATCCTTCCTCACGGATTACTAACGATAAAAGACGTTATTAATCGAAATTCGATCGTCATTGGTGAAGTATTAACATTGAATATCATTTGCGTTCATCTTCAATTGACTTTCTTTTAACTCTAAGTGATCATACTTGGGGTTCAATTATGACTTGATAATGTTTAATTAAGTTCATTAGTTCGTTACTCAACAATTTCCTTCATCTTCTACTTGTAAACATTTCTTTATTGTCTAGCTTTTTAAGGCTGGTATTTATATTACGGTGATCCTTTATTGTTGTATTTGCTGGCATCGCCATGATTGGGGCTTGGAGGCCGGACTCGTCGTTGTATGTAGCGTCCCTTTGTTAACTATCACGCTGTGACACGAGTTTGCAGGGTCTAAAGCTCACTTTGGCGTTGTGGCACCGGTCATTTAAGCTTGGAGTCGCTCCGCGGCGCGGACTCTGAGCCACAGATAGTTTTGACAGATTTTCAACTTTGCGAGATTCCCAGACTCGTAACTTATTCGTTATAAGTCCGAATTGGCTCATTCAAGAGCCTACGGTTCAAAAATTATGTACTCTATGCGTTCATGCAAGAATTTTATCTATTCGACTTCGTTTGCTAAAATTTCACCTATTAGTCCCTTTTTAACGAAAAAAGCGATAAAGCGTTAAGTGAGCGATTCAACCTTCGTTTCTTTGTTTTAAGTCAGAATCAGGCCATTTTCGAGTCTGCAACTCTATAATGACAAATACGACTTGTCTTTATTGAAAACCAATGTTTCCAAGCTCAATATCAAAATTCGACTTCCATTCCGAGAATTTTATGAATTCGACGATTGTCGTCTAATCGTGTGAATTCCGGCGAAACTTCGTTACTTGAGATTTTTAAACCGTTTCACTTGGATTCAATCCATCATATTAATATCTTGACATTCATGCTTCATTAACTTATAATCATGATAAGTTATTAATTATTCTTAATAAGTTCAAAACTCATAAACTTATAAACTACTATTAAAGTATAACATACTTAATTTCATTGCTTATGACTTATTAATAAGTTAAGTCCTTTAATCCTTATTCTTACTTCTTATTAATCATGCTAACTTCTTAATGTAAACATATTACCACTTCTTACAAGTTCTTATACTTTAATTATTGTTCTTCACAAGTTCGTAACTTAAATGATTATGAATAGCTTATTCATGATTTATACGGCTTATTAAGACTTAATCCATTTGGTTTATCATTCCTTAACATACTAGCTCTACCAATACCTCCTTCTCTACTAATGGAAGAGAAAGAAAATCATGGCTTAGGATCACTTACTCTTTGATATTCACTTGACTATGCCTTGCTCAATCTTTAATCTCCTTCTTGATCCTTGAAATATGAAAGACTAGCTTTCTTACTTTTCTAGCTTATTCTCTCAACCAAATAAGTTGTTTAGTTTGAGAGGAGTTGGATGAAATTTGAACAACCAACAAATGAAGTGAGGCTTCTCTATTTATAGGAAATCCTAAGTTAGGGCATAAGGGTCATTAAGCCATTCCACCTCCTTAATTCCACCTCCTTATTATTCCTTATTTGCTCACCAAGTTTACTTGGCCTCCACAACTTTTATCTCTTGCTTGCTCCCCACAAAACTTATCCTTTACTTAGCTTTTAAGTTACTTGGTCATCACATAACTTATCACTTGCTTAGCCACCAAGCATAAGCACTTTACTTAGCCTTTAAGTTATTTAACTTATCCCTTGCTTAACACTTAAGTCTACTTGCTCAACACATTTAATTCTTGATCACTAATTCACCCATATAATCATGGGTTGCCCCATGGATCCTCCTAATCCATTGGATTCTTAATTTGGGCTTAAGGTTTAATTAACCTAACTTATACATTGGGCTTGCATTAAGTTACTTTGGGCTTCTCATTAATCAACCACTTGGGCTTATCAATATCTTATTGGACTTTACAATTTCTTACACAATTCTATTCATAAATGGCTTAAAGCCTTATAATGCATAATTTACGTATTAATCTCATATCCTAACTCATACACTTATTCAATACATACAACATACCATCATTCGTGCGTACTCGCATAATACCCTGTATCATACTTGTATTCATTAATTCGTATAATACCTACGTATTATACAATCATTACTTTAATTCATTAATCACATTTCCTTTTCTTCTCGTAAATCATTTTCCTTAAACGTTAGGTTTTAAGTCCACATGCGAAATATTACGTTTGCCATAACTGAAGTATTATTGGATATTCCATCTCACCTCGATATTCTATCGTTACGTATTTCTCGGAAGTTTAAAAATAATTCCCGAGCAGAAATGCTTGAATAGTATTTTTTGAAAAATTTCTCGGAAAGCTTTTATTTTCATCTTGACAATTCAAACACTTTAATTCTACCATGTAGCCAAAATCCTACGATGTTCTGATATGTTTAGGTCAGAGAACAACGTTCGATTAGCTTGCTCCATAAATAATTAATTAAATTCATTAAATAAAAATAAAAATATAATTCTCAAAAATCCGATTTTCTCGGGTCGTTACAAGTAAGGTTGCATTGCCTTAGACTTGATACTTACTCGTACCAATACTCAAGAAAATGGTGATTATCACAAATATTTAATGTCACCAACTTACTATTATAAAATAATTTCATATAAATTATTTAATATCAATAGATAATTTTTATCCATCTTTTTACTAATTTATCTCTACAATTCATAATAAATATATAATAATGATATATTTATTAAACACATAAATCATTTATTGCATAGTTTATATTACTTTATGCAACACCATTCAACATACCTCGCAACACACACACACACACACACACACACACATATATATATATATATATATATATATATATATTCATATACTTATTAGTTTGTAATCCATTAACTAATAAGTATTAAGAACGATTATTAGTTTGACACAATCTTCTAACTAAGATTGTGTCAATGGATCAACAGCACCATTTACTTTAACAGTAGTGAAGAACGATTTTAAATGTTTTTCATGTTCTTCAATAGTCTTGGAGGAAAAAAGAATGTCGTCGATATAAACAACGATAAAATGGCTGAAAGGGTTTAATATGTCATTGAGGATATTTTGAAATTCACTTGGAGCATTTTTTAGGCCAAATGCTTGAACATTCCATTCATAATGTCCAAATGGAGTGGTGAATGCTGTTTTGTACTGATCATCAGGATGAATGGCAATTTGCCAAAAACCGGATTTAAGGTCGAATTTACTGAAAATGGTGGCATTACTTAACCTATTGATAAGGTCGTCTTTGTTGGGAAGGGGTACCTAATCCATTCTAAGACCTTGTTCAATGGTTTGTAATTGATAACTAAACGAGGTACACCTCTTTCTTTTTCTGCTTCATTGTTGACATAGAAGGCAGAGCAAGACCAAGGGGATTTACTGGGTTTAATCAACCCTTTATTAAGGAGATCATTGATTTCATTTTTACATAACTCCATTTGTTCATGACTCATCTGAATAGGTCTAGCCTTAGTAGGAATTAAATGTTCTTTGAATTCCTTAGCATAAGGAAGCCTAACCATATGTTTCTTTCTATGCCAAAAGGCATTGGGGGAATCTGAACAAAGGTTATTCTTCATGTAGGTTTTTAATTCTTCAATTTTGATAAGAACCTCTTTATTTTGAAGTTGTTCTTCAATTCTTTTATATTTGATTTCTTCTTTAAGAAATTCAAATGTGTAGATTTCTGATTTATTAAATTCAATGATTTAGAAATGGATTCTTCTTGAATGTATTTTAAATCTCTTTCTTTTGGTTTAATAAGAAACTTAAATGTTATTTTCTTTCCTAAATGTTTACAGGTTAATCCTTCATTACTAGTTGTAAATGGGTATAATAAGTATATAAATGGTAAACCCAAAATAATTTTATCTTGTAAGATTGAATCAAAACAAAAGATGTTTTGAAACACATGTTATCTTGACAAATATGTACTTTAGGTAATTTATATCTTATTTCCATTTGACTACCATTAGCTGAATTTAATTTTTCACTGGTTTTTTTATAATATTTAGTCGGGATTAGACCTTCTTGGATACAATTTAAATCTGCACCTGTATCTACCAAGGCAGTAAGCTGTATTGAAAAGTTTTTATCCACAACTAGGTTAATAGAAACATACCATTTCTGAATGGTGATGTCTTTAATTCTTTTGAGTGAAAGACCTTGAATGAATAAGTCTGAAATATCTTTAGTACCAGATGATTCTGGTTCATCGTGATCTTCATCACTTGATGAGGAATCATTGATCTGAAGATCAGGCCTTTTGTCTAAATCTTTTCTTAGAATAGAGACTTCTATTTTTAAATTAGCAATTTCTTTCTTTAATTTATTAACTTCTTGATTTAATTCCGGAAGACTGACTTCTTTAACTGGAGATTTAAATCTTTCCAAAGTTTTATTAAGACTAAAAATTGGTTTTTCTTTAGCTTTAATAAACTTATCGTTTTCTCTATTATCTTTAGTTAGTAAATCTTTTAACCTGTTTTTGTGTATTGGGCTTTTAACTTAGGATCGGTGATTTTACTAATTAAGTCAATTAACAAAGAACTCTCTTCATCATCCTTGTTAATTACATTAATCTTTTTAGTGCAACAATTTTCATTGCAATTATTAGCAGATGGTGACTTCACCTGGTGCTTATCGCCGTAATTATTTTCTTTGTTTTCTTGAGAGGAATATGAAATGTTAGAGTCTTCATCATTACTATCTTCATTTTCTATTCTCATTAACTCTAGTATATATTCAAGTATCTTCGCTAGTAATATTTAACCGAGACAATTTTCGCTTTTATTTTGCATTCACTTTTATAATGACCCTTTTGCCCACAATTGTGGGCACACAATTTTACTTTTATCAAATTTCTTAGTTCTTTTAGTCTGTTTTTTATTAGTGGGTTTGGGTTTATTATAATAACTATCTTGATTCTTATCTCTATGATGACTGCGTCTTTTCTTGTGACGTCTATGACTTTTGTGAGAGTCAATATGTTTATGCACATGCTTTAAATGCAGATTTGAGCCACAAGAGGTAAACCATATTGCTCGCAAAATGTTCCGAGCTCATATTTAGCCTTTTTCTTGTCTTTACTAGCTTGTTTGGCTAACTTAAAATCAATGCACATTTTTAATCCTATTTTTGAATATAACTCGATTATGTCACCATAAGTGAGATTATCATAATCAATATATCCTAAATTTTTACTAAGTTCTTCATTTAACTTTATGAGCAAATAAGGACTGTAGAAACCATTAACAAATTTTTCTTTCCGTAAAGGTTTATTCTTGTCATTTCTCATCATAACTCTAGAAGTAAAAACATCTTTGTACCATCTAAAGTCACTTAGAGTGGGACAAGTGAGATTACTTAGCTGATCGTGAATTCTTTCTGTGATGTTACTGGGGGTTCCTACGAAGTGTTTTATTATAGTATAAATCAAAGTATTTACTCCATCAGGTGGCCCAATCCCTATAGTTTCATCAAAAATCGGGTTACCTTCAGCATCTAACTGAACAGCATGGATAATAGATAATCTAGAATCCTCAGTGAGATGTTTTTCCCACCAAGACCTGAGAATACCTGTAAATCCACTAGCCAATAATTCAACAATATCTGGTTGAGTAAGAGTGTTGAATTTTGTTAGATAGCTGTTTGCCACCATGGACATATGATTTAACTTATTGAGGATTTCTTGTTCGCTAAATCCGTCAATATTCCATTCATAAATTTTATTAGACGAAACAGAAAATTGTTTATCTAGATTTCTCTCTTCAAATTGTAAATGGAGGAGTTGGTCTAGAATACCAATTTCTCGTCATATCGGTATTATGGATGCTTAACTTATTTAATCGTTCTTGAATATCTTGTATCTTGATGAGGTAGGTGATTGACTATCGATCGACTACGCTTTCATTATCGTAATTAATCGATCAATAATAGCAATAAAGTACCGCTTTTTTCGGTTCGATCTTCGTTTTAATTTTTAAATAACTGATCAATGGCTATTGTAAGATCAACGTCTTTATTAGGTAAACCTAATTTTTCTCTATTTTCTGGTAGTTTTAATAGTGGTTGAACAATTTTTGACTCTGGTTTTTTAATCATATTTTCTTCAAATTTTTCTTCAATCCTGTCTAACTGTTTTCCTACAGTTGCTAGGTATTGGTTACTAAAATTTAATTGTTCAATGATTTTTTTATCATCATTAGTTCCATTAGAGATTTTAAATGGGCTGGCCGTAACTGAAGTATTTTTTACTGAAATTAAGACAGATTCTAAAGGTGGGTGACTCGACGAAACTTTAGACTTGTCTTCTTTTGACCCATCGAGTTTTAGTTATAACATTGCATTTAAATTGACATCGTTGCTCATACCAATCATAGAAGGTAATATTAATTTTTTCATTATTAATAAATTTCTTCCATTTATTGACAATTTTATCCCTTTCATTCTCAGTTGGGTGATTTTTTCTAAATTGATGTCTTTTAATTTTATTAGACTTGGAGTTAAAATCATTCACAAGATTAATCCAATCTAACACAAATTCTTTCTTAATGACTCTTAATTGATTATTAATTGGAACATCAAAATCGATCGAGTAGGAAGCTCGAAGAGCTCGGAGAAGAAGAGCTTTCTTCTTCGACTGGGTAATTCTGAGGATGACAAGAATAACAAGGATGACTTGCTTGACCTTGATTTAAAATTCCTTTTAACTTAATGTCTCTAATAGAAGGGTTACTAAGGACTTCAGAATCTCTTCTAGGTAGATTCATAGAAGGAGCTGAAGAACTAGAATAATCTTCTATAATAACTGGTCTTCTAGAACGTTCAAAGCTAACTTTGACAGTTCCATCAGAAAATTGCCTTATGTTTTCAATGTTCACTACGTTGTTTACTACAGGCTACTGGGGTATTTCACTTGGTAAAATCCATTGACTGGGTAATGAAATATCTTTCCATAGAATTGTTCTAGGGATCTGGATATTAGCGTCACTGGTTGAACTTTGAATTAATACAGTGTGATCTTTAGGGCTCTTATTAAGGGCATGGACATTCAAATTAGTCTTCATGGTCTTATAATAAATTCTAAAGATTAGAGCAATTGGTTGAGAACCTTCAATCATTTGTGTAATTTCTCCTGCTGTTTTAATATTTAATGTTAAGGCTTTTTAATAGGTGTTGATCACTTAGACTAAGTGTAAAGTCGAAAGCAATTAAAATGGATAGGACCATCATGCAGATCGGCTTCCATAGCACCTATTATGCTTGGATAATAATTCAAAAATCTAGCATCTCCGAGATGAGGTAGATACTTGAATTAATTCCTTTAATATTCAATGGTTTAACTGCTACTTGAACTAGACTCTATGTGAATGAAATTATAACCCTTTTTCTATGTTTTTAATGACATCTGGGGAAAGAAGGCTACAATTTTCATATTCTTTGTTAATAGCATAGACCTTTTCAACAGTTTTAACATTATAATCTGTTTTAAAGTTATCTAAGAATGTTGACTGATAAATTTCTTTGGGAGAAATTCTGGGTATATTCCAGTTATGTAAAACTTGACTGATGTTTTCGTAACTGTTCTCTTCTTGATTAACTATGTCTGGTATAGGTTGCAAGGTTGACCTATGACTAGCTGAGGAGTTAGATCTAAATAACCTACTCATTATTACTGGGTTCAAAAATATTCACTCTTTATCTTCCATTCAGACCCTCTTACCTGGGTAGACGCATACCTATTGTTCATAAACCCTTCACCTTTCGCAGACAAGAGACTTACCTAGGGTCATAGGGGAACAAGGTGTTCTACTGAAGAAGTTAGGTGACTTTTGATAAAGGATGAAATGGTTTTTGAAAACAGTTTTAATGAAGCAAATCAAAAAATCTTACTGGTCGCTAGAACACAGAAGAACATGGCTCTGATACCATTTGGGGCGGAAGAGAAGATAAAGAGAGAACAAAGAGAGAGCGCATACACAAACAAATACAGTTTGATAAATAAGTAACTGAATTGTATTATTGTTGAATATTATGTACAAACTAAGAACTAAAAATAAAACAAGAACTTACAAATTTAAAACATTTAACTAGAGAATTGGAGAAGAGGGGTTAAGTAGGCTGATCAGAGGTAGAAACTAAAGATTCTTCTGAGAGAGAGAGCTCAGAGTCTTTCTAAGTTTCGAAAAACTGATTTGCCAAATGAGCTCGCCTTCCTTTTATAGAACAAGGAAAGGGAACTGTTACATTTACTTGGGTAAAGTAAGAAACATTTCACTAAGGTAAAAGTGATTTACTAAAGTAAAAGCAAAAGTAAGAAACATTTAACTTAGGTAAAAGTGAATTACCTAAAGTAAAAGCAAAAAGTAAAAGTACAGACAAGCAACTGTTGATGAACAGTGCTAACTTTTGACTATTACAGATGCTTTTGGCCGACAACTTTTGACTCGACCCTGCTTTCGGTGGAAAAGAGCCTCTTTTACTGTTGAGCAACTTTCGGCTGGAAAGTGGAATCCTAGGACTGAATAGTGATCGATCACGGGAAGCAGTTTGGTTTATCGGAATAAAGAATCGTCACGGAGGCAGTGCTAATCGAAACGAAGAATCGGGTCACTTGAGGTGAGTCGGTTAATCTTAACAAGAACTTTAGATGTCAGGCAAATGGGTCCTGAGCATCCTGAAGGTTGATGGTGCCGTAGGGATCGTACAGACCATCATCTTCTGCAAATTGACTAACTGAGTCATTCTGGGAAGAAGCTGAGGAATGCCTAGAGGCTTCTTCGTGTAACTCATCAATTCTCCTATTGAGGGCTTGAGCAATAAGTTTTAACTCAATCATTTTTTGGAGACGGACCAGTCAACCAATAAGTATTAAGAACTTTTACTTTTACATTTACTAAAGTAAAAGAGATGATGGCGTGGGCCATCACCTGTCGGTGACAGAAGACTCCTCTGGCGTCTTCTTGGTTGACTGGTCCGTCTCCTGTAGATGCCGGAAGGTGCTGTTGATCATCTTCTCAGATGAGTCACCATCCCCTACTCATTTAACTTAAGTAAAAGCAAAAGTTATTCTTTTACTTTTACTTTTACATTTACTAAAGTAAAAGAGATGATGCGCGTGGGCCATCACACAATGATCAAGACTCCTCTGGCGTCTTCTTGGTTGTTGGTTCGTCTCTGTGAGATGCTTGGGAAGGTGTTTGTTGATCATCTTCTCAGATGAGTCACCATCCCCTACTATTCCGCCTTAAAAGCAAAAAGTAAAAGTACAGACAAGCAACTGTTGATGAACAGTGCTAACTTTTGACTATTACAGATGCTTTTGGCCGACAACTTTGACTCGACCTTGCTTTTCGGTGGAAAAGAGCCTCTTTTTATCGCTGAGCAACTTTCTACCGGAAAGTGGAATCTAGGATCGATAATGATCGTCACGAGAATAGCATCGTCTAAAAGAAGGTCGTCACGCCGAAGTTTAATCGAATAAAGAATCGTCACGGAAAGCAAAAAAGTTAATCGAATAAAGAATCGGTCACGGGAGGTGAGTCGGTTAATCTAATAAAGAATTTTAGATGTCGTGCAAATGGGTCCCGAGCATCCTCAAGGTCGATGGTGCCGTAGGATCGTGATGCATCATCATCATCTTCGCAAATCGACTAATCGAGTCATTCTCGGGAAGAAGCCGAGGAATGCCTAGAGGCTTCTTCGTGTAACTCATCAATTCTCCTATTGAGGGCTTGAGCAATAAGTTTTAACTCACTACCGAGCAATCTTTTGAAATCGAATGCTACGGAACAGGAGGATCTCAGAGGATCGGTTTTTGACTCGCATTCTTTTGAAATCTTTTTTCGATTTAGGAAGAGGGCTCTAAAGGAATGGCTTTAGAATCCTTAGCCCGAATGACGGGGATTTAATCGAAATCGCAATAGGGCAACAGAAAATTCGTTGAACCCGACCAATTATTCTCGTTAACGTTTAACTTATCCCACCATTTGATGTAGAAAAGCGGAAAGTCTAGGAGTGGATCAGAAATGATCATCAATTACTAGCAACAGAGGGTGAGAGAAATACCGATTGCCATTTAAGAATCCATGGAACTTTGTATTTACTAATGAAGAGGAGAGTGATAGGAATGTTTTCATTCCTTGGATCTAGTTTACTATTATTAGAAAATGGGTAACTTGGACCTTAAGGGGTTTGGAAGGAGGTCATAGGTAGAACCATGCCTATACCACCCAGAGAACGAACCAATAAGGGATGGACTCTTGAATTTACGATCGAATCGAATAAACCAGAATGACTATGGGACTCTGCTCGATGAAGGAGAACCTTATACCAAAGCTTCAATATAATCATAAAAACAAAAAGGATAACTATGATTAGAGAGTTCCATTAGATCGGAGGATGTTTTCCCAATCGTAAATCAAGGAATTGTTTAATATACAAAGAATGATAAAGAACTTTTGATTTATCATTGTTTGCATAAATTGGTTTGATATTTATCGACTCGGCCAAGGAGAATGTCCTTATAATAAACAAGAGACTTATAAGGAGCAAATTGGAGGAAAATGCCAACCAGAGGGAAAAATCGGGCAAAGAAGCTTAATCGGATCATTTTTTGGTTTCATGTAGGTTCAATATGAAACAAATAACTTTCCCATTTGAGCACATGCTCGTAAGAGAGAGGATCGGGAGTCAAGACTAAGTCTTTTCATTGGTTACCGAACGGGTCAATGGGTTCAGTTTATTTACTAGGTCGAATCAGTAAGGCTTGGGGATTGTCCCAAGAATGTAAAATTTGTTCGACCGGTAGATAGGGGTAATCGGGTGAGGGACTAAGGTGCCTCTTCGTTGATTACTTGGGCCACTGGGCTAATCCGGACTCGAGAGGAGGATGAGCCCTCAAACTCACGATCAGATAAGACTGTAGATGAATAAATTCTCCGTAAGAAAATCAGAATAGAATTATTTTGCCTTTAATGTATTCAATATCAAAATCAAAATGCTCAATAAGGCTTGCCATCTAGCTTAAAGAATGCTTAGAGGCTAAATTTTCAACATCTTTTACTAATATGTATTTGGGTCGATTTATATCAATGCGAACCGTAAATTTTCGATTTAATAAGTCATTTTGAAATTTATTAATACATAATACTAATGAAAGAATTTCTTTTTAATAGTACTATATTTTGATTGTGTAGTATTCCATGCTACGAATGAAATCGAACAATTTGTTCGTGGGAAGTCGATGTTAACTTTTGTTTAAGAATGCCCCTAATCCAATATCCGAGGCGCCTGTTTCAACAATTTTGAACGCCGAATCATTGGAAATGCCAAGCGTGGCAATGTCTTCGACATATTTTTTAACTTGTTGGATCGCAGGTAAGTATGAATGTCACCCACGGTGGAGGATTATTTTGCAAACGTCGAAAAAGAGGTTTGCAAATCTTCCCGAGATTCTCAGAGAACTTGCCGATATAATTCAAATGAGCCAAGAAATCTCTCGCATTGGGTTTTATTGGTTATCTTATCGGGAACTTGTCAACGAATGAATAGCTCTGCTCAATAGGTCGAACTTGTCCATCAAGATATTAAGACCAAGAAACCTTATTTCGACCTCAAACAGTCAGATTTGAAGGAGAAAGAACAAGACCATTTACTTTAACAAAGAGTGAAGAACGATTTTAAATGTTTTTCATGTTCTTCAATAGTCTTGAGTAAACAAGAATGTCGTCGATATAAACAACGATAAAATGGTCGAAAGGGTTTAATATGTCATCGAGGATATTTTGAAATTCACTGGAGCATTTTTAGGCCAAATGCTTGAACATTCCATTCATAATGTCCAAATGGAGTGGTGAATGTCGCTTTTGTATCGATCATCGTGATGAATGGCAATTTGCCAAAACCGGATTTAAGGTCTAATTTATCGAAAATGGTGGCATTACTTAACCTATCGATAAGGTCGCCTTTGTTGGGAAGGGGTACCTAATCCATTCTAAGACCTTGTTCAATGGTTTGTAATTGATAACTAAACGAGGTACACCTCTTTCTTTTTCTCGCTTCATTGTCGACATGTAAGGCGCAGAGCAAGACCAAGGGGATTTATCGGGTTTAATCAACCCTTTATTAAGGAGATCATTGATTTCATTTTTACATAACTCCATTTGTTCATGACTCATCCGAATAGGTTCAAATTTAGTAGGAATTAAATGTTCTTTGAATTCCTTAGCATAAGGAAGCCTAACCATATGTTTCTTTTCTATGCCAAAAGGCATGGGGGAATCAACAAAGGTTATTCTTCATGTAGGTTTTAATTCTTCAATTTTTGACCGAACCTCTTTATTTTGAAGTTGTTCTTCAATTCTTTTATATTTGATTTTTCTTTAAGAAATTCAAATGTGTAGATTTACGCTTTATTAAATTCAATGATTTAGAAATGGATTCTTCTCGAATGTATTTTAAATCTCTTTCTTTTGGTTTAATAAGAAACTTAAATGTTATTTTCTTTCCTAAATGTTTACAAAGTTAATCCTTCATTACTAGTTGTAAATGGGTATAATAAGTATATAAATGGTAAACCCAAAATAATTTTATCTCAGAAGATTGCTAATCAAAACAAAAGATGTTTTGAAACACATGTTATCTCGACAAATATGTATTTTAGGTAATTTATATCTTATTTCCATTTGACTACCATTAATCAATTTAATTTTTCACCGGTTTTTTATAATATTTAGCCTGGATTAGACCTTCTTCGATACAATTTAAATCAGACCAGATCTACCAAGGCAAGAAGTCGTATTGAAAAGTTTTTATCCACAACTAGGTTAATAGAAACATACCATTTCGAATGGTGATGTCTTTAATTCTTTTGAGTGAAAGACCTTGAATGAATAAGTCCGAAATATCTTTAGTACCAGATGATTCTCGTTCATCGTGATCTTCATCACTAGATGAGGAATCATCGATCCAAGATCGTGCCTTTGTCTCAAATCTTTTCTTAGAATAGAGACTTCTATTTTAAATTAGCAATTTCTTTCTTTAATTTATTAACTTTTGATTTAATTTCTAAGACCCACTTCTTTAATCGGAGATTTAAATCTTTCCAAAGTTTTATTAAGACTAAAAATTGGTTTTTCTTTAGCTTTAATAAACTTATCGCTTTTCTATTATCTTTAGTTAGTAAATCTTTTAACTGCTTTTGTGTATCGGGCTTTTAACTTAGGATCGTTGATTTTACTAATTAAGTCAATTAACAAAGAACTCTCTTCATCATCCTTGTTAATTACATTAATCTTTTTAGTGCAACAATTTTCATTGCAATTATTAGCATGTATGGTGACTTCACCTGCCGCCATCGCTGTAATTATTTTCACCGCTTTTTCAGAGGAATATGAAATGTTGTAGTCTTCATCATTACTATCTTCATTTTCTATTCTCATTAACTCTAGTATATATTCAAGATCTTCGCTAGTAATATTTAATCGAGACAATTTCGCTTTTATTTTGCATTCACTTTTATAATGACCTTTTTGCCCACAATGTGGGCAACACAATTTTACTTTTATCAAATTTCTTAGTTCTTTTAGTCTGCTTTTTTATTAGTGGGTTTGGGTTTATTATAATAACTATCTTGATTCTTATCTCTATGATGATCAAGCGTCTTTTCTTGTGACGCCTATGACTTTTGTGAGAGTCAATATGTTTACGCCTCGTGCTTTCGCCTGCAGATTTTGAGCCATGTGAGGTAAACCATATTGCTCGCAAAATGTTCCGAGCTCATATTTAGCCCTTTTTCTTGTCTTTACTAGCTTGTTTGGCTAACTTAAAATCAATGCACATTTTTAATCCTATTTTTGAATATAATCGATTATGTCACCATAAGTGAGATTATCATAATCAATATATCCTAAATTTTTACTAAGTTCTTCATTTAACTTTATGAGCAAATAAGGACTCAGAAACCATTAACAAATTTTTCTTTCCGTAAAGGTTTATTATCGCTATTTCTCATCATAACTCTAGAAGTAAAACATCTTTGTACCATCTAAAGTCACTTAGAGGGACAAGTGAGATTACTTAGTCGATCGTGAATTTTCTCGTGATGTTACCGGGGGTTCCTATTAAGTGTTTTATTATAGTATAAATCAAAGTATTTACTCCATCGTGGCCCAATCCCTATAGTTTCATCAAAATCCAAGTTACCTTCAAAGATCTAACCGAACAAAGATGGATAATAGATAATCTAGAATCCTCAAGTGAGATGTTTTTCCCACCAAGACCGAGAATACCAGAATCCACTCAGCCAATAATTCAACAATATCCGTCGAGTAAGAGTGTTGAATTTTGTTAGATAGTCGTTTGCCACCATGGACATATGATTTAACTTATCGAGGATTTCTTGTTCGCTAAACCGCCAATATTCCATTCATAAATTTTATTAGACTAAATGTAAAATTGTTTATCTAGATTTCTCTTCAAATTGTAAACTCGAGGAGTTGGTCTAGAATACCAATTTCTCGGTCATATCGGTATTATGGATGCTTAACTTATTTAATCGCTCTTGAATATCTTGAATCGATGAGGTAGTCGATCGACTATCGATCGACTCATCGCTTTCATTATCAGAATTAATCTGATCAATAATAGCAATAGTACCGCTTGTTTTCGGTTCATTTTCGCTTTTTTAATTTTTAAATAATCGATCAATGGCTATCAGAAGATCAACGCCTTTATTAGGTAAACCTAATTTTTCTCTATTTTCCGTAGTTTTAATAGTGGTTGAACAATTTTGACTCGGTTTTTAATCATATTTTCTTCAAATTTTTCTTCAATCCTCGCCTAACTGCTTTTCCTACGCTTGCTAGGTATTGGTTACTAAAATTTAATTGTTCAATGATTTTTTATCATCATTAATTCCATTAGAGATTTTAAATGGGTCTGGCCAGAATCAAGTATTTTTTATCAAATTAAGATGATTCTAAAGGTGGGTGACTCGATCTAAACTTTAGACTTGTCTTCTTCGACCCATCGAGTTTTAGTTATAACATCGCATTTAAATCGACATCGCTCATACCAATCATAGAAGGTAATATTAATTTTTTCATTATTAATAAATTTCTTCCATTTATCGACAATTTTATCCCTTTCTTTCTCAAATAAGTGATTTTTTCTAAATTGATGTCTTTTAATTTTATTAGACTTGGAGTTAAAATCATTCACAAGATTAATCCAATCTAACACAAATTCTTTCTTAACGACTCTTAATTGATTATTAATCGAACATCAAAATCGATCGAGTAGGAAGCTCGAATGAGCCTGAGAAGAAGAGCTTTCTTCTTCTACCGGGTAATTCGAGGATGACAAGAATAACAAGGATGACTTGCTTCGACCTTGATTTAAAATTCCTTTAACTTAATGTCTCTAATGAAGGGTTACTAAGGACTTCGTAATCTCTTCTAGGTAGATTCATGAATGAGTCAAGAACTAGAATAATCTTCTATAATAATCGGTCTTCTAGAACGCTCAAAGCTAACTTTGACAGCTCCATCGTAAAATTGCTTTATGTTTTCAATGTTCACTACGTTGTTTACTACAGTCACCGGGTATTTCACTTGGTAAAATCCATCGACCGGGTAATGAAATATCTTTCCATAGAATTGTTCTAGGATCCGGATATTAGCGCCACCGGGTTGAACTTTGAATTAATACAAAGGTGATCTTTGGGCTCTTATTTAAGGGCATGGACATTCAAATTAGTCTTCATGGTCTTATAATAAATTCTAAAGATTAGAGCAATCGTTGAGAACCTTCAATCATTTGTGTAATTTCTCCCCATTGCTTTTAATATTTAATGTTAAGGCTTTTAATAGGTGTCGATCACTTAGACTAAGTGTAAAGTCGTGAAAGCAATTAAAATGGATAGACCATTGTGTGATCGGCTTCCATAGCACCTATTATGTTTTGGATAATAATTCAAAAATCTAGCATCTCCGAGATGTAGGTAGATACTTGAATTAATTCCTTTAATATTCAATGGTTTAACCGCTACTTGAACTAGATTCTATGTGAATGAAATTATAACCCTTTTTTCTATGTTTTTAATGACATCCGGGAAAGAAGGCTACAATTTTCATATTCTTTGTTAATAGCATAGACCTTTTCAACAGCTTTTAACATTATAACTGCTTTTAAAGTTATCTAAGAATGTCGATCGATAAATTTTTTGGGAGAAATTCGGTATATTCCAGCAGTTATATGTAAAACTCGATCGATGTTTTCAGAATCGTTTTCTTCTTGATTAACTATGTCCGTATAGGTTGCAAGGTCGAATTCTACGACTAGCCGAGGAGTTAGATCTAAATAACCTACTCATTATTATCGGGTTCAAAAATATTCACTCTTTATCTTCCATTCGCACCTCTTACCCGGCAGACGATACCTATTGTTCATAAACCCTTCACCGTCAAGACAAGAGACTTACCTAGGGTCAAAGGAACAAGGTGTTCTACAAGAAGTTAGGTGACTTTTGATAAAGGATGAAATGGTTTTTGAAAACAGCTTTTAATGAAGCAAATCAAAAATCTTACCGGTCGCTAGAATACGTAAGAACATGGCTCGATACCATTTGGGGCTAAGAGAAAATAAAGAGAGAACAGAGAGAGAGAGATACACAAACAAATACAGCTTTGATAAATAAGTAAATCGAATCAGATTATTGTTGAATATTATGTACAAACTAAGAACCGAAAATAAAACAAGAACTTACAAATTTAAAACATTTAACTAGAGAATTGGAGAAGAGGGGTTAAGTAGAGTCGATCGAGGTAGAAACTAAAGATTCTTCCGAGAGAGAGAGCTCGTAGTCTTTCTAAGTTTCAAAACCGATTTGCTAAATGAGCTCGCCTTCCTTTTATGTATCAAGGAAAGTGGAACTGCTACATTTACTGGGTAAAGTAAGAAACATTTCACTAAGGTAAAAGTGATTTACTAAAGTAAAAGCAAAAGTAAGAAACATTTAACTTAGGTAAAAGTGAATTACCTAAAGTAAAAGCAAAAAGTAAAAGTAATGCATAAGCAAAGTCGTGATGAACAAAGCTAACTAACTTTGACTATTACGTATGCTTTTGGTCGACAACTTTTGACTCGACTCGCTTTCGGTGGAAAAGAGCCTCTTTATCGCTGAGCAACTTTCTACCGGAAAGTGGAATCCTTAGATCGAATAGTGATCGTCACGAGCAGTGTCGTTAATCTAATAAAGAATCGGTCACGAGAAAAAGCTAATCAATAAAGAAAGTCACGGAAAGAAAAGTAACGAATAAAGAAGTCACGGAAAGAGTCGGTTAATCTTAATAAAGAATTTTAGATGTCGTGCAAATGGGTCCCGAGCAGATCTCAAGGTCGATGGTGCCGTAGGGATCGTGATGCACTCATCATCTTTCGCAAATCGACTAAATCGAGTCATTCGGGAAGAAGTCGAGGAATGCCTAGAGGCTTCTTCGTAACTCATCAATTCTCCTATTGAGGGCTTGAGAATAAGTTTTAACTCACTACCGAGCAATCTTTGAAATCGAAATGCTACGGAACAGGAGGATCCTCGAGGATCTGGTTTTTGACTTTATTCTTTTGAAATCTTTTTCTCGACTTCAGGAAGAGGGCTCTAAAGGAATGGCTTTTAGAATCCTTAGCTCGAATGATCGGGATTTAATCGAAATCAAGAATAGGGCAACAGAAATTCTCGCTGAACCCGACCAATTATTCTCGTTAACGCCTTAACTTATCCCACCATTTGATGTAGAAAAGCGGAAAGTCTAGGAGTGGATCGTAAACGATCATCAATTACTAGCAACAGAGGGTGGAGAAATACCGATTGCCATTTAAGAATCCATGGAACTTTGTATTTACTAATGAAGAGGAGAGTGATAGGAATGTTTTCATTCCTTGGATCCGTTTACTATTATTAGAAAAATGGGTAACTTGGACCTTGGTGGGGTTTGGAAGGAGGTCATAGGTAGAACCATGCCTATACCACCGTGAGAACTAACCAATAAGGGATTGGACTTTGAATTTATGATCGAATCGAATAAAACCAGAATGACTATGGGACCTGCTCTCATGAAGGAGAACCTTATACCGTGCTTCAATATAATCATATAAAACAAAAAGGATAACTATGATTAGAGAGTTCCATTAGATCGGAGGGATGTTTTCCCCAATCGTAAATCAAGGAATTGTTTAATATACAAAGAATGATAAAGAACTTTTGATTTATCATTGTTTGCATAAATTGGTTTGATATTTACCGACTCGGGCCAAGGAGAATGTCCTTATAATAAACAAGAGACTTATAAGGAGTCAATGGAGGAAAATGCCAACCAGAGGGAAAATCGGGCAAAGAAGTTTAATCGGATCATTTTTGGTTTCATGTAGGGTTCAATATGAAACAAATAACTTTCCCATTTGAGCACATGCTCGTAAGAGGAGTGATCGGGAGTCAAGACTAAGTCTTTCATTGGTTATCGAACGGGTCAACGGGTTCAAAGTTTATTTACTAGTATCGAATCAGTAAGGCTTCGGGGATTGTCCCAAGAATGTAAAATTTGTTCGACCGGTAGATAGGGGTAATCGGGTGAGGGACTAAGGTGCTCTGGTTGATTACTTGGGCCACTTGGGCTACACTTTGGACTCGAGAGGAGGATGAGCCTCCAAAACTCACGATCAGATAAGACTGTATGAATAAATTCTCCGTAAGAAAATCAGAATAGAATTATTTTTGCCTTTAATGTATTCAATATCAAAATCAAAATGCTCAATAAGGCTTGCCATCTAGCTTAAAGAATGCTTAGAGGCTAAATTTTCAACATCTTTTACTAATATGTATTCGGGTCGATTATAATCAATGCGAACCGTAAATTTCGATTTAATAAGTCATTTTGAAATTTATTAATACATAATACTAATGAAAGAATTTCTTTTTAATAGTACTATATTTTGATCAGGTAGTATTCCATGCTACGAATGAAATCGAACAATTTGTTCAGGGAAGTCGATGTTAACTTTTGTTTAAGAATGCCCCTAATCCAATATCCGAGGCCTGTTTCAACAATTTTGAACGTCGAATCATTGGAAATGCCAAGGTGGCAATGTCTCGACATATTTTTAACTTGTTGGATCGCAGTAGTATGAATGTCACCCATGGTGGAGGATTATTTTGCAAACGCCGAAAAGAGGTTTGCAAATCTTCCCGAGATTCTCAGAGAACTTGCCGATATAATTCAAATGAGCCAAGAAATCTCAGCATTGGGTTTTATTGGTTATCTTATCCGGGAACTTGTCGCCGAATTGAATAGCTCTGCTCAATAGGTCAACTTGTCCATCAAGATATTAAGACCAAGAAACCTTATTCTCGACCAAACAAAAAGATTTGAAGGAGAAAGAACAAGACCATTTACTTTAACAAAGAGTGAAGAACGATTTTAAATGTTTTTCATGTTCTTCAATAGTCTTGAGTAAACAAGAATGTCGTCGATATAAACAACGTATAAAATGGTCGAAAGGGTTTAATATGTCATCGAGGATATTTTGAAATTCACTGGAGCATTTTTAGGCCAAATGCTTGAACATTCCATTCATAATGTCCAAATGGAGTGGTGAATGTCTGTTTTGTAATCGATCATCGTGATGAATGGCAATTTGCCAAAAACCGGATTTAAGGTCTAATTTATCGAAAATGGTGGCATTACTTAACCTATTGATAAGGTCGCCTTTTGTTGGGAAGGGGTACCTAATCCATTCTAAGACCTTGTTCAATGGTTTGTAATTGATAACTAAACGAGGTACACCTCTTTCTTTTTCTCGCTTCATTGTCGACATGTAAGGCAAGAGCAAGACCAAGGGATTTATCGGGTTTAATCAACCCTTTATTAAGGAGATCATTGATTTCATTTTTACATAACTCCATTTGTTCATGACTCATCCGAATAGTTCAGCCTTAGTAGGAATTAAATGTTCTTTGAATTCCTTAGCATAAGGAAGCCTAACCATATGTTTCTTTTCTATGCCAAAAGGCATCGGGGAATCAACAAAGGTTATTCTTCATGTAGGTTTTAATTCTTCAATTTTGACCGAACCTCTTTATTTTGAAGTTGTTCTTCAATTCTTTTATATTTGATTTCTTCTTTAAGAAATTCAAATGTGTAGATTTACGCTTTATTAAATTCAATGATTTAGAAATGGATTCTTTCGAATGTATTTTAAATCTCTTTCTTTTGGTTTAATAAGAAACTTAAATGTTATTTTCTTTCCTAAATGTTTATGTGTTAATCCTTCATTACTAGTTGTAAATGGGTATAATAAGTATATAAATGGTAAACCCAAAATAATTTTATCTCAGAAGATTGCTAATCAAAACAAAAGATGTTTTGAAACACATGTTATCTCGACAAATATGTACTTTAGGTAATTTATATCTTATTTCCATTTGACTACCATTAGTCAATTTAATTTTTCACCGGGTTTTTTATAATATTTAGTCTGGATTAGACCTTCTTGGATACAATTTAAATCAAGACCAGATCTACCAAGGCAAGAAGTCAGATTGAAAAGTTTTTATCCACAACTAGGTTAATAGAAACATACCATTTCGAATGGTGATGTCTTTAATTTTTTAAGTGAAAGACCCTGAATGAATAAGTCCGAAATATCTTTAGTACCAGATGATTCTCGTTCATCGTGATCTTCATCACTTGACGAGGAATCATCGATCCAAGATCGTGCCTTTGTCTAAATCTTTTCTTAGAATAGAGACTTCTATTTTAAATTAGCAATTTCTTTCTTTAATTTATTAACTTCTTGATTTAATTTCTAAGACCGACTTCTTTAATCGGAGATTTAAATCTTTCCAAAGTTTTATTAAGACTAAAAATTGGTTTTTCTTTAGCTTTAATAAACTTATCGCTTTCTATTATCTTTAGTTAGTAAATCTTTTAACTGCTTTTGTGTATCGGGCTTTTAACTTAGATCGTTGATTTTACTAATTAAGTCAATTAACAAAGAACTCTCTTCATCATCCTTGTTAATTACATTAATCTTTTTAGTGCAACAATTTTCATTGCAATTATTAAGCACAGATGGTGACTTCACTGCCGCCATCGCTGTAATTATTTTCACTGCTTTTCTTCAGAGGAATATGAAATGTTGTAGTCTTCATCATTACTATCTTCATTTTCTATTCTCATTAACTCTAGTATATATTCAAAGATCTTCGCTAGTAATATTTAATCGAGACAATTTCGCTTTTATTTTGCATTCACTTTTATAATGACCCTTTTGCCCACAATTGTGGCAACACAATTTTACTTTTATCAAATTTCTTAGTTCTTTTAGTCCTGCTTTTTATTAGTGGGTTTGGGTTTATTATAATAACTATCTTGATTCTTATCTCTATGATGATCGCTGGCTTTTCTTGTGACGCCTATGACTTTTTTTGTGAGAGTCAATATGTTTACGCTCGTGCTTTCGCTCTGCATTTTGAGCCACAGGAGGTAAACCATATTGCTCGCAAAATGTTCCGAGCTCATATTTAGCCTTTTTTTGTCTTTACTAGCTTGTTTGGCTAACTTAAAATCAATGCACATTTTTAATCCTATTTTTGAATATAATCGATTATGTCACCATAAGTGAGATTATCATAATCAATATATCCTAAATTTTTACTAAGTTCTTCACTTAACTTTATGAGCAAATAAGGACTCAGAAACCATTAACAAATTTTTTTTTTCCGTAAAGGTTTATTACCGTCATTTCTCATCATAACTCTAGAAGTAAAACATCTTTGTACCATCTAAAGTCACTTAGAGTGGGACAAGTGAGATTACTTACCGATCGTGAATTCTTTTCTCGTGATGTTACCGGGGTTCCTACTTAAGTGTTTTATTATAGTATAAATCAAAGTATTTACTCCATCAGTGGCCCAATCCCTATAGTTTCATCAAAATCAAGTTAAGTTACCTTCAAAGATCTAACCGAAACAAAGATGGATAATAGATAATCTAGAATCCTCAAGTGAGATGTTTTTCCCACCAAGACCGAGAATACCAGAATCCACTCAGCCAATAATTCAACAATATCCGTTGAGTAAGAGTGTTGAATTTTGTTAGATAGTCGTTGCCACCATGGACATATGATTTAACTTATCGAGGATTTCTTGTTCGCTAAATCCGACCCATCAATATTCCATTCATAAATTTTATTAGATTTAAATGTAAAATTGTTTATCTAGATTTCTCTTCAAATTGTAAACAAGAGTCTTTAATTTTGTCTTCTTTGACCCGATGAGTTTTAGTTATAACAATTTTTGTCAATTAATCGTATTTTCTTAAATTTTTCATGAAAGAGTAATATTATTTTTCTATTATTAATAAATCAAGATATCCCTTTCAAGATAATTTTTTTTCATAAAAGAATGTTTTAATTAAATAATGTTTAATAAATTAAGTTAATGTTAAAATAACTCTATTAAGATTTGACCTTAAAATCTCTATTCTGAGTTTAGTTATAACATTGCATTTAAACCGATTTATAATAATATTAATATCTCTTTATATGTTTCTATTCTTGATAAAGGTTAATGTAGTTAACCTCATTTTGTTAACTTATTTTGCCTCGATTTTATATGACAACAAGATAAGTTTTTAAAAGAAAAACTTTAATGTAAGAAAAGAAAAGATTAAGAAGACTACCTGGGGTGAATTAAGAAAGTAATCTCTTTCAAAATTATAAACATTGGGAAGGATTACATTATTTTCAGAGATTAAATGTTTAAGGGAAGAAGGAAGTATCAAGACTTCTTCTTCATCTTTAACTAAGAAGATCGAGAAGTTTAAAGCTCAATCTTGATTGCTTTTAACTAGAGAGAAGGGAGAGGACCTCTAAGAGCTTTCAGAGAGAGAAGCTCACGAATATATAATTAATTAAGCCTAAAGAAACTCTAACACTGAAGTTTTTTAAATAGAAAATCTAAAAAGTAAATTACTATTGATTCACGCAGAATCACTATTACATTAAAATCAAGTAAAAGTAATTTACTAAAGTAAAAGTAAACGAAGAAACAAGAAGATTTTTACATTTACATTTACATGGGTAAATGTAAGAAACATTTAACTAAGTTAAAACATATTTAACTTAAGTAAAAGCAAAAGTTATTCTTTTACTTTTACTTTTACATTTACTAAAGTAAAAGAGATGATGGTTTCCCAAATCGATGTTTGATTTTATTAAAACTCATTTTCAAAAAACCATTTCATCCTTTATCAAAAGTCACCTAACTTATCAGAGAACACCAAAAACCGCCAACCCTAGGTAAGTCTCTTGTGCTTGGCGGTGAAGGGTTTATGAACAATAGGTATGCGTCTACCCTGTAAGAGGGTGCGAATGGAAGATAAAGAGTGAATATTTTTGAACCCAAGAATAATGACTAGGTTATTTAGATCTAACTCCTCGCTAGTCATAGGTCAACCTTGCAACCTATACCGCATATAGTTAATCTAGAAGAGAAACGATTCTATTTCAAAACATCAAACCAAGTTTTACATAATCGAATATACCGAGAATTTCTCCCAAAAGAAATTTATCATCAACATTCTTAGATAACTTTAAAGCAGTATTATAATGTTAAAACTGTTGAAAAGGTCTATGCTATTAACAAAGAATATGAAAATTGTAGCCTTCTTTCCCCGGATGTCATTAAAAAACATAGAAAAAGGGTTATAATTTCATTCACATAGGTCTAGTTCAAGTAGCAGGTTAAACCATTTGAATATTAAAGGAATTAATTCAAGTATCTCACTGTCTCGTAGATGCTAGATTTTGAATTATTATCCAAGCATAATAGGTGCTATGGGCTTGACCGCATAATGGTCCTATCCATTTTAATTGCTTTCCGACTTTACACTTAGTCTAAGTGATCAACACCTATTAAAAAGCCTTAACATTAAATATTAAAACAAATAGGAGAAATTACACAAATGATTGAAGGTTCTCAACCAATTGCTTCTAATCTTTAGAATTTATTATAAGACCATGAAGACTAATTTGAATGTCCATGCCCTTAATAAGAGCCCTAAAGATCACCTTGTATTAATTCAAAGTTCAACCCGTTGATTTTAATATCCAGGATCCCTAGAACAATTCTATGGAAAGATATTTCATTACCCTACCAATGGATTTTACCAAGTGAAATACCCAAAGAAACTGTAGTAAAACAACGAGTGAACATTGAAAACATAAGGCAATTTTCGATGGAACTGTCAAAGTTAGCTTTGAACGCTCTAGAAGACCGGATTATTATAGAAGATTATTCTAGTTCTTCACTCCTTCTATGAATCTACCTAGAAGAGATTCTTCAAGTCCTTAGTAACCCCTTCTATTAGAGACATTAAGTTAAAAGGAATTTTAAATCAAGGTCAAGCAAGTCATCCTTGTTATTCTTTGTCCTCGGAATTACCAAACCAAGAAGAAAGCTCTTCTCCTAGAATTCTTCGAGCTTCCTACTCAAATTGATTTTGATGTTCCAATTAATAATCAATTAAGAGTCATTAAGAAAGAATTTGTGTTAGATTGGATTAATCTTGTGAATGATTTTAACTCCAAGTCTAATAAAATTAAAAGACATCAATTTAGAAAAATCACCCAACCGAGAATGAAAGGGATAAAATTGTCAATAAATGGAAGAAATTTATTAATAATGAAAAATTAATATTACCTTCTATGATTGGTATGTAGGCGGTATCAATTTAAATGCAATGTTATAACTAAAACTCAATGGGTCAAAGAAGACAAGTCTAAAGTTTCACGAGTCACCCACCTTTAGAATCATCTTAATTTCAAGTAAAAATACTTGATTCTGACCAAACCCATTTAAAATCTCTAATGGAACTAATGATGATAAAAAAATCATTGAACAATTAAATTTTAGTAACCAATACCTAGCAACTGTAGGAAAACAGTTAGACAGGATTGAAGAAAAATTTGAAGAAAATATGATTAAAACCAGAAATAAAAATTGTTCAACCACTATTAAAACTACCAGAAAATAGAGAAAAATTAGGTTTACCTAATAAAGACGTTGATCTTACAATAGCCATTGATCAGTTATTTAAAAAATTAAAAACGAAGACTGAACCAGAAACAAGCGGTACTATTGCTATTATTGATCAGATTAATTCTGATAATGAAAGCAGTAGTCAGTCTGATAGTCAATCAGCTACCTCATCAAGATAAGATATTCAAGAACAAATTAAATAAGTTAACTATCCATAATACTCAAGATGACCTTAAATTGGTATTCTAGACCAACCTCCGTGATTTACAATTTGAAGAGAGAAATCTAGATAAACAATTTTACATTTGCTTCGCCTAATAAAATTTATGAATGGAATATCGACGGATTTAGCGAACAAGAAATCCTCAATAAGTTAAATCATATGTCCATGGTGGCAAATACCATCTAACAAAATTCAACACTCTTACTCAACCGGATATTGTTGAATTATTGGCTAGTGGATTTACAGGTATTCTCAGGTCTTGGTGGGAAAAACATCTCACTGAGGATTCTAGATTATCTATTATCCATGCCGTTCAGTTAGATGCTGAAGGTAACCCGATTTTTGATGAAACTATAGGGATTGGGCCACCTGATGGAGTAAATACTTTGATTTATACTATAATAAAACACTTCAGAGGGGAACCCCAAGTAACATCACAGAAAGAATTCACGATCAGCTAAGTAATCTCACTTGTCCCACTCTAAGTGACTTTAGATGGTACAAAGATGTTTTTACTTCTAGAGTTATGATGAGAAATGACAGTAATAAACCTTTCTGGAAAGAAAAATTTGTTAATGGTTTACCGTCCTTATTTGCTTTCATAAAGTTCGTGAAGAACTTAGTAAAATTTAGGATATATTGATTATGATAATCTCACTTATGGTGACATAATCATTATATTCAAAAATAGGATTAAAATGTGCATTGATTTTAAGTTAGCCAAACAAGCTAGTAAAGACAAGAAAAAGGCTAAATATGAGCTTCGGAACATTTTATGAAAGCAATATGGTTTACCTCCGTGGGTCTGCCTAGCAGCGAAAGCACGTGCATAAACATATTTGACTCTCACAAAAGTCATAGACGCGTACAAGAAAAGCTGATCATCATAGAGATAAGAATCAAGATAGTTATTATAATAAACCCAAACCCACTAATAAAAAAATGACTAAAAGAACTAAGAAATTTGATAAAAGTAAAATTGTGTGCTACAATTGTGGGCAAAAAGGTCATTATAAAAGTGAATGCAAAATAAAATGTAGAAATTGTCTCGCTTAAATATTACTAGCGAAGATATTGAATATATACTAGAGAGTTAGTGAGAATAGAAAAATGAAGATAGTAATGATGAAGACTCAACATTTCATATTCCTCTCAAGAAAACAAGTGAAAATAATTCTCGGCAAGAAGCTGGCCGATGAAGTCACCATCCGTAAGCTAATAATTGCAATGAAAATTGTTGCACTAAAAAGATTAATGTAATTAACAAGGATGATGAAGAGAGTTCTTTGTTAATCGACTTAATTAGTAAAATCACCGATCTAAGTTAAAAGCCCAATACACAAAAACAGCTTAAAAGATTTACTAACTAAAGATAATAGAGAAAACGATAAGTTTATTAAAGCTAAAGAAAAAACCAATTTTTAGTCTTAATAAAACTTTGGAAAGATTT